>JAJJWW010015467.1:600000-875697 GCA_023531295.1 Papaver armeniacum | reverse complement strand
TGGAAACCAGGGAATATCTACACCTATAATCTTTAGGTTATTAGCTACCGATTATAATACAACTACCTGCAAAAATTTTATGAAAATCGGAAGTTTTAATTGTTGATATGACTACCGATTATACTCCAACGGCTAGTTCGTTCAAAATAAACTAGCCGTGCCTCGAAAACCAAACACAATCGGTAGATAATACATATTGACAAACCTCCTATTATTTTGAAGCAACCGTTAAACTGAGCCGTTGGGTACTTTTTTTATAAATAGAGACTCTATCTCTACCAAACTTATTCACCCATCACATTCAATCTTCCTAAATCAGTCACCCAACACTTTGAATCACCAAAAATGGCTACAACTCCGTTCAATAATATAGAAGATGTTGCTATTGTAAGAGCACACACCACTCTCACAAAGCACTCCGTTGAGGAAGCGCAATGGGTGACCAGTAACGAAGACCCAACAAGAGGGCCTTACTTTGGGGATGATCAAAACACCAATGCTTGGTGGAAACGGGTGTTTAAGGTTTTTAAAGCACTAAGCGGAAATCGTTATAGGAGGACGCTCCCGCAAATAAGGGAAAGGTACGCATATTTATACAATGAATGCGTACTGCTGAGAAACGAATTGAAAGCTCGTAAGGACGCTCTGCCAAACGAAGACCGAATGAGTAGAGTAAGTTTGTGAATCAATAGGCCTCTCATCGAAAATTATTTATTTGGTTGGATGATTATTCAACAACGCTAACTTATTTAAAAAATTGTTTTCCCAGTATACTTTGGGTCGGAGCCAATACGAATTAAGGTACGGTCATGAGTTTCTGCACGAGGACTGCTACACTCTCTTGGAGGAAGTTGAATGGCAATTCGCCCTATATAATTAAACTCGTAGAGAATCCCTAGGGCGATGTATTGAACAATTTTATGTGTTTTACTTCTATTTTATTTCAACTACATGTATGTTTTTTTCTGATTCAATAAAATGAGTGACTTCAAATACTGGTTCAATTTTAGCTGGTGTGGAAATAAGGATTTTAGAAAAAACTCATTTAGGGGCAATAGATAATTGTTTCGAAGATTTATATCGAGTAGGAGAGTTCTGGTAAGATTTTTGTTGTGGATATTTCCTGCACAGGTTTTAGGGACCATAATAAGTTGTAGATATCAGCACACATAACATATTATTCTTATTTGTGGATAATAGTTTTGCACACTAGAAGAACACCGTGGATAATAATAGCCGCACACAAATGGAACATATTATTAATGTCGTTTGACTTATCTTGTTGATAAGCCTTGGACAAGCAAGACGACCAATAGTTTGCTTGTTCTTCTAATATAACGATATACAAATTTTCCAGACGCTGAATTTTAAAAACATAGTTAACATCGATAAAGTTCATTTGCCTTATAAGGCTTAACAGCCTTACATAACCAAGAGTTTTACTTTGCAAGGGTACTTGAAGCTTAAAGCGCATGACAATGTTTTGGTTCAAAATAAAACATACATTCTAAACAAGAGAGTCTGAGACCATCCGTAAAGTTCGATCTATGCTTTGGCTGGGGCTTGGGCTGGCGCTGTTGCAGTTGTCTGATTGACCACCGCGCATAGGAAAAAACTGCCTTATCCTTTTTGATTTGTAACATAGCCCTCCGATAACCATCTATAGTGTACGCTTGCGCGGCTCTCATAAATGCCTTAGCAGCGGCGAAGTCCTCAATATTATATGTATACTACATCAAAAGTCGACTAGGAGCTGTCCCGCGCTACATAGCTCAAGGGTTAAACTTTAAAGGAGATGAGTTTCTAACAAATGTAACATGACTATAAAGTGTTGTTGTTAGATACCTTTAATATGGTACCTTGCAATGATCCAAATGGCATGCTTGAGAAACACTTCCGCAATCGCATTCGAAGCCTGCCGATCTGTCTGAACACACAACTAGATCCTTTCTCACCGAATACTCGTGACCAAGCGCATCGAATAACTTTTGCATGAACCATAAACCAGAATCACCGTTCTAATCAACGATGGCAAACGCAATAGGGTACATTTTTCCATTGGCATCATACCCAATTGCCGAAAATAGAGAGTTCCTCTGCGTTCCCCACTTAGATGCATACCATACAATGCAAATGCGGGTCTACACCAAGACTTGAATCCTTGTAAAGATACGCCCGCGCAAAAATAATACAAAAACCACCATTTGTATCGGGTTCAATTCTTGTTGCGTTCTCGGGTAGTGTTCTATAAGCATGTTATTTTGATCGACTGACCCGGTATGACTGCTCAGAGAACCTCTAACCGCTTCAAATTCCCCGTTTACAACCAAATGAGACCCCGCTTGTCAAGATGGTGATACCTAGTCCTCTCTTCATGTCTTCACACGCTTATTGCTTATCACCCTAGAATGAACAAACAAGAGTCACCATGTCACTTGTTGCCAAGACCAGAGAGTTCTCGTATACAAAAAGAAATTGATATGTGATGTATCCTAGAGTATTCTAGGGCTGCGGTGCTAGTCTTTTTGTAATCAGTGACTAACAAAGTACAACTCTAGACCAAACTAGAGAGTCCATTGTAGCCTATAAATAGTATTTCTATCATCGATTGTAACCTCGCGCAAGAAAATTAATAACAGTGATTTTATAGTTTAAGAGAGTCTTGCTTCACCAACACTACTAGAGAGACAGGAGCTCTGCCTGAGAAACACTAAACCATCTCATACATGTCCAGAAATTGTTCTATCAAAAATGAGTGTTCATCGATCACCAAAAATTCAACATAGTAACATCAAAATATTAAAAATTCATCACAGCTTACACACAGATGAGAGAAGTACCTAGTATGTACAAACATGCTAGTTTGTTATTGATATGTACAACCATATCGATGTTTGCTTAAATTCCTCTTTAAAATCCGAACAACCAAAAATCAAACAAAGGGCATAATTTCGAACTAAAATTCGAATCTAACACTAAGAAATTGCCTATTAAACCCAAGAAATCAAAATCAAAATTTCTATCCAGTTTAACATTATCATCAAAGATGAAATTGAACCCAAAAAGAAAACATCAAAGATGCATAAACATATAAATACCCTAACAACCAAAATCAAACAAGGGCATAATTTCGTAATCAAAATTTTAATCTAACACTAAGAAACTCGCCTATTAAACCCTCTTTCAAACCTATTTCATGAAATCAAAATCAAAATTTCTATCCAGTTTAACATTATCATCAAAGATGAAATTGAACCCAAAAGAAAACATCAAAGATGCATAAACATATAAAACATCAAAACCCTAGCCTAATTTTCAATCTATATCCAGATTTGGAAGTGAAAATGGGGAAAAAGATTAGAAATCCAATTTCTAGGGTTTACATCAAGATTTTAGGAAGACGGATTTTTCATACCACTCGAGATCACACACATCAGTGGAACTTATAATGAAATGAACTTATAGATGAGTTTAGACTCTGGTATCTCTATTGAAGACACTGTATGATGATGATGAACATGACCAGAAAAGGAAATAACAAGAACCAGAAGAAGAACATCAATAGGAACAGGAAGAAGAAGAAGATGGGTGTGGTGTGTGTTCCGTGGAAGAAGAAAAATGAGCTCTTTTGGAGAGTCAAGTTGAAGAAATAGAAGTGAAGAGTATGACGAGAAATAAAAATTTGAGTAACAACATCTAGACATCGAGGCCGATTAATGATAAGTATTTCACTAATGATTTGTATAATGTTTTGATAATCACGTTTAGAAACGATAATGAGATCCAAATATGCAAAGTGTCGGACTCCACAAAAGTTGATGTCAGACTCAGGTGAGGCGTCCCTTATGCCTATCCTCTCGACATTATACGGTGTCTAGATGTGCTATCTCAACACCCATGTAAGCCACACAAATAATAATCGTAATCGAAAAAATAAAAAAAAAAAAAAAAAAAAAAAAAAAAAATCGGATGTTGGGTACGGCCGGGGAAAACAAATTGATAAAATAAAAAGTAAGGGCAGAACGTCCAAATACCAAAATACATTTAGTTTTGGTCACGTCCGCCAACATAGCATAGATTTCACCCTATTATTCAAATCCAACATATTTTCGGCCAAACACCCCTTACCAGGCAGCCTCTGTGAATGTCACTTTCCCGTTGTTCTAAATAGACAGATATTGCTGCAGTGAAGTAACACATCCATGTGTTAAATTTAAGAGAGTATTACATATCTAATCGAAAAAATCTATAATACAGAGACAATAGAATGAGTGTGGAACTCAAACGTTTGAAAATTCAAATTTTCAATTTCGTTTCTCGACTAATTTCTGGTAGCAGTCTGCAAACTGTGTTTGGAAATTAAAAAAAAAAAATTGGTGGAACTGTGTTGTCGGTTTAAATCTTTACTCAGATTTGTAATCCACCTCTTGAATCTTTACTTGAAGCTCAACATGGAAATGAACCCAGAACAGTAACACCGGGAACAACGGATCTGATCCTAGCTTGTTCTCTCCTACAAACCCAGCAACGATTGATGATTTTCTTGGCTTCCGGTTTATTTGAGATACTTTTATGAGAGGAGAAATCATAGTGCCGGTAGATACTTGAGTAGATGTGAGGATAATGCTCCCAATAATCCATTTGCGCCGGAAATGAAAATGATAGAAAGAGATTTTCTTCTGGATTATTTTAGAGATTCAAAAGCAGAGAGAGACTGCTTCAGTGAGGTAGAGAGTGTAGCTAATACCTAGTTTACAAAGAAAGAAAACCCGAAAGTGTGCCCCTTATCCTTGTCAAGCGTACTAAAAACTTCTATGTAGCAAAATAAAAGGCCCGCAGAATTAGCCCAATGAAGGCAGTCCAATAGTGACTATTCCCCGTCTAATTCTAGCAAATATGGGTGAGCATGGTCTGGAACTAACATTCTCTCACTTCTCTCAAGAGGCATTTCTTTTGCCCCACAGTGAAGATTTTCGCAAATTATTTCAAGAGGTAGTCTTCCTTCTCTACTCCTTGGTGGAGCAAATCGTGTCTTTTTCTGCAATCCTACTTCACTTGGAAGTGCTAAGGAAGACAAAAATACTTCCAATAGCCTCTTACTCACTTACAAGTGCTCAAGCCTCGAGTGGTAAAATGCATTAGCATTATAGGGGGTGATGTTGAACGGTTGGTTAGGTTCCCCGTGCAATGTAAGCAAAAGTTCTTTAATTGCTTGAATGTGCAATGTTATTACAAAATCATATGGATTAAAAATTTTCACAAAGAGCATTTAAAATCCGTTTAAAAATGTTGTTTTTGTAATGTGAAAAAGTCAGTCAGGAGTCATTTGGCAAGCTAAGATGCCATAAGAGAACGGGCATCAATCGACACGATGAAATCAAAAGCAGCCATGGTTGGTTCTGATCCGCATCTAATATAAGACTAAAACTACCCTGCTGATAAAAGCAGTTTTTTGGTTAAATAGGCCCTAGATGTGAATTCCTGGGTCTAAAAGACAAGAAACTATGACCATGGTTCAAATGACCAAGAACTTTAAAATACTTTTTTAATATCCGGTATGGATATATCACCCAACTATTTTTGAGATAGCTTACCAAAATGCCCTTTTTTTTTTTTTCTTTTTTTTTTCTTTTCAGATCCAATATCCTTGATTAAACAAATCCTTTTAGTCCTCGAGTCTTCTCCTCCACCACCTCCGACCAAACAGAAATTGATCCAACCCTTCTCTCTGTAAAGTCTCTGCCCACTTTCTCTAACAAACCAAGGCATAAAGATGGAAATCCCATATGATATAGCGTAAAAATTAATCAATTAGATTAGGTGGAAAATGATAGATCGGTAGAATGGAGAAAGATAGATCAGGTGGAGAAAGATTATGACGATTGGTACCCGAAAAGGAGATTGATTAAAGATCTGACAAATCTTCGATAGCGTTTGCTGGCGAGACGGGCAAGCATTTGAACAATTTACAGAGAGATGGTAATGAGGTAAACAGGCTCTGTACTCAAGGGTTTCATTTTCTAAATTTTATATTCTGGACGTTAAGTGTTAAATTAATTTTAATTGAGTAATTTATGGCTTTTCAGATGGAATTCATCATCTGCATAATGTTAACAATTTTGGGTTACATTCCTGGAATAAATATGTTGTTTATGTGACTGATCACATTGAATTTGGTGGTGAATGTTCACTTCCTGATGATTTACGCCGCCCTGTCATAGACGCTTAATTAATTAATGAATGAATTCATTTTGTTTGGTTTGGTCTGCATAATTCTATTGATTTATAATTCAGTTTTCACTTTGCAGAGTAGTGTTCTTAATTTTAACTTCATCTCTAATTCTATTGATTTATATATCCACCAAATATACAAGATGCACTTGAGTGCATAATGTATATCTTGACGGAAAAATAGGTTTTTGGCCCAGATGCACCTGAGTGCATAAGGTATATGTTTTTGAATTTTTAGTTGTTCCTCTTATTTTTCATCTTGGTTAATGTTTTAATGGTGAATATATATGGTAAATTTATTTTTAGAGAACATGAACTAGTGATTTTATCTATGCATTATATATAGCAGGTGATTAGTAGGATAGACCTAAATTTATCTATGAAATACACAAGATGCACCTAAGTGCATAAGATATATTCTCAGGACATAGGTTTTGCAAGGTTGCACCTAGGGTGCATGATGCATATTTGTATAGGAAATAGGTTTTGGCAATGTGCACCTGGGTGCATAATGCATATTTTTTTGGATTCTTATAGAAAAAATATTTGGTCAGGTTGTACCTGGGTGCATAATGCATATTCTTATAGAAAATAGGTTTTGGGCGAGATGCACCTTAAAGTATAATGTATCCTCGGCTGCTCAATTTTTTTTTTTTTTTTTTTTCGAATTTCATATCAACAATGGATCTTGTTTTGTAGAGATTTTCGAGCCTTTTCCAAATATATAAAT
Source organism: Papaver armeniacum (assembly GCA_023531295.1). NCBI lineage: Eukaryota > Viridiplantae > Streptophyta > Magnoliopsida > Ranunculales > Papaveraceae > Papaver > Papaver armeniacum. The sequence continues at coordinate 868,736 of JAJJWW010015467.1, read as the reverse complement.
TTTATTAAAATCCGACTTATATTTCGGAAGTTAAGACATTTCTCGCGATTAATTTTAATTGTAGAGAGAGAAAATAAATAAGAGAGAGAAAAGAATAAGAAAAAAAAATAAAATTTAAAAGAAAGGGTATATGTGGCTAATATTTCCCATGTCTTTTTCACCCAGACCTATATTTTACAAGTCCATTCCTCCCACACTTTATGGCCTATGGTCATATGACCCGTTTTCCGCTGATAAAAGTGGGTCATTTAGCATTAGAGAACCTGCCCAAGTCAGCACTGGAGAAAAATCACGGAAGACCCTAGATTGCAACGTTTATAGCAAAATCTTTCATACGATTATCAAGAGACCATACATCTAATCCTTATGCGTCAAAACTGATGCACTAAATTACATACCGTGTCTGCAAGGGCAGGAAGATATATAGGGATCGTTTTCCAAAATGCACTATATTCAACAACAAAAAGGCAGGCGTGACAAACTAGTATCTAGCTATCCCTGAAATTCTATTCATGGCAAGAATCCTCATGTCCCAAATTACAAACATAACAAAAAGATCTGAAACTAAAATCCGATAGCCGTCCCGTGCTAGGCTTACTTAAGATAGAAAGCTAACAGTAACAACAGATACCCAAAAGTATGGGTTCAGATCAAAAAGAACATTATTTATTTGGAGAAAACAAGAGCATTACAAATCCAGATCAAATTCATATTATAATTTAGAAACAGAAATCTTACATATATTTTGTTGTAATTATGAAAATATTCTACAAATCCTGATATAAATTAAACCTTCAACAGCTAATCATGTGTGTCTATGTGAAGGAGATCATATTTCATTAAAACCATCCATCAAATCCATCCAGAAATCTCTGCTAAGGAAGTTCCGCTTAAGATGACTTTGAGTCGGTAAAACGAAGTACTACACCAAAACAAGAGAATGAGGATTATCACAGAACTTGAAGACAGTATCTAAAAAGAATTATTTGAGAAGAGAAATCATAATGCTGGTGGTGGCGGTTCCTTTGATTGTGTATGCGAGGATCATCATCCCAGTAATCCATTTTGGTGAAACGGAGATCTAAACCAGAGATAAAAACAACAATTGGTGAGAGAGGAAGACGGCTGAGTACCAACTATTCTCAGCTCAGTTTATTTATAATGACATCCCCTTACCCTAACGTGTGCCCTTATCAAGTGTAACATGACCTAAACCCTAATGTGTGCCCTTTGGGGCTTTACCTTAATCCAGCAGAAGAGGCCATAGAGTTACCCGAGTGGATATACTATCCAAAAGCGACTCAGCCTATCTGAGTCCATATACATTGCAAGGAGTAAGCGGTACTGCAATGAAATCCAAGTTACTACTACGATTCTACTGGACAGATACACAACAACTTTTGAATTGGACATGCTTTGTCCATATACATTTGCAAGGAACTGCAGCCATGCACTGCAACGAATTTCCGCCACTTTTAAGTGCAACAAATTTCTTTCAGTTTCTTCACCAGTCACTTCAGTTGACTCTGGAAATACACCAATTATTTCTTTCTCTATGATATCCAACTTAGTTGCCAAGATTGTTTGTTGGTCTCTATGATATCCAATTATTTCGATAGTTGTAACTTGTAGTTATTGTCAAAGGACGTAGGTACTCTAGTTAAGGTTGGTCATAAATCACTGTCCTTTAGCCATGAGTAATCTTGCTTCAGTTTTTACATTGTAAATGAGTTTGATGGATGCATGTACGTAGTAGATAAGCAAATACACGTGGCTGGAGATTTTGATAATAAATTATTGTGCTCACTGTTTGTTTTTAACGAATAAAATTTGGTTTGAAGATTCTTTAATTGTTTCATGTAATGGAAACAACGGATTATCTTCATAAGGATATATATACAGAGTTTATGACGGACACTCGTTTGGGTATCCATTGATGCAACCTCAATGCTTATAAAACTACTGCATAGGGCCATTTTCCAATTCTAGTAAGTACCACCATAGAAACCTAACAGTAACAACGGATACCCAAAAGTTGGGGATCAAGATCAAAAAATCATTATTATTCAACGATAAAAAGTATTACAGATTTTTGATTGAAATATTAAAATATAAAGACAAAAATAATTTAAATCGAAATTTAAATTTAGTTTCTAGACTATTTTCTATAGCAAATTCTCCTACTCTTGGAATCATGCAGCACAAGAAGATTAAGAGCATCACGAGAACTGAAAAATGTTTCTTCCTGGATAAAGAAATGGCAAAGGCGTCCTGTGATCCTCCTACCAGTTAGTTATCCGACTTATTTTTGAGAGGAGATATCATAGTGCTGATCGATTCTTGACGAGGAAACCAAGATGAAAGATTTTAGAGATCCAAAACTAGAGAGACGAAAGAAAAACGGCGAAGTTGTAGTTTGTTTGGTTCAATGAGATAGAGAGTAGCTATTGTAGTTTATAAAGAAAAAACCCTAACATGTGCCCTTGTTCAATGGATAAGAACTTCAATGTATGCACCGCAACAAAAGGCCCACGTAAATAGCCCACTCTTTCACCCAAGAAAAAGTTCCAAGTTATGAACCGTTTTTTGGGACCAGCCTTTTTTTGGGACCATTGTTTTATAAGGCCCCCTACCCTACAATGTTAAGGGATGTCCTAAAAATCATGAGATTACCAATTTGTACCTTACCCTAATTAAAATTAACCCTAACCTAATAATCTAAAACAAAACCTAAAACTAAATAAACAAAAACAAAAAAACAGTTTTTTCAAAAACACAATCTCCTATTCGCTTTCTTCTTCCCCAAATACAACATCGTCTTCATCGACTCCATCGATTAATCGTCGATTCAAAAAAATTTCATCGCCGATTAATCAATCGACTATAACAATGGTTCTTCGAAAGCAAACCAAAAGACTTCAAGGAGAAGGTCCTCGATTGGGACATCTAGCAAATCAGCCGAAGATTTTCGATTCAAAAAGAAGTTGAACAACCAAGTGAAGCCATAATCCTGTATAATAGACGGTTACGATTCGCAGTATTTTGCAACAAACCCATTGCTTTTAATTTGATTTTGATTCGTTTAAATGAATAGGAATCATCAAAATAGTGGTTCAAATGGCAATTCTGATTACGCATAGTTCGGTTAGAATCGAGTTTCAAAAAAACCCAATTTTGTTAACCGAACTTCACCTGAAGGAAGAACACGAAGAACAGTTCGGTTCTCTAGGTATCAAACTAGGTAACCGAACCGACAGCCGGTTAGATCGCAAAAAAGCAAAAAAAAATTCTAACCGAACTTAAATTTTTTTAAAACAATTTTTTTACATGTAACCAACTCCGCTATTTTGCCTCGCTAATTTGAGTTTGTATGTAACCGATTGTGCTATGGAGTTCTGGTTTGTTCGCATAAAAATCTAACCTTAGAAAGTAACCGAACTTTACCGAAGAAAAAAATGTAACCGAACTCTTTTTGACAAAAATCTTGACAAACCGAACTCGCAGTTGCAAACATGCCGAGTTCGGTTTGTTCGCAAAAAAATTATGACAAACCGAACTCTTCATTAACATTTACCAATGTTGAGTTCTTGGTTTGTTCTCAAAAAATATTTGTTAACCGAACTATACTATGGTCCCCAAAATTAGAGTTGGCCTATTTTGTTTAAGCTAATATCTTTTGTTTTCTTGATTAGTGGAAGAGGCAAAAAACCAAACAAACCTTTACTGGAAGATCTTATAACTCCCACCCCTCGAGGCAAAGTACATTGTGATGGGTCACCGTGGAACCAAAATGCTAAGTATAGAGGTGGGTCATTACCGGATGTTGTGATCCAAGATGGTGTTAATAGAGATAATGTTGACAACGTAATCCAACAAGTTAATGAAGAGATTGTGGAAGCGATGGGCAATGAAGCACTACACCAAATTCTGGGATTAGAAACAGAACCAGGCCGTTACAAAAACGGGTTGTAACGGCCCTCGCCTGTTGCAAAAGTGGGTGTTACATTTTTTTGTAACGGCTTTGTGGCCGTTACAATTTTTTTTGTATCTACCTGCATAATACCGCGAGTCAAGTTACTAATTTGCCACGTGGTAACAACTCAGGTCACACGATTTTTTTGTAACAACGCAGATAGTAACAACTTAGAGCCGTTATTTAACTTTTTTTAATGAAGAAAAATTATCACAAATCAACATTGGACTGGTCAAAATTAGTCAACATCAATTAATTTTGACCGGTCAATATTGGCCTCGCAGTTCATATTTAGCCGGAAATAAGCCGGAATTAAAAAAAAATTACCTGCATAAATATTTCATCTCATCCACATTCAACAATACTTCAATCAATTCATATCAACATTCATTCACTTCACATCAACATTAAATCAATGAAAGAACACAAATAAGGAGAACAAAGTTACATCCAACTGGTGCCAAGGATTGCAAATTAAATCAGTTAGAAGAATTCAATGAAAAACAGTCCACAAACAATTTCTTAGCCAAACCAAAATGGACATTACACATTAAAAAAAATTCCGCTATAACCTACAACCACATGGCTACTAAATGGGGTTACATTTACCTTTTCGAACTTTTCAGACTTTACATGCTTCATTACTCCATCAATGCTCCAAATCGACATACGATGGAACAGAATGGATGCCTGGAGTGTAGTTTTCACCTCGTTGAAGATCAAATTAGGTAATGAAAGATAAAATGGAAGGTAGCAGACTTAGTGACCCCTTGTTTAAAGGAGAAATAAGAATGCAGATAAGAATAAATTCTACTCGGATAGGATTTGTATTGATTGTAAAAGCTCAACTATATCATCTTGGCGCAAGCTTAATCAGATCATCTAGGACGCAAGCGCAAGATATAACCAATGACCCTATGCGGGGGATTATCTCTTTTTCTAAGCAAAAATTTTCATTTACTGAGCAAGCATTTATAGATAATACAAGATTGAGATAGAGTTGCACTTAGCTTTGTGTGCATATTGTGACAATAGCATGAGATTGCATTTGTACCATCACAAGAGAATGACTTCACTAAAATACACCTCGGTCACCAAATAAACCATTTGTAACGTTGTGATAATATAACCGCAAATTAAGGTGGCGCTAAGTCTCTTTTTGCTTGGCGATTTGCAAGAGGCCATGGGTATGCAAATCATTAGTTTTCAAATCCTTGTTTGCTCTGGTTCCATAATCTGCAGTCATAACAACCCATGATTAAAATAGTATCAACTACAACCACATTAAACTAGTGTCTCAATCAAAGTATCTAAACCAAAATCTTCAATCGACTCTAATGTATAAGATCAAGTGGAAGGACAAACTCAAATGAGTTAGATCCATCAACATCGAAACAATATGACCCAAAAGACATGCCGAAATGGTAATTAATCTAACTCTAATACGAGATCTCGTGAGCTAATGAAGACAGAGACTTAGCCGATGAATCGGACCCAAGACCATCAAAACATTCTGACCCAAAAGACATGCTTAAAAGTAAATCAATTTAAGTCTAATGTGTTCTTTGAGGGATGATGAATACACACTCAAACAGATGAGTCAAACCTAAACACTATCATTCAAGTAGACTCGTGTTCATACCCATTTTGATTTAGAGAATTTAAAGAAAATTCCATGTTTGTAAAATAAAAATTGAAGCCCGATTAGCGGTTCCCCAACACCTTCGCCAATTTTATCAGCACTATGATTCATATTACTGGTTCTGGAGCTATTGGAACATGAGCCTCATCCTCCGCATGCTCTTCATCTTCTCTCATTAAAAAAAGCCACCCAACGACATCATAAATAAGACGATGGCAATTACAAATCCATAAAACCAAATCCATCATAACATTTGGAGACATATGACTATAAATTAATTCATGTACTTCGTAGATGCTCCTCACTAAACAAAAATAGCATATCCAAAATGAGATTAAGGGTACCATAAGGACTTGGTAAAAAATCGAAACACAAATACGCACACACAAGTGCGGGAACATGGCATGCTTTCACCGTCATTGCACCCACCAACTCTCTCCGAGAGGTAGTCTTGTTAGAGTATCCTTATCATAAACACGATATAAAAAATATTCATGTTCACATACCCGCAAAAACCATGCTAACAACATTAAAAATAAAGAAATTCCCATGTTTCATCAAATTGCCTCGTATTTTAACCTCAATTCGGACTAATATTGAACCCTAACCAACAAATTGAATCGTAGATAGAGATGGAGAAAGGGTGAACCTCGCATTTAGGAGTGATGCGTTGCATCATCCATTGGAGGAGACATCTTTGATTTCTTCTTATCAATCACTAAATTAAACCTTAAATCAATTTCCAAACCCTAACTTCCTCTCTCCGAGTTACCCCCGTCCTCTATAACCCGAGTTAATACAAATTCGCCATCTCCTCCTTCGTTATTCAATCCACCGATTCCTCCTTTGATTTTGCACAAACGCAATACTAACTCCGTAAACCCTAATTTTATTTCTTATCGATTCGCCGTTCTTCACTCAAGAACCCTAACCAAAATCAAATTTACAACCTCAGAAACACCTTCCTAATCCATTTACTTCTCCAGATTTCTTTTTAATTGATGTGAACGATTTCTTAGTTCATGTTTCTGAGAAGAAAAAATTAAAAGAACAGCATAAGAAGAAGAAGAAGAAGAAGAAGATGAAGAAGAAGAGAAATGATATTTCTCAGTTTTATTTTGGAACTTTTGAGTATTTGGTTCTCCTTACTGGGTAGAGATCGAGAGAGAGGAAGAAAGAAGATGAGACTAGAGAGAAAGAGAAAAGATAGAGATGATGAAATGGAGAGTAGGAATAAAATCTAGGGTTTAATGTTTGAGATGCATCTCGAGAATACAATGAAGGGTATAGATATTAGTTTAGGAATACACGGTGTAGATGAAACACTATAGCGCACATGTGAATCGCACACGCACAAACTTCAACTGTTACGACCCAAGTGTGACCAAGTGTGTGACTCGCACGCTTACAAAAAAATTCGTAACGGCTAAGCCCTGTTACGAATTTTTAAAAATTTAGTAACGGCTTAAGCCTGTTACGAAATTTTTGTAACGGCCATTTGTAACGGCAAATTCGTAACGGCTGGTAGGCCGTTACGAATTGCTGTTACTAATCCGGGAATTTGGTTTAGTGAAGAGATCGTGGAAGCGATGGGCAATGAAGAACAACATCAAGGTGGAGAAGGTGAACCAGCTGAAAGAGGAGGAAATGAGGGTGCCAATGATGGTGAACCAGCTGAAGGAGGGGGAAATGAGGGTGGCAAAGATGGTGGTGAACCAAATGAGGGTGACAAAGATGAGGAAGATGGAGATAAGGATGATGTTGAATCAGAGGAGGAGTTGGATGAAGAGGAAGTTGAAGAGGAAGAGACACAAGTAGAAATAGTGCAAAAGAAACCTAGAAAGACGCCTAACAAGCCTTGTGCTAGATATTCTTACATTCCCGATGACAATTTGTGTTTGTCTCCAAAGAATCCAACTTATGGTACTCCGAGAGATGGAGGGGAGTTATTGATGGGCTACAAAACTCATGGGCTGCCAAGATCTTTGCGACAAAGGTATGGTTCAATCTTAACCATCAAGATTTCTCAGTCATCTTCTTTTATTTGAACTTATATTTTGACATATATTGTTCTTTTCTATATATTAGTATATAAGATAGTTTGTTGCTTTTGTAGGATCATACTAATGCTGTTCGTGTTTTGAAACGTCAAAAGAACAAGATATGGAATATAGAAAATGAGTGTAATGAGGTCCGCTTGCGGTATTTGATTTTGTACTATGGAACGGGATACAACATGCGCACCAAAAATTTGATGTCACATCAAGTATCGCATTTGCCGAGAGGTCTTATCCAGAGAAGGATACCTTTCATCTACCTTTTGGTGAGATGGCAATTACTCGGATGATTGTTTTAGAATCACAACCCTACCAATAACAGAACAAGTGTTCGAGATGGCTACGATCCTTCGATGAGTTTTGAACTTCTTGAAAAGCTATGCGAAAGGTGTCTAGGATGGAGCGATAAAAAGGCACAATGTGAGTTTAGACGAGATAACAAAGAGCCCGACAGAAGGTGATGAGTATAATGAGTTTGAGGCACCGCACGTTACAAGAAGAAGTTGAAAAGATCAAGCTCAAGACCTTGTTTGATGAGTTTTCAGGGACGAAAGATTTGGTTGCTCGAGGAAAGTTGGTGATGACAAAGGAGAAGATTAAGCACCATGTGACTGCTTATTTGTTATATCAATTAGGAACCATTTTCTTCCCGACAGTTCAGGTCACGTGGTAAATGCTCATTACCTCCAAATGCTAATGGACCCCTTGGATGAGGTGAACAACTACTGTTGGGGCATTGCGGTGCTTTCATTCGTTCAAGAGGAACTCAGAAAAGCTTCGAGGCTTAAGAGTCTATATTTTGGAGGCTTATACACCCTTGTTCAGGTACCCCGTTAAATTATCGTTTGTGTGTTTCAATATATAAGTGAATGAATGTGTATTGTTACTAATCATATTGCGAATGTATTATTTGTTGCCTCTTCTTATAGGTTTGGGTGTACGACCACTTCCCTAAACTTCAATTGTCTCATGCTCACACTCCTTGGCCTTATGGGAAGCCTACAGCTGGTAAATATGAATTTTTGAATTCACAGGAAAAGAATAAGAAAAAAAAAGGTGTTGGAGTTGAGGGAGAAATTGGATACGTTAACAGTGGAAGATGTGGTTTTCCATCCTTACACCATTCCATCAGATGAAGACGAGGAGGATGTTGAGGTTATTGATTTCTCACCTGTTGTGGGGTATAACGGACCGTTGTTTCATCCTGGAGGTTGTACAATGTATAATCCTCTAAGAGTATTAAGACAAGTTTCTTGTGTCCAAAGTGTCCCACAAGTGGAAAACTACAACTTCAAGGTGAAGAAGCAGGGAACTAAGAACACCGAGATGAAGTTCACCCCCAAATACGATCCTGCTCCATCGGTGGACCACTGGAAGAACTTTGGGGATTATCTTGTTCCAGTTGAAGAGTTACAAGATTCTTTTGATGAGCCAAATGCCGCTGACGAGGGATATATGGAATGGTATGAACATGTTTCTCATCCTCGTGTAATAAACACTGTCCAACAAGCCCGTGCTGAGAAGACAAAAGCGAAGGCAGTGGAGAAAGAGGCTAAGAAAATTATGAAGCATACCCTCTGTGTGGTGATGAGGCCTTGATCTTGTGGAATTCGGCGGTAAGAAATTTACTCTTCTTTTTTTGTGTTTCAAATTGTTATGAAGTATTGAAAAATAATAGTTACTTATGTTTTTGATGAGAATAGGTGAAGGCAAGTGGAAAATTGTTGAAGAAAATGATGGCAAAAATCCGGAGTGGAGAGCCGATGGATACTCGAGAACAAACAGACCTGTACAACCAAATAACTAATGTTTTTAATCCCAGCCTTGTCGATACAAGCCAGGTTGATCCAAGCCAGACCATGCCGTCGAAGAGGAGTCGCCGACAAGGGGAAGGTTCAAGTCGGATGGTTGAACAACAAAGCAGTGGAGATGACACTCCTAGTGACGAAGGACGACCTAAAGCTCCTAAACACAAGAGTAGAAAAGTTTCTGGTAGTGGTCGTGGTAAATGAGTGATTGCAACAATTATTACTTTGGTTTCTTATGTTTGGAAGACTTTTTAATTGCGGATTTGGTAGTTCGGTTCCTTATATTTGGAATACTTTTTTATGGCGGATTTGGTAGTTTGTTTCCTTATGTTCGTGTGCTTCCAACATTTAGTGATGTGGATTAGTAATTAAATTTCTTAATTTGGTTTTTAATTTGTGTTCTAAGGGATTAGTTTGGCTATTTGACGATTAAGTGTTTCATTACATTCAAATTTTTAAGAAACAATTAGTTAGTTCGGTTAAGATACTAAATCTCGTAAACAACCGAACTATGTATTCGGTTACCTACAATGTTTTTGGGTCAACCGAACTTAATGTTCGGTTACATACAGTAAAGGAAACCTAACCGAACTCATAACAAGAAAATTTCTAAAGTTACAGTGTAATGTTCGGTTGCCTGGTAATATTTTGCAGGTAACCGAACTATAATGTTCGGTTAACTGCAGAGTAATGCGATGTAACCGAACTCAGAACAAGAAAATTTGAAAAGTTAAAGTGTAAAGTTCGGTTACCTGTAGAAAACGTAATCTAACCGAACTCAGAACAAGAAGTTACAGTGTAATGTTCGGTTCCCTGACAATATTTTGCAGGTAACCGAACTTGGTGATCCAAAAGTTCGGTTCCTTCGCTGATTTCGTAATGTAACCGAACTCACACCAGCTAAAATTGAACCAGTATTTGAAGTCACTCATTTTATTGAATCGAAAAAACATACATGTAGTTGAAATAAAATAGAAGTAAAACACATAAAATTGTTCAATACATCGCCCTAGGGATTCTCTACGAGTTTAATTATATTGGGCGAATTGCCATTCAACTTCCTCCAAGAGAGTGTAGCAAGTCCTCGTGCGAAAAACTCATGACCGTACCTTAATTCGTATTGAGTCCGACCCAAAGAACACTGGAAAACAATTATTTTAATAAGTCAGCGTTGTTGAATAATCATAACCAAATAAATAATTTTTTGATGAACGGCCTATTGATTCACAAACTTACTCTACTCATGCGGTCTTCGTTTGGCATAGCGTCCTTACGAGTTTTCAATTCGTTTCTCAGCAGTACGCATTCATTGTATAAATAAACGTACCTTTCCCTTATCTGCATTAGTGTCCTCCTTGAACGATTTCCGTTTAGTGCTAGAGTTGTGGAATTTATGGCTTTATTTCGTATTGTAAGGCGGTATCGACTTAGGAGTGAAGGATTCTCCGAAATCATTTTAACATCAAAAAACGAATGGCGAAGATGGAAGAGAAAGGATTTCAAATATGAATATCATTTCCGCCTCCTTAAAGACTTTTTCATAACGCGTTTTGGATATTAAATGTTATGTAGCTTTAGTTTTAGTTCGGCAATGTCCTCTAATTTCATTTCCTAACCGAACTTAAGTCTTGATGTCTCACTGTTTGGCGATGTCATGTAATTAATTTTCAATATGAAAAAACAAAAAAAAAATTCCAAAAATAACAGTCTCTTCTCTTATTCTTATGAAAATGTTCAAAGCATAACCCAAAAATAAGACCTAATTCCAAAAAACACAATCTTTGATTCTTATGTTGATGTTCAGAGCATACTTAGTTTAATCAATGGTACATTTAATCATCCGCAAGGGAAACTGCACCCTCGTGTATGATTTTTTCCGAATCCTTCAAAGTTTTCTACATCTCCATGTTATGCTCGTACTTAATACACCATCCCAACATTGTGTCGGGGTTAAATCCTTGCCAATAAGAGTATCCGCATATCGGAGGCAGTGGACAATCGTCTTCTAACCGGAGGCCTATAAAATGGTTGTTGTTAACAAGCGCAATCACCACTCTCCTACGTTTAAGTTGCTCGACACATATCTTTGTTTTCGGAGTGTATGTGAAACTAGCACCTTTTGAGAAATAGTGAACCACGCAATTGAATGCTTCGGCGATTAAGTGCCCACATATCGGAATGGCCATCCAATGATCCCTTGTGATTGGATCCCCCCCGTGGAGACGCCTTTGATACCTAATAAACTGCACATTGAGACTAGCATCCCCATCGGACAACATTCGCTTGTAAAATTCCGGGTTGTCCTTTAGCTTCATCAACATCCTTTGCCGGACATAAGTGATTTGATTATCATTATACAACTTTGCACCTTGAAAGGCCTAGTTGTTGTACGACAACGTGGAATCCGCAATTACCATCCGGAGGGACGTCATCGGTGGATATGACGTACTTTCTAATATATGTAGGTAGCTTCCAAGTACCTTCTATCAACAAAAGTTGATGTATCATCAATTGGTCGACTTCTTTCTTGGATGCGGCATATTGGAGCCTTAAGCTTAACGTCTCGTTGAATTGGTTGGCTAGGTTCCGATGGAGTAGGTGGGGTTGGTTGCAGCGTAACATCGGTCCTTTTTCTTCATATCCCGTTCACTTGTTTCGCCCTTTTCCACGTGATTCTAGACCTTTTCTTAGAATCTTCTTGATACTTCGCCGCGGTATGCTCATGCCCACAAGGGTCTCTAGTAAAAGGAGTCATTTCACTTTTCCTCTTACCCAACACCTTTGCATATTCTTTTTTTTTTTTTTTCTTTGGTGATTGGCCTACCTTTGCCTCTTGCCTTTTTTCGGTTCGTGCACATTCTCCGAAGTGTGGATAAACAATTGGCCGCATGTCATCCCAAAATATTTGCTTTTTCGAGTTTGTTCATGTTCGGTACATCTCGATAACGATTCTTCCCATCTCATTGTCACCAAACTCTTCTCCGACATCACCCTTTGGAGGAGGGACAAAACTTAATTGTTGCCAATATGGATCTATATCGCTTAGAGGGATTATGCCATGTTCATACTTAACTATCATATGGCGACAAGGGAGTCCCATAGACTTCATCATGTTGCAAACACACACCTCGTCCGGCTTGGTTCCCCATATGTCAATCAAATGAACCTCTACCATTAACCTCTTAATGCAAGCACGCGAAACATTATAATGAAGTCCCTTAAACAACCGAAGGTCCGCCATATTCGTGATGTTACCACCTTTGTCTACAATCTTTTTGTACTTCATGATGCGGCTTTTTTGAAAATTCCCTTTAATCCTATCAATCTCACGGTTGAAGTAATTCTCCATTGCATTAAACACAATCACAAAATTATCGACACATCCAAAAGATTTTTCTTCAACCTATGGTGAGCCGATTCTACCAAACTTGTCGCTTGATTCCCAAAGTGTTTATGGTGGTTGGTAAATGCATAAACGAAGCGCTCTTTGTGCGGTTCCAACCATTGCTTAACCACATACGTTACAATATCCTCTGGATATTCGGGGCTAGACCCAATGTTCGATAAATGCCGCAAGATTTAGATTATACTCTTCTTCGGTGAGCGACCAAGTCAATGACTCCCATTCACCAGAGAAAGCAACCCATTTAGCGTGATTTATAGTGTATTGTATATCGAATTCCTCTTTTGCGCCGCTTTTTTCATCTTCCCAGGTAGCTTACTAATCTCTTCAAATGCTTTCCTCTTTGGTGGACAAATTTGAGGCTTGCACCTATTCATCACATTACACCAAATATGGAACATACAAAGCATATTATGTGCTAATGGGAAGACTCTCTCTATTGCGTTCATTAATGCTACATCGTTGTCCGTCACTATAACCGCGGGGATATCATCATCTCGGTATATGGCCTTCACTTGTTGTAGCGCCCAAGTGTAACTTGGTTCTTGCTCATCTTCTAGAAAACAAAAAGCAACGGTAAACGGTGACTTGCCGAGGTACGACCAACAATATTCAACAATGGCATCTCGTATTTGTTAGTCTTGTAAGTGCAATCCATTATAAGAACTTGATGGAAGGATTGAGCCAATTGAACACTCTTCGGATCGCAATGAAGAGATGCGTTATTTGATCTTCGGACCTACCTTCTTTTGAACCGCGTAGCCTTTTCTCTTTAGCTACCAAAAACAATTGTTGCATCACTTTTCTATCCTTCCATTCAATCCTTTTAATTATCTCAATTGCATTGTAAATGGTCGTCAAAGATGATACATTATCCTTGTTATCATCCTTTAGTAAGCGAAGCATGTTAAGTGGTGAAATTCCCATTCTCCTAAATTTAGCTATTTTCTCCATTTCTTGAGGAGTGAGCCGAGCGGCCATTGCATGTCCTTCAAGATCATCCGGACGAGGGTGGTTATGATGGCCTACCACCTTATCCATAGATAGAACCCATCCATTCTTTTTGCACTTACTAAATACTAGCTTGAACGGACATTTAGTTTTCTTTGAGCACGCTGTGTTCTTCCTCGTGCGTCTTTCCTTTATACACATAACCCTTCTTCTTGTGACTAACATTGGGATCTCCACTTCTCTCACAAACCATTTCAAAACGAGTTTGGATTTCTTTTCCATTCAAAACTAATACGCACATGGCTTTCTTGGCATGTTCTCTCTAGCCCAATTCTTCGCATCAATACTTTCATCAAAAACCAAATCATTGACATAGTGATTAGATGTATCTTCAAACAGCATGCCAAATCCGCAGAAGGTTGATTATCCATTGGTATAGGTTGACATTCAATCTACAAGAAAGGAACAACATCAATTGCAATCAGAAATAAGTTCTGTTTACATGATAATTTTACGGAAAAACCGAACTTAGAGTTCGGTTTGTCAAGCAAATTGACAACTAACCGAACTTTACGTACACTAAATCAAAATTTTATTGTACGTAAGTTCGGTTGGTTAGTGGGTTGGTATGAAGTTTGCGAACCAACCGAACTTATGGACCCTAAAGTTCGGTTTACATGATAATTTTATCTGAAAACCGAACTTAGAGTTTGGTTTGTCAAGCTAATTGACAACTAACCGAACTTTACGTACACTAAATCAAAATTTTATTGTACGTAAGTTCGGTTGGTTAGTGGGTTGGTATGAAGTTTGCGAACCAACCGAACTTATGGACCCTAAAGTTCGGTTATATGATAATTTTTTCTGGAAAACCGAACTCAGAGTTCGGTTTGACAACCAAGTTCACAACTAACCGAACTTTACGTACACTAAATCAAAATTTTATTGGACGTAAGTTCGGTTAGATTAAGGGTTGGTATGAAGTTTGCGAACCAACCGAACTTTATGGACCCTAAAGTTTGCGAACCAACCGAACTTTATACACTAATGTGAAATATTATTTTACGTAAGTTCGGTTAGTTATTGGTTGTGAACTAACCGAACTCATAGACCCTAAAGTTCGGTTACATTTCGGCCAAACCGAACATAACACTGTAATCCTATTTATAGAGTTCGGTAACTACTCTGTTAACCGAACTTCAAAAAACCTCCATTAATGAAGAGTTCGGTAACCTGCGTGTTTAGAAAAAGTAACCGAACTACACTTTCAGATGAGTTCGGTTACATGTTCTTCACACAAGGTAACCGAACAAGCACAAATCTACTCTAAAAATTCACATTTTTTTGAAAATTTGGACCAATTCAACCAACATTACCTAAGTTTTGAGCATACCTGGGTACCCCAATATTCTTCCTCCGGTTGTGGTTGGTAAAATCCATCGTTTTCATCTTGAGATTGGCTTTGGGGAAGAATACATTCACCATCTAAGAAATTATCCATATCCGGATCATTGTGAAGATTGACATATACTTTAGGATAGGAAGGAGATGTAGATTCAGATGAGCTATCATCAATTGAATCATCACTTGAGTAGTCTAGATTAGTGAACTCAAATTTTTTTTTATTTTCCATGGTTTTGTTCTTCAACTTCTCAAACTTCTCTCTCTCAATAATTCTACTTCTTTTTTAAAAATCTGATTTTTTAAATCTCAAATCTTTATTCAAAATCATTTTACTAATCACACTAACTAATTACTAGTACACCGCTGCCACGGTGGGAGGGCCGACCGAAAAAAAAACAAACACCGTGGCAATGGTAATATAAAAGAAAATTTGTGATTCTCCAAGACGGACGGATACAACCAATTTACCTTTTTCTTTATACTAATAAAGCTTTGGCGGATAACCCTTGCCATTATGGCACGGACATTTAATCTATAAGTGTTGGCAACTCAATTCTATATGGTTCTTGTAATAAATAAAATGGCATTATATTTTTGTACAACACTTAAGGGACACGTATCCATTGAAATAGAATGTTTGGAAAGCCACATGTTAGGATAATATGGTTGCTTTGTTTTTTCCGAGAAACTACTTCCTGAACTATTACAGAGAGAACATTTTTCTCTTCTATCTTCTTTACCTGCCTCCTTCTTTGTTTCTAACTCCATGGCTGAACAACCACCTTCATCTTTTCTAATTTAGTAGAGATCATATTTATCAATTTCTCTTATTATCTTAAATGATTGATTTATCGTAAATTGAGACCAATTTCTTGCATTTGAAAAAATTGGATGAGCTAAGTCGATCAATCTGATTATGTTTTAGGAATTAGAACTATATAATGTTGTTTTTAATCAAAAATAAATTGCTTTGGTTAGCTTTATTGACTACAATTTGTTTGAAATGATCAAAAATATTGAAATATAAAAAATCTGATGGCGGTGATGCTTGTAGTGGGCGATGGTGGAACTGGTTGGGCGGTGGTCTTCGTTTCCAGTGACAGACGGTCTTTGGTTATGCTAGCGGCAGGTGATGCTTGTGGTGGGCGATGGTGGAACTGGTGTGTCCATAGCTTTTTATTGGGGTATTTTCTCAAACAGTTGAAGTGCATGAAAAAGAAGTAATTTACACAACTAAACAAAATTACCAGTCAGTTCAATCAAAGGTTCGTTTCATAGAAACCATTAAATCTATACCCATTCAAAAATTGGTTGGAAATCGAATTGCGTTTGTATTATAAATTGTAATTAAAAAAGAGGATGGTTATGTACATGGTGCTGGTATTGATGGTGGGGATTATCGGAATCGAAATTGGTATGGACTGAAATCAAATAGGGTTCTGGTCATGAATCAGTGATGGAGGCGGCGAGGTCTTTGGTTATGATGGTGGTGATGGGAAGGAATGATTGTTGTTTGATTATATAAGGTGGTGGTGGTTCTGTCATGATGGTGGAGGTTACACTTTGCAGAGGTTATGGTATTGGTGGAGGTTACCACCTTATGGTCTCCCGGCTTTCATTGGTGGCGGTTCTACTCACTGTGGTTGTTTTGAATCTGGTGGTGGTGGCGGTAGGGTGGAGGTGCTGGAGGTGTTGGTTACGGTGGTATGATGGTGTTGGTGGGTAAGGAATAGGAAATGTTTGATTGGAAGAAGATGACGGGGGTTCTGTCCGGGTGGTGTTGGACGAGAGAAATCTTGGACGGGAGAAAATGAAGGAAGTGGTTTTTAATTAGAAGGGTATTCTGGTCTCTTCACTGGAAACGGGAGAAATCTTGGACGGGAGAAAATTAATTTTTTTCAATTTCGTTAGGTTTCATTTGAAAAAAAAAGTGGCCATAGAAGGGACTCCCTCCCTTCGGACCCATTGGGCCCTCCAGTTGGTCGGCCCAATTAACCAAATATAATCAGAGGGTAGTTTTGGTATTAACATAAATATTTAGATAAGGGGTGACCTAGAATTACTTCTAATGTCTTACCCAAAATAAAACAATGGTCCCCAAAAAAGGCTGGTCCCAAAAAACCGTTCCAAGTTATAGAGTTATATGCCACACAAGTCACTGCTCGTGAGTCGTGAGAGTTCTTCTGCGATATTCTTTTTTTGAATTTGGACCGTTAATTTCATTCAGGCTAACGTGAAATTTCTCACACAATTTTGGCAAATTTTGTTAAGAACTATTGAAAGTTAGTTTACAAATGAGAAATCCCATTTGCCAACTCATGCTAGCTAGCAGGGCACCACAAATAAAATAAAAAGTATGCGAATTTACTAGAAGCACCATTTGGGAGTGACTTGTACTTGTGATGTTGGATGTTGCAAACTAAGGTGTACATACATTGCTTTTTTAAAATGTAGATGATATAAGCAATCGACATGTATTATTATCATTACCCTTATTTAATGGTACGTTCTACTCACCAATGGCTTATCAGTCCTATTCGTAGACGAAGATGTTACTAGGCAAGACTGGGCATGCCAATTATGTGTAAGAGACATAGAAGGTCCAGTTTACATTTGCTCGGAAATTACAAAAACAACATATATATAACCAAGAAATATTTCAGTAGAGCAACCTATGGGGTGAAATTAGTGCTATCCCCCAATCCTGCAGTTACAGTCCCAATTTTGGGAAACCCTAACACAGGTGTCTAACAGCTGACTTTTGTCTGTTGTCACCTTAGTCAGATGTTGGACTGGTTTGTTTGAGACAACTGAGCAAGATCATCTTATGTCCGACTCCAATGGTTTGAGTCAGCTACATTTTGTTTATTAATCTATATGCTTCGTGAAAATGAGAAAAAATTTGAGAAATGGAAGTTGCAGAACAAGAAGGTTGCAGAACAAGAACATATAGGATAACTAGAACACCGCTGCCATGGTGGGGTGGGCCGACCGAAGAAAAACTAAACACCGTTGTAATATGACTGTAAAAGAAAATTTGTGATCTTCGAAGACACACGTAACCAATTTGTTTTTCTTTTCATGCAAAAATGTTTGAAAAAAAATATGCTTAACAGTTTGTTTAATTCATGAATGTTCGGAAGAAACTAGTTTTTACTAATCATGAAAAAGAAAATTAAACTAATGTTTAATAAGATCTCATTTAGGCCAATAACAAATATACATAGAAAATCACGGATGATTAGAGATTTCAAATTGACATATCATTAGCATGATCATGTATAACATTGGAGAACATAGTATTCGAACATAGGAGAATAGCTATGGTAAAAATTAGATGAATAGCAACTAACAGTTGCATGTAAAGCATTAGTGTCCATCTAGAAGTTTTGACTTTTCAAAATGAAGTGCACGTATGATAAAACACGTGTGCCACGTGTAAAGATTGTTTTCTTCTGGGTGAATTCGTAACAACTCTCTGTCTATTCTCCCTCGCTTTTCCATCTTTCTCTTGCAAATAAATCAAGATTTTTATTCTAGCTAGCAATTTATGTTTAACTTTGGATAAAACAGGGTAATTTTTGTTTTCTTTTCTTTTCTTTGAAAGACTAGGTTACCAAGATTTGATCTGATTATTCATTAACTTTGGAATCAAATTTTCGCACGCCGAATTTTAGGGGACGGTGGTGCTAGGTAACAGTGGTGTTTCTGGTGGTGGTGACGGCGGTGATAGGTGAAGAAATTAGTTGTTGTCGGTAGATTTGGTGGCAGAGCTGCTGGTGTTCACTACGGGAAAATTAGTAATCTACAACTGTAGATTGACAACTCGTAAATTAAAAGTTGTAAAATGTAGTATGTTTTACAACTTTTTCCAACAAAAGCGTTGTCAAAGTAAAATATGTCCAACTCTTAGGACCAACGAGTTCCTAAGAGTAGTGACGAGAATCAGAACCACAACTTGTTGTGTGAAAAAAGGTTGCAGAGAAGTGACCACCTTTAGAATTTACGACTCATATCCTAAAGGTAGTGAATGATTTTAAAACAACACTAATAATAGTCGTTGAAGATAAGAAAAAAAAATTTGAAAAATGTTCTTGTAGAGAATCGAACCCAAGCTTACTAGGTGTTAGTAGAAGACATCAACCATCCTGCCAGATTCACAATACTAGTAGATTTGTGCTTTTTCTTTTAATCAACATTCACAACCTTTACAAGAGTTGTAAAATGATAAATTGACTTTGAAAAAAAGATGAGGCTAAGGTGAATCGAACTCCGAACCTCCTCTGTCTAAGACTTGGATTTCAACCACCCTTCCACATTTACATGCATGTCTGCTTATATTTTACATTTACTTTTATAAAAAAGTGATAAGGAAAAAACATGTTAAGGAAAAGAAATAAATGGATGGTTATGATGGGAGATGGAAAAGATAAGAAGAAAAAGGATAAATAGACCTTCTACAACCCCCTTAAGAGTCGTCGTAAAGGTATAAACACTTCGCTTAAATTTTTCTCACTTATGCAAAAAAATCCCACTTCGCTAAATTTTATTCACTTCGCAAAAAAACTTCTCACTTCGCTAAATTTTTCTCACTTCGCTAAATTTTATTTTCATCGCTATTGACAACCTTTATAAGAGTTGTCGTTGAGGTATAAACACTTATGCTAAATTTTTCTCACTTCGCTAAGAATATTCCCATGGAATCTTACCCGTAAATGGGTGGATTCATCGTCTTTCCGAACTTTCAGACTTATAGTAGTCCGCTCATGGCCAAGTTTTGATCCCGGTGCAAGTTTCTTTCTCGAAGTTGACGAATTTGTATGTGTTTAAGGTTTATGAGAATATTCCCATGCAATCTTACCCAGAAATGGTTGGATTCACCGTCTTTGCAAACTTTCGTACTTATAGTAGTCCGCTCATGGCCACGCTTTCGATCCTGGAGCCGTTTTTTCTCAAAGTTGATGAATTTGTGTGTGTTTAAGGTTTCGAGAATATTCCCATGGAATCTTACCCGTAAATGGTTGGATTGATCGTCTTGGCGAACTTTCGGACTTATATTAGTCCGCTTTCATGGCCGTAAACGTTTCGATCTCGGGCCGCTTCTTTCTCGAAGTTGATGAATTCGTGGGTGTTGAAGGTTTCTGAGAATATTCCCATGTAAATGGATAGATTCATCGTTCTTACGAAGTTTCCGACTTAGAGTAGTCTACTCACGGCCAAGTTTCGATCTCGGAGCCAAGGTATGCATACAAGATGCTGAATAGGGTTTGTTTAAGGTTTCGGGAATATTCCAAGTAATCTTACCTCAAATGGATGGATTCATCGTTCTTACCAAGTTTCCGACTTAGAGTAGTCCACTTTCGACCAGTGTTTCGATCTCGGAGCCAAGGTATGCATACAATATGCCAGAATAGGGTTTGTTTAATGTTTCGAGGAATATTTCAAAGGAATCTTACCTATAAATGGATGGATTCATCATTCTTACCAAGTTTCCGAATTATAGTAGTCCACTTTCGACCAGGTTTTGATCTCGGAGCCAAGGTACTCATACAATATGCCGAATAGGGTTGGTTTAAGGTTTTGGAGAATATTCTCAAGGAATCTTACATGTAAATGGATGTATTCATCGTTCTTACCAAGTTTCGACTTAGAGTAGTCCAATCACGGCCAGTGTTTCGATCTCTGAGCCGGATATGCGTACGATATGCCAATCACTACTGAGATAATAGGGTTGGTTTAAGGTTTTGGAGAATATTCTCAAGGAATCTTACATGTAAATGGATAGATTCATCGTTCTTTCAAGTTTCCACTTAGAGTAGTCTACTCACGCGCCGGTTTCGATCTCTGAGCCATGGTATGCGTACTATATGCCGTAATATGGTTTGTTTAAGGTTTCGTGGAATATTTCAAGGAATCTTACCCGTAAAAGGATGTATTCATCGTTCTTACGAAGTTTGGGACTTAGAGTAGTCCAATCACGGCCAGGTTTCGATCTCGGAGCCAGGATATGCGTACAATATGCCAGAATATGGTTTGTTTAAGGTTTCAGGGAATATTTCAAAGGAATCTTACCTGTAAATGGATGGATTCATCGTTCTTACCAAGTTTTGACTTAGAGTAGTCTAATCACGGCCGTGTTTCGATCTCTGAGCTGTGATATGCGTACAATATGCCGTAATAGGGTTGGTTTAAGGTTTTGAGAATATTCTGAAGGAATCTTACATGTAAATGGATAGATTCATCGTTCTTACGAAGTTTCCGACTTATAGTAGTCTACTCACGGCCAGGTTTCGATCTCGGAGCCAGGGTATGCGTACTTTATGCCAGAATATGGTTTGTTTAAGGTTTCAGGGAATATTTCGAAGGAATCTTACCTTTAAATGGATGTATTCATCGTTCTTTAAGAAGTTTCGGACTTGTAGTAGTCCAATCACGGCCAGGTTTCGATCTCGGAGCCAGCATGTATGCGTACATTATGCCGTAATATGGTTTGTTTAAGGTTTCGGGAATATTTCAAGGAATCTTACCTGTAAATGGATGTATTCATCGTTCTTACGAAGTTTCCGACTTAGAGTAGTCCAATCACGGCCTGTGTTTCGATCTCAAGACAGTGGTATGCGTACAATATGCCGAATAGGGTTTGTTTAAGGTTTTGGAGAATATTTCAAAGGAATCTTACCTGTAAATGGATGTATTCATCGTTCTTACGAAGTTTCGGACTTAGAGTAGTCCAATCACGGCCAGGTTTCGATCTCGGAGCCAGGATATGCGTACAATATGCCAGAATAGGGTTGGTTTAAGGTTTTGGAGAATATTCTGAAGGAATCCTACATGTAAATGGATAGATTCATCGTTCTTACGAAGTTTCCGACTTATAGTAGTCTACTCACGGCCAGGTTTCGATCTCGGAGCCAGGGTATGCGTACTTTATGCCAGAATATGGTTTGTTTAAGGTTTCAGGGAATATTTCGAAGGAATCTTACCTTTAAATGGATGTATTCATCGTTCTTACGAAGTTTCGGACTTAGAGTAGTCCAATCACGGCCGTGTTTCGATCTCGAGCCGTGTGGCGTGCATTATGCCGTAATATGGTTTGTTTAAGGTTTCAGGGAATATTTCAAGGAATCTTACCTCGTAAATGGATGTATTCATCGTTCTTACGAAGTTTCGACTTAGAGTAGTCCAATCACTACCAGGTTTCGATCTCGAGCCGGATATGCATATAATATGCCGAATATGGTTTGTTTAAGGTTTTGGAGAATATTCAAGGAATCTTACATGTAAATGGATAGATTCATCGTTCTTACGAAGTTTCCGACTTAGAGTAGTCTATTCACGGTCAGGTTTCGATCTCGGAGCCATGGTATGCGTACATTATGCCATAATATGGTTTGTTTAAGGTTTCGGGGAATATTTCAAAGGAATCTTACCTGTAAATGGATGTATTCATCGTTCTTACGAAGGTTATGACTTATAGTAGTCCACTCACGGCTGTGTTTCGATCTCTGAGCCGATATGCACAATATGCCGTAATATGGTTTGTTTAAGGTTTCAGGGAATGTTTCGAATGAATCTTACCTGTAAATGGATGGATTCATCGTTCTTACGAAATTTCCGACTTATAGTAGTCCAATCACGGCCAGGTTTCGATCTCGGAGCCATGGTTTGCATACAATATACTAGAATAGGGTTTGCTTAATGTTTCGGGGAATATTCCAATGGAAGCTTCATATTTATCAATTTCGATGATGTATCCTACTAAGTTTGAAGTCAGAACCCTCCCAGAGCTTTTTTGGTTCATAGTTTGTATGGTGTTATGCCACATTTGAAGTTCGAATCGGCATTAAGCTTCATATTTATGGATTTCAATGATGTATCCTCGTTAAGTTTGAAGTCGAACTCTCCTGAGCTTCTTGGTTCGGAGTTTGTATGTCATGTTATACCATATTTGAAGTTCGAATCGACACAGAGCTTCATATTTATCAATTTCAATTATGTATCCTGCTAAGTTTGAAGTCGGCCGTTATACAACATTTGAAGTTCGAATCAACACTGATCTTCATATTTATCGATTTCGATGATGTATCATGCTAAGTTTGAAGTCAGCCGTTATACCACATTTGAAGTTCGAATCAACACTGATCTTCATATTTATCGATTTCGATGATGTATCATGCTAAGTTTGAAGTCAAAAGCCCCCCGAATCTTCTAAGTTCATAATTTGTATGTCGTTATACCACATTTGAAGTTCGAATCAACACTGATCTTCATATTTATCGATTTCGATGATGTATCATGCTAAGTTTGAAGTCAGAACCATCTTGAATTTCGTGGTCCTTCTCTAGTAATCTTATAACCCGAGTTTACCGGTGTGAACTAAAGCTACTTCATGACTTGTATGACTTGTCAAAATTACTTCATGACCTATGCGACTAGTCAAAATTCAAACCGAAAGCACAAAGAGAAAGCACAAAAACACAAAGAGAAAGCACAAATAAACACACCAATTATCGAATTCATTTTTCATTTTCCCGATTCATTCTTATACATTTTTTGGATTTTCTTATATCATAATGTCGATAACAATGTCCTAAATTTATTAATTTTTTTTTTGGATTTTTTTTCATGTCGAAGGTTGATAATTAAACCGAAAACATGAGTTCATATTAACACAAAGAGAAAGCACAAAGAAAACACACTTCTTGATCCGTATGACAGTCTTAAATCAAATCTTTACCGTCCATAGATTTTTCATAATCCGTATGAATGCTTTTCATCAAATCTTTACCGTCCAATTTCCTTTCTACAAAACGATCAATTTTTTTTTTCTCTCGGTTCCCTTAGTTTGTCTATGTTGTTTCTTCCTTACTCTTTCTCTCGTCTTCCGCCTCCTAAAAGAAGAAAACCCTAACCCAAAAATTTCTAACTACCACCATATCTCGTTCTCGCTCTCAATTTCTCTGTAAAATACTTACGGAAGTTGTAGATTTCAAACCATAGATTTCAAAACAAAAGTAAAAACCCCCATATCTCAATGTTGAGCTGAAAAAAACAAACCCTAGATTTCAAAATCAAAATCTCCGAAGAAAAAATAAATCATTGAGGGATGGGTTGTACGCGGATTTCAGAGTTACATCAGATCAGAATGTTGGGTGGTGGATGAATTTGGATTTGAGTGCAAACACCAAGAACATCCGGGTCTTTATAAACCGTAAATCCACCCACGTAATAAGTTTCTACCTCAAACCCGTTCTTCTATTTTGTTCTTTTAGCCGATTCAATTCAACTCAAAGACTTTGAACAATTCTCGATGATTTCCCAAGCTCATCACAAAGATCAACACTATCAAAGTGAACCAATTTCCTCATCCGGTACTCGATTCAACATCACAATCATCAAAACCTAAATCCGATACTAACCCTTAGCGTACAAACCCACTTCTTATTCATTTGGGAACTCGAATTTCTTCTATCCTGTTCTTCAAACCCCAACTGAATTCAACCTCAAGTCTAATTCGATTATTCTCTGTAACAAAGCCGCAACCATATTTCTCTCTAAATTTCAGGTGAAGGAAACGTTTATGACAGAATCAGTGAAGGTGGTGGTGACTTCGTTGATGAAAGGGAAAGAAGAGATGGGTAATTACCGATGTCAAGCTTTTTCCATCGAATTATAAGGAAGAATCTGTGGGTCGATCTGCTTGTGCTGGTACAGAATTTTTTTTTTCTTACTTTTCAACTTTGATTCCCTTGGAAATGACTTATTACCCTTGAGTTTGGGTGATTTATTGTTTTGTTTCTTAAACCGATTATGATTGTTTCTTCTTCATTCTTCATCTGTCTAGGGTTGATGCTTAATTTGAGCAAACATGGATCTGAAACTTTTGAAATTAGATTAAAAGGAGAAGACGCTGAATTTGACGAGAATCAGAAATGTAAGAACTACTATCTATTTACATACTTACTACTACTGCTACTTTGTTCTTTACTCTTTGTGATAGAGAAATTATATGGCGAATGCAATTTCTTCATTCATTGTTTATTTGGTAACATGAATTTCTATGGTTGTTTAGGGAGAATGGATTTTATCAAGTAAAGAAACTTGCCAGAATTCGAAGATGGTTAATCTGCTCATGTATGTCAAAAATTGTGGATGTCTGGTGGTTCAAAAGACCCTTTCTTAACCCAAGTACCAGATTTTGCAAGACTTTTGGCAGTAAGTTGGATGCAGAGGTGCTGGGTTTAACTTCTTTCATATCATCCCTGATATTGACAATTATATTTATCATTGTATATCCAAGTAATTGCTGTTTTTTGTAGGTTTTATCAATGTCGATGGACCTCTTTGTAGATAAAACCATGATAACAAAGGCATCTCTTGTATTCCGGTTGATCTATTGATATCACAATAGTAGGTCTTGAACTGTTAATTTCTCTAATGATATTCAGCACATTCATGCTTCTGTAGACTACCCAATGTTATAGCTTTTTTCTCCCTTTTTTGACGTGCAACTAGTTTGGTTGAAGAGCTTTCACGTTAGACATATGAGTATTGTGTTGGATGTGGATGTTGAACCTTCAACAGTGGCATGGTCTTGAAGGTGATGAATAAATCTGAGATGTTATCATGAGAATGCATACTTAACTATTTTTATCATGAGAATGTTTTAACTCTAATTGTTACTTAATTTTGTGCTTTGTAGGATTATAAAGTGATATTGTTATTCTATTAGGCTTCGTATTTGGTCAATATCGATGCCGGACAAGGGAAGCGAAATTAGATGATATATTCAGTAATGTTGAAGCTTGTAAAGGAGTAAATGTTTTAGTGTTCAATTCAGGACATTGGTGGATTCTTGCTGGAAGATTTCAAGGGTATGAACTAATTTTGATCAATGGGGGTGATATTTTTTCCATAAATCAACGTAATCTGTTTGATTGAGCTGTGTTGTTATTTTTGGCTGTAAACCTTAATAATTTCCATGTTACTCAGATTGCGAGCAATCAAGTTACCACCACAGCTAGATTTTCCTTGGATGTTATAACAAGGTTCAGAAGTAACCTTCAGCCTTTAAGTACCACTCAATACTGTCTCCAGAAAGACTTCACAGCGGACGAGAACTGCCAAATCTTTGGAGAACTTATGTATGGAAGCACTGACTAGGAAGTAGTTTTTCGTGTGAATTGGGAAAGCTTGGAAATAAAAACTTCTTATGTTGGCAATATTTGAGGGTGTTTTAGAGTCGTGAATGAATTAGGAAACTTGGGTACTGACCCAATACGAGTTCACAGCCGAATAGGAGGGTTTTGAATTATATCACTTATCAAGTTTATATGGGTTTCTTTTTGGCAAGTAGTATTTTTGTTTTTTACATAGAAGTCATTTCAAGTTTATTGAGATATTATATTGATTATTGTAAATTGTCTATACATGTCCTATTGATCCTTAGCTGCTTCACTTACTACAAGGAAGAAATGATCGAGTTGAATCCAAGTTGCGGGTGGTTTGAGCAAACATGGCCTTGAAGAGTTGGTTTGCGGGTAGGTTCTCAAGCGGTGTCAAGAATGAATTTCGCCAAGGCGGATGCTCGTTATTTGGTTGCAATGAAACTGAAGGTGCATTGCGGTGAGCTTGACGAAGATTGCAAGGGGTCTGATATTGCTACTGAAAGCTTGTGATGATTGCAGGCTAGGGTTGTAACCTGAGCTTAAGCTGGTGATTGAGTTAACGTGAAATTGGAACTGTATTAATGAATGGATTGCACTGGAGATGCAGAGATGAAGTTGTAGAGCAATTCCAGATGCCGGTGGTCACAATGGCTGCGACGATGTGTTTCAGGTAAAGCTGAAATTGGTACTGATATTGAGAAATGAGGCCGTGAGACATTTACAGCTGCAGTTCAGGTTGTATGGCTAAAAAACTTATACTTGGGATTAGTCTTTGAAGCTTGCGGTCACAATGTCACCCACAGTATGAGTCCAAGAGTTGAGATGATTTTTGAAGCTGAGAAATAATATCTAGAAGGGTTTTTCTAAACCAGAAGTGTTATGATTATTTTTTTCAGTGTCGAAGTTCTGTAAAACTGATCTTCTTTAGTAACAAACAATAGTGATTATAATCTTCTGTAGTAACAAACAATAGTGATTATAATTGAAAATTTGATCTTCTTTCATGGTTATCAAAGTATTACAGATTTAATTTTGTATTTAAATTCTCAAAATTTTAATTTTTTTTTCAAATCGAATATGTACCACAACTCAGAATTAGAGTTGTCAAAGAAATGACATGCAACTCTTCCCATAGTTGTCAAATAAGTGACATACAATTCAAACCAAAGTTGTCAAAGAAGTGACATACAACTAAAGCAAAAGTTGTCAATGAGATGACATACAACTCTAACCATTGTTGTCAAATAATTAACATACAACTCAAACAATTGTTGTCAAAGAAATTTCTACAATCCCAACAAGTGTAATGTATGAGTTATTTCACAACCCAGGTATGAGTTGTGTTAGGCATTAAGAGGAAATTTCGAAAGACATTCACAACTGAAAAAAGCGTTGTATACAATGGAACGACAACCATTTTTACGACTAGTATTGACGAGTTGCAAAGAATCAAGACTTTCTACAACCCCCCCCTTGTGCAACCTATAGATAAACGTCGTCTTATATCGTACGACAACTGTTTTCCGGGGTAGTTAATCGCTATTTTTCCCGTAGTGGTTTGTGGATACACTATTGGTGGTGGTGGCGATGTTGGCAGAGGTGGTATGCAGGTGTTAGGGCGGTGGTGGCGGTGATACAGGTGGGTAGTGGTGGGTCTGGTTGTGCCGGAAGTTGTGACAGTGGTAAGTGAAGAAATGAGGTGCTTTCATTAGAGGTGGTGGCGGAGCTGGTAGTAATTGTGGAGTTTTTGCTGGTTGTGGTAGCGATGTGATGGCGGAGGTGTTTGTTGTGGCAGTGAAATGGTGACGGTGGTGGTAGGTGAAAAAAAGTGTAATGCGGGGTGGTGAAGCTGGAAAGCGGTGTTGGGCAAAAAAGACGTAATGGGGAGATACAAAGATCATAAGGAAATGTTTTATAAGTACGAGGGTATTCAAGTCTTTTCAGGTCCCAAAGACTACCACCAAAATCAATCTTTTTATCAAATTGGTAAATTTGTGTTAGGTTTCATTTGACAAAAAAGTGGTCATAAAAGGGACTCTCTCCCTACGGGCCCTCCAGTCGGTCGGCCCAATTATAAGCAACACATGGATAATTATTATCACAATCAATATATGAATCTAAGAATAACAACAGATATCCGAAAATTGAGGGTTCAGATAATATTATTATTATTTAGAAACTCTCAGAATTACAAGTCCGATTGACAATAAAAATGAATATACTAAGACAAAAAGAAGTGAATCTGGAAACTCAAACGTTTTAAAATCAAAATTTTAAATTTCGTCTCATGATTAATATCTGGAGCAGTCCAGTGCTTTCATCTCGACAAATAACCTTCACTTAAATTTGCAATCAATCTGTTGGAGTCCAACTAGACCATCTCGGACATCATCCGACAAAAAGCTAGCTTATGCAACAGAAGAAGAAAGGAGGATTCGGCAGCAAAAGAACATTGCCTTACTTTAATTTTGAGAGGAGAAATCACAATACTGTGGAAGTAGATCCGTAGATGTTAGGAGGATGTTTCCAATAATCCATTTGGTAATAGTTTGAGAAAATCAAAATGAAATAAAGAGCCCCTTCTGTTTGGATTATTTTGGAGATTCAAAATCATAGAGAGACGGGCGGCGGCGGTAGTGTAGTAGTTTGGTTTAGTGAGAAAGAGAGAGAAGCTACACGCAGTTTATTTAAAGAAAAAAAAAAACCCTAAAGTGTGCCCCATACACTAGTGGAAAATGAGTTTTTTAAGTCTGTTTGGGCTTTATAATTAAGACTTCCCAAGGCTTTCTTTATATAATGGGCTTCCCATGGAAGTCCTTTTTCACGGAAAAGCAAATCGAGCTCCGAGAACAGTCTTAACTTTAGGGGGTAATTTAGGAAATAATAAAGCCTCCACGTGGATTTTAACTATGACTGCTGGAGAAAATTGTTTCGTGGTCCCCTTTAGTTAAGATCACGATGGAAAATTGGTTCTCAAAGCTTCCGGGGAACAAAGCATTTCTCTATCTCTCTCGAGCTTCCCTTCTCTCCATCACTTGTCTCTCAGTTCTAACCCTAAATCTCGCCTCTACCTCATGAAACACCAGAGTAATTTCAGACCTCACTTTAACAATCATCTCAACTATCTCTTTTTTCTGTATTAAAGTAAATTCAGATATGTATATCATGGTTTCAATCATTTTTGTTTTTAAGTTTTCTTTGTGATTTAAAATCAGGGGGTTTCTTTTCTTCTTCTTGTTTGTTGTTTGAATTTAACGGTTTATGGATTTTCTTTCCAAGTTTTTGCTGGTTTCAAATTTTGGGGTTTGAATCCCCTGTATCAAATTAGGTCTTGATAATTCTTAATTTTATTTTCGGTTCAGATTCAACTGTAATAGTGATTCTTGAGTTGAATTCTTTTTGTTGTTACTGTTGTACGAGGAGTTAGGGTGAATTAGAATCTTTGATAGGTTAAAATGAAGTTTATAATTCAGCATGATTTAGAATGAATGAAACATTAAATCCATTTAGGGGTTTCTAAGATTTCAATTGAAAAAATTGAGATTAATTTTGATTTGGGTTGTTTGTGTTCGGTGTACAGATCTTAGTAGGAATCCTGTGGATGGACTCTCAGCTGGTTTGGTTGGTGATAAGAGTGTTTTTGAACGGAGTATGACAATTGTTGGACCACAAGATACTCTCTAGTAAGTTGTTATATGGATTCTCTCTATATAGGTTTATAAAGATTAAGGATTGAATTTTTATTATGAAATTTATGTTTATATGGAATTTTAGATTCTGGGTTTTGTGAATTTGTTTGATTGGAATACAGGAAAAAAAAGAAAAAACAATTTTGTTTCTGTATTGCTGATTTGTGGTTGGATTGCTGATTGAATTGCTTGTGTTATTACTGAAGCTGGATTTTAGATGTTTGTTTTCTTTTGTATCTATATGGTTTGTATCTCAGATTTCACATAGTAAAGATGTTTCTTTTGATTTTCCACCAAAGTGCTTCTTTTTGTTTGTGGTTCTGGTTCAATGCTTGCTATTCAGATTGCTAAGTTATGTTGTCCTTCATATTTTATGCTTAAGTTATGATGATAGGTTCCTTTTAATATGTGCTTTAACTGGTTTATATCATCTTGCAAAGTGATCTCTATTTTATTAAATTTTTTCATAATTACCAATTGGTCAATAAGTTATTAGTTATATTTCTATTCTAAAATTATTGCAAAGCCTTGATTTTTTTTTTCTTTCTTTTCATCTAAATTGATGCATATTCTCCAAAGCCCAAGCTTGGAGAAGCGATTTATTTGAAGTTTTAAGTGCCTAAGTATGAACTTGGTTTACTTACTATTAATGACGTGTCTGCGGAGTTTATTTGTACTTAACATGTCCTACAAACTTGGTGCAATATAGGATAGCACGGTTGCTCTTTCATGCATAAGCATCTTTTAAATAATTTTAGGGGGAATTCCCCGAATCCTTTACTGATTGGTACTGCCCCATGTGTCCCTTTTGAAGGCCCAATGCTAGGACATAGGAATCTCTCTTCAATTTAAATCCCACGTGAATCGCCTTATCATGTAACCGCTCCATGTAGCCTTGATCATCTTCTGAATTTAAACTGGCTTAGTTTCAGTTGCAATCTCCAGTTTAGAAATTTTTGTGTGGTCTACTTTTTAATACTAGTTTATTTTGCATCGACATTTTAAACTGGCCTAGTTTATAGGGAACTGTCGATGTATTATGTGGTGAGCCTCCCTGCCAAGGTATCAGCGGTAAGTGTTTATGGACATTATCAAGTTTATCCGGTTCACGTTGACGGAGAATTTTGACATAATGTGAATGAAGGGTGATTACCTTGGTAAGCTAGATGTTATCTGATAGCTTAGTCATGATTTAATTCAGATCAAATATTAAGATTCAGTCTTGTTGGTCACTAGACTTGGCCATATGTGGACCTTTAAGCCATTGTATGTCCTCCATGCAATGAAACCAACGCCATTTGGGTATATTGTAGTTTAAGAGCCGGTAATGAGATTTTTTATCAACCTGCAACTTGAGATCGTAACCATATTTTGATTTTGAACAACCAGAATATTCCTTACAGTCTCTGTATGTAAATATTCAATAATAGTGGAAACTGTTAGTGGAAACTTCAAACAGATTATTATTTGGTTACAGTGGGTTTACACAACTTTGAGAGTATTACTTGACATTTATCCCTGTTTAATAGTGAAAATTTCTACTTGTGTGCAATACGCTGGTGTTATTTTGTACACAATAGGTTGATTGATTCTCGAAGTTGATCATTTTGAATGTTTTATTTCGTGCCCGAGACAAAGAAGGGACGAAAAGAGAGCACCAGGGAAAACTGGAACCCCGATCAAAATGGTTTGCAAGTTCATTATTTGTGCTTTCATCCAATCATATGTCTTCGAATTTTATAGAGAAATAGACATCAAAACCATTTTGGTTTCATGCAGGCACATCTCGGACAGAATATGACGTAATTGTGCATTCACTCTTCCAATGGATTTCTAACCACAAGGATAAAATTGGCAGGTGGACTTACTCTAACCGGGAGGATTAATTGGTAAGTTCTCATGATTATCGTCAAATTTTTACGAGTGATGCTAGTGTTGCATTAGCATATCTTGTCCTTCGCAAGGAAGTACTTGAACAAGAGTCCTTTTTTTTAATCTCTAGCGGCTATTGTTCCTATACTGGGTATTGTTAGTGGCAATGATGGTGAGTCCACTTTGGAGTTACTCGTATGCATTGTTGTTCGAGTCATGTAGATAATCTTGCAGATTATGTTACTTCGATATATACTAAAGCATATAGTAACATTGGATACCTTGGTTTATATGTCTGACAATCAAAAGGAGTAAATTGCTCATTTTGAGCATTGTGGGATTTATCTAAAGTATTTTGAAGATATTGTGATCTTGATGGTTCTCCAGTTTCGAGTATTCATTTTATTTTTGGTGCAACTGTTGTAGGATACACATGGCTCCATTCAGCGATGTGTATTTGGATGTTTAAGTAGCAAATAAGGTAATTGATTTCTCTTTTGTACATTCTTCTTTAAGTTTCATGTGTTATATTTGGCTCGTAACTGGTGCAACACAGTTAGTACTTTTTTTTGTCATTAATCCCCATTTCTCTTGAAGTGTAGAATGATTTGGAGATAGCTTACTTGATGTTTGTAGCATATGTATGAATTTACATGTGTATTTTAGTTGCTGAGCATATGTTCAATTATATTGGAAGGTTTGGCAGAATTTTCTTGTCTTTGCTTATCCTAGATATTGCCAGCTATATTGGATGTGAATGTACATGTATTAGTGTCTGAAATTATTTGCATGCGAGGAAGATTAACCATAACTCAAAATTGTTAGAGAATTGCTTGTTTGTGAGAACCATTCATGCTATGTCATTTAACTTTGTTGTTGAACTTCTAATACCCAAACTTATTTTGATGCGCAGTATACTATTCGATCAGCTTGGCAAACTTCACCATCTTTTTTGCCGCTTAATTTATTTCATTGTGTGTAGGTTGGTTTCCACCAATTGTAAGAACATACATTTTTAAGAACTTAAAATGGTGTGAATTCGTAGTTGTGTAGAATTTTTTGGGGATTTGACCTAAGTCTCAACCAATTCACATGTGAATTCAGCTTTGTACAACAAATTTCAGATTTGAATTGAATGGTGAATATTTTGATTAGTTTATGAGATGAGCTTTTAATTTCAATTTAATTAGTTTTTAATCTCAAGTTCGCTCTAATTAATCGATTTTCTAAAATATGTCCACTCGTAAATATCACCTAGATCGGGATTCAGACGAATCACCTAATTCTAAAATTATTCAGATCGCTTTTATGTTCTTTAATATAAAAATAAAACGTTTATCTCTATCACTATATATTAATGGACTGATGAAGGTAGACGTAATTTTAAAAATTAAAGGAATTTCAAGGCCTTTTTTTAAAATAAGACTACCAAATTGGGGCTCCCAAAAGTAGTCCTTTTTAGAGATAATAGAGTTTTTTCTGGCAGACTTTTTTTTTGCATTTTCCACTAGTGATATCCTTATCAGGACCCAAGGGTATTAAAAATTTCAATGTAGCACACCGGGACTATCAGAGGCCAATAGAATCAGCCCACTTGACATGATACAAAACTAACCTACCTTAATACAACAACAAGTTATGGAGTCATGCTATGCTGCACGTGAGAGGAAATATCTACAATTTGAATGCTATTAGTTGCCAACCATCAATTGGTCTGATGGTTAGTATGCTCCTACTGTGGAGGTAGAGGTTCGAATCCCGTAATTATTAGAAATAACTCCTTATAGGAGTTAAGGATGTAACCCTGGACCATTGTTCCAAGCAATAAAAAAAAACAGAATGTTATTAGCTAATAAATATTAAGCATATAAATCCAAGACTTCAAAAACTCACATGCCACCTAGAAATTTCTCGTAGTTTTCAACGATTTCTTTAGAAAACGGATTACTATGTTTCTTTAAGGTGCTCTGGTTTCTTGTCATCCGCATAGCGGCACCCCATATTCTTCGTTGTTTTTGCGGCACATTGATACACAACATTGATAATTGTGTTCCACCGGGCTTCTACTTGAGTTACTTGTTTGAGTCTTCTTTCTCAAAGCTCCGATCTTCACTTTCATCTCGATACCAAATTTTTCCCCGCAGCCGTACGTTATACCTAGGTCATCATGTTGTATACGTAAGTATCTAAGTCTGTTTCGCTCATCAATCGTCTTCTTGAACTTTGTATCTTCCTCAACAAAATCATCTCATGCCTTTAAGAAACCACTCCGCCGGGCCTGATCTTGGCTCAAATGACCCTTGTGTGATAGAGATTTTTTGTGACTTTCCACTAGCCATGTTGAGGTGATCCCCTGTTCAGACATCAGAAATATGTTTAGTAAGTTTTATGCATGTAGCAGATTCTTAGTCAAGCTATTGAAAATTCATAAGACAAACCTTACAGAGTTTCGAGACAGAACTTCCCAACTTCCTTGCATTCCTTTGTACGTAATCGACTTCTTTTACCTTCAAAAACCTAAAGCACGCGCCGTTGCTCAAGATAAGTAGAATCTTGAAGCAACACTGCGTAGTCGTGGATTTAAACCCTCTATATGTAAATGGATGACTGCAACTGTCCTAGTGATATAAGTAGGTGTGTCTTTGGCCAAGAGGAGAGGCACACTTGACATCTTGAATGAAGTTGCAATGGAGAAAGAGGTTGGTTTCCTATGTAATGCGAGAAAAGATTCTTTGATAGCTTATTTATTTTGAAATCATATGGATTAAGATTTTCATTTTAAAAACGAAGAGGTCACAAAGAGCATGCAAAATCCATTTAGAAATATTTTTGTATGTAATAGTAAAAATTCTTCCCGGAGTCACTTGGCAACCTAAGATGCGATAAGAGAATAGGCATGAATGGGCATGATGAAATCGAAAGCAATTGTGTTCTGACCGGATTCTAATATGAGTGATCTAAAATGAGAGGCGATGGCGCCATTGCTAGAAGTGAGGACACACCAGAGGTCTCAAACCAGCTCTGATAAAAGCAATTCCGAAATTTTAATGGAAAACAAAAGTTCAATTATTCTCAACAAGGCTGGTTGAATTATACAAAACCCTGGTACGTAGTACGTACCAAACATAATATATATGAATATTGTTTGTTACCGCAAGAACAGCAGCCTGAAGAACTGATGAGCAATGGAATCTAATATTTTAGTTAGGGATTAGGCGTGGTACGTAGTGAAATCTTACCAGTGCTTAAGGAGTAATAAAATCCATTAGCATGATAGATTAGGGGGGTTGGATTCCAGAAGTGAATTTCCTGGGTTCAAATCTGCAGTTAAACAAGAAGGGGCACTTGCGCTACCATTCCTACAAAATGCTCCCAAATCCATAACCACCTTCCTAATTTATACTCGTTTAACTAACCGACACACTGATAAGAACACCAAAATTTTCCAAGTTCTTGTTGTTTGACAGATGAATGAAGAAATAAAATCTGAAAATTCAAAAAATAAATTTTGACTTGTTCATGTTGTTCTAAATAGAGATTTCTGCAATTCACTAACAAACCCATGTGTGGTAGAAACATTAACACACAAATCTAACAATAAAAACAGATGCCCAGAAAATCGGGGTTAAGATCAAAAATATTTAGAATCTGGAAAACGATCGTATAGAATTTATAAATACAAAGACAACATAATTGAATCTACAAAGACAACATAATTGAATCTGGAAACTCAAACGCTTTAAAACCAAAAAATTTGAATTTTGTTTCCCGACCAATTTCTGGTGGCTGGCTGCTGCTGTTTGGTTACAGTCCATACGGTTGAAGTTGAACAACAACTTCACCAGTTGAAGAACGATAGGGAGAAAAGCTATATTACGCGAAGAAGAAAGGAGGAGCAGGCAACACAACAACACAAGATGCAGATGAGACGGATGTTTGACCGCCTCCTTCCTCGACCGAGTTTAATGGCCTTCCATGGCATACTTTTGAGAGGAGAAATCATAATGCTATGGAGGTAGGTAGATGTGAGGAGATATTCCCAGTAATCCATTTCGTTATCATAGCAATGAAAGAGCCTTTCTTATGGATTGATTATTTTAGAGATTCAGAACCAGAGAGAGGCGGCGAAGGTGTAGTAGTGTTAGCTCAGTGAGAATGAGATAGAGAGTGTTGCTAGTTTATAAATGAAACCCTAACGTGTGCTGTTTGCCCCTTATCCTTATCAAGGGTAGTAAGCAACTTCAATGTAAGAAACTAACAAGAGGCCTGGTGAATTAGCCCACCTGACAAACTAACTTTCAGCCATCTAATTCAACAAAACGTTCCGAGTTAAGCCTTCAAATCCAAGATTTGAAGAACTGTCGAGCCACCAAGAAATTTCTCACAGTGTTTTCTACAATTTGTTTAGAATCAGATCCTTAAAATTGGATAGGAAGATTGTTCAACATCAAAATGTTCACCTCATTAGCGGATTACCGATAAAGAAGTTTTTTCTTCTTTTTTTTTTTTTGGCTGGGAAAAGGTTATTATCAGCGAGCTGATTTATGCCACAGCAACAAAGCTAATAAACATTTTTATTTTACTGGCGGGGAACTTGTCAAACAACTAAGGATTATTGCACTTGTCAAACAACGAGGTTACAACTTAGAACCCAACAAAACAGCAGACCCAAGATCAAATTTGTGTATAAAATCTCAATTCGGATCAAACTGAATCATTAGAACACATCCAAATCCAACAATAATCTAACCGCACTACCACTATATATACAAAATAAATAAAAAAATAATAACAACAAAAAAAAATAACAAGCAGTAAAAAAACCCAAAAATAGGGTTTACACCAAATCGGTATTAATATTTAGAAAATTGTCTCATAGACTTTATCCTCTAGATTTCTGAAACATCGAATCCCAAAATTGATTTCATTTGTGCAACCCAAAGATGCCTAACATTTTTAGGGGCGACCCCAAAAGAATTAGGGGCGACACAAAAGACAAAATAGGATGAAAATACTTATATGCCTCTTCATAATTGATAGTTTAGTTATCTACCGATTGCAAAATCTCATTTTTGGGACAACTTTATATTCGGTAGTTATATGAACTATCTTGACTACCGATTATAGTAGGATATTTGCAAAAAGAGCCACTGTATAATTGATTGTTAGCTCAGTGAGAATGAGATAGAGAGTGTTGCTAGTTTATATATGAAACCCTAACGTGTGCGGTTTTCCCCTTATCTTTATCAAGGGTAGTAAGCAACTTCAATGTAACAAACTAACAAGAGGCCTGGTGAATTAGCCCACCTGACAAACTAACTTCAATCAGCCATCTAATTCAACAAAACGTTCCGAGTTAAGCCTTCAAATCCAAGACCTGAAGAACTGTCGAGCCACCAAACGTTTCGAATAAGATCCTTAAAATTGGATAGCTGATTTATGCCCTTCCTTCTTCTTGTTTTTGCTGGGAAAATGTTATTATCAGCTAGCTAATAAGCTTTTAATTTTTCTGGTGGGGAACTTGTCAAACAACTAAGCATTATTGCACTTGTCAAACAATGAGGTTGGAACTTAGAACCCAGCAAAACAGCAGACCCAAGATCAAATTTGTGTATAAAATCTCAATTCGGATCGAACTGAATCATTAGAACACACCCAAATCAAACAATAATCTAACTGCACTACCACTACTAATACAAAAAAAATAAAAATAATAACAACAAAAAAATAAATAAAATAACAAGCAGTAAAAAAAACCCAAAAATAGGGTTTACACCAAATTGGTATTAATTTTTAGAAAAATGTCACACAGACTTCATCCTCTAGATTTCTGAAACATCGAATCCCCAAATTGATTTCATTTTACTTCATCTTATTTTTTATATTCAAAATCCAAGAATATCTATAATTCCAGACTTCATCCTCTACATTACTTAACACCACCTGCAAATTGTTTAGTGTAATTTGGATGTGAGCCATTATTTGAACTGAGATCGGTGGATTCCAAACAGTCGTAAACTGCAGGTCTACTACAATTAAAACCTAGACGTTTCCATTATAGGAAAGATATGGTATGTTCCTAGCTTCATTTCAGGATTTGCTTATGCCCATAACTCCATAAATTAGCTCTTGGGATTACCAATAGATCTTTTGTAACAGTATCCAACCTTATTCATGAGAGGAGATATCATTGTGCTGCTTAGTCGATCAGAGGCTGTATTTAAATAGATGTATGGATCATCCCAACAATCCATTTCCAGAAAATCAAAATCAAAAGCTTTTTAGAGATTGAAAGTCTGAGAGATAAAAACGGCGGAGTATAGATTCAGATTTACTATAGACAGAGAGTAACTTTCATTTTATAGCTACATCCTAAACCCTAATGGGTGCCATTATCAAACCAAAGAAAGAAAACCCTAAAGTGTGACCCTTAATCTTATCAAGGGTAAGAACTTCAACGTAGCACTACACGAGGCCCATAGAAATCAGCCCATAGAGGGAAATCTCTCCATTTGTCTCGCGTTTTTTTTTTTTTTTTTTTTTTTTGATTCTTACGGATTTATACAGCGAATAAGCCTAGAAAAATTGTCATGTGTTAAGGATCGAGCAAGAGAGAGGAGAGCATAAACGCGCGGAAGCAATAGACTACATTGAGAATAACTTCGGTGTCTATTTCTCATTAACTCTTCAAGATATTTATACAATCACAAGACTTGATTCTCAAGACAATTCCTAATATAACTCTCACAACTTAAAGTGAGTATCTCCTAAATATAGTCTATCATATATTATTTCCTATTACCCTCCCTCAAGATGGAGCATGTAGATCACGAATGCCCATCTTGGACAAAAGAAATTTAAACTCAGCTTTCCCTAACATTTTTTTTTTTTTTCAAATTCTGCCAATTTCGGTTTTCATCGTAGTTTAAGGACATTTCGGTCCCATATTCATAGTTTTAGGACATTTCGGTCCCATCTTCGTAGTTTAAGGACATTACGGTCCCAATAGAAGTTTAGGGACATTACGGTCCTCTTCGTAGTTTAGGGACATTTCGGTCCTCTTTGGAAGTTTAAGGACTTTACGGTCCTCTTCGTAGTTTAGGGACATTTTGGTCCTCTTCGTAGTTTAGGGACATTTCGGTCCTCTTTTTTCTTCAATAGAATACTTCTTGTACTCTTTAGACAACTCATAGGATTTTAACCTACTATTGTTGTTATTTCTCTCATTACTTCTTGGTGATTGCTTTTCTTTCTTCACAACATTTTTGTTGTTTCTTCTTATTCTTTGTTTTTCAGTCGCGCTTTCATTGCGAAACTGTCACACTTCTTTGTTTTCAAGATTCTCTCACAATCTTCCCTTTTCGTCACGCTTCGCCACAAGTCAGAATAATTTTTTTTTTTTTTTTTTTATGCCGAGCAGCAAACTGGTTCTCACGTCAAACCCTAACGTTGATCTCCGACACCAGCACTACGTACGTGAACAGGCCTCTCACTTTCCCGTCAACAACAAAGAGCAATCCATTCTCCGATCATCCATCATCACTCGTCGTTCTTTGATTTCCCGAGCAGCAACCACTCTCTCTAATCATCTCTGCCACGACTTCTCTGCAGCTCCATACTCTTCCGACACAAACAATACCATCGTGACCATGAGCATAACAGCCCAGTTCATCTTCTTCTCGATTGACTACATCTCGTCACTTTTGTTGGCATACAAAGAATCAACTCTTCTCATCCTCCATATATATCAATCACCGATACCACTTA
Organism: Papaver armeniacum; assembly: GCA_023531295.1. Classification (NCBI taxonomy): domain Eukaryota; kingdom Viridiplantae; phylum Streptophyta; class Magnoliopsida; order Ranunculales; family Papaveraceae; genus Papaver; species Papaver armeniacum. The sequence goes on along the minus strand of JAJJWW010015467.1, from coordinate 829,002 downwards.
CCCTAAGCTTCTCCTCGTATCTCACAGCCCACCAATTTTGCTTGGGTTAACGGGGCAAAGAATCCACATATTTCGCTTTGTTCATTGATCTTCACCATTAACCACCACGGCATCTTCTCTCGGATCAACAAACGTAAACTTTTGTCGGGTCCTGTACCACCGTGATTTCAATAGCAACAAGACCTTCCTTAACATCTTGTTTGTGTCGAAATCTCTAACGATGTTGATGTTGTTTCCTTGTTTGTCTCAACTTCTAAAAGAAGTCATCCTTCCCAAACAATCCCTTTTATCTGTCGGCTGTATTATTCTTTTCACTTGGCAGCGACAACCACTTTCTGTTCATCATCCTTCACAGCTCAAACTTTCACAAACGGAAGCCACCAAAACCACAGAAGTTTGCACAATTGCTTGCAAACAAAAATCTACGTTCCGGCCAGCAAACTGATTGATAAGAAGTTTGCACAATCCTTCTCTTCAACAGCAACAACAACAAGTCTTGCACAATCCATAACCAATATTTTTCATCAACTTCACAGTTTTCCCTACATCTCCGGCAAACATCAGCAATTCTCTTCTTTTTCTTTACTTCTTTCAAGATTTTCAAAACCTAACACAGCTTGATAAACTCTTTGCACAATTTTTTAAAACTCATCAGAACGCAACTAATTCTCTTTTAACGAAAAAACAATTCTCAAACTCATTCTCCAACTCTTTCTCCTTCTCCTCTTTCTTCCTCTCACCTCGCTCTGATACCATGTTAAGGATCGAGCAAGAGAGAGGAGAGCATAAACGCGCGGAAGCAATAAACTACATTGAGAATAACTTGTCTATTTCTCATTAACTCTTCAAGATATTTATACAATCACAAGACTTGATTCTCAAGACAATTCCTAATATAACTCTCACAACTTAAAGTGAGTATCTCCTAAATATAGTCTATCATATATTATTTCCTATTATCATGCTACCACAAAAATGTTCAAATAATTTGTTTAGGATTTACTAAAAGTTAGTTACAATTGCCAAGTCCCATTAGCTAACTCAAAATTAGCATTATGCTAGGAGGTCAACTAGCAATATACAATGCACCACTACTAAAAAAATCATAACCAATATAAAATGTCTCGTAAGATTAAAATGGGAAATTTTAGTAGAAATAACTTTCAGGAAGTGTGATATGTCCTCGTAATGTCCCGATGACGCTGAGACAAAGGGATTTTAAAGGTTGCTTTGAATAAGTGAGGTTACCGTTGGGTAATTTGATCCCGATTAGCAGGAGACCATGTACATCCAAGTTTTACATGTCGAAATTGATTTACAGGAATAGGCACGAGAACTTACTTATCCTTGTTATGCTTGTTCAGCTATTCTCAAGTTGTCTTCTACCCTATCCCTATCCAAGTATTGCTTGATGAAACCAAGTTATAATAAGAAACGAAAAAAAGTGTAACATGTATACTAAAACATTGACAAGGCATGAAGGTATCAGCCATTTTACTGAACCACGGGCAAGAAGCATGAATACTAAAGGAAGAGCTAGAGCAGTATAAACTCTATCCATTCCACAGATGTGGCTCGAGGTTAAAGAATTTTCAAATAAAGTGCACTGTTCCAATATTAAGAATGTATGTAACACATTACCTAATTTCACTCACATTTTTTAGTAATTTAACCAACCAACAATCACTAACGCCCTCCCTCACAACCATGGTAGGAACTAGGACGTATTACTGTAAGTAGGGCTGTCAACGGCACTAAACGAAACAAATAATGGCTCTGCCGCTACCGTTGCCGTTAAAATTGGCGGTTAACCGTTATCCGATAATTGCCGACGGAATTGTAAAATCAGTTCCATTGCCGTTACGTCGGACTTATCGGTTAACGGTTAATTTTCCGAATATACCGTTAATATCATAAAAACATGCACAGTTTTCAAATTAACAACAATGTAGAACTTTTTTTGGAATCAAGTGGTTTACACTCGATGATGTCTCACGTGCAAGTGAGTCTCGAGCATGGATCTTTTGGTTCGGATGCTCACAAACAAGTAGTACAAATCGAGAAACTTCGAACATGAAAGTGAAATTAATAGGTTGAGAATATCTCGATGTGCCCAAAATAAGAAAGGATGAGTTCAACAACGTCTGAAGGAGAGCCTGTTAGTGAAGAAAGAGTTTCATTCGATTCGAGTATAGCCTATGTATATAATGTTACACGTGCTAGGTACACGTTAGCGGTTAACGGAACTAAGGCTAACGGAAATAGGTCTTCCATTGCCGTTACCGTCGGATAAAAGTAACCGCTACATTAGCTGATAAATCGGGTAACGGATAACCAGATAACGGAACTAAACGTAACGGCAACCGGGTAATCGGTTACGGCTAACGGTTAACGGTTAACGGGTTTCCATTGACAGGCCTAACTGTAAGCCCCAAAATAGCATTGTCCTGGTGTTGATGGTGGTCTTTAAACAAGGGGTAAAATCGTAAATCCCCATGACCTAGTGTTACCCGCAACACATTAACTAAGAGCATTTAACTCAGGTGTAAATAATTAATAGGGGTATTTTTTCAAAATACCAGATTAGGGTTTTCAACACAGAACCCTAATTCCAAACCAAGCCGCATACTGCGCACCATGGCAACAATGCCAAACCAAGCCGCACCCCGCGCACCATGGCAACAATGCCAAACCAAGCCGCATATCACGCACCATGGCAACAATGCCAAACCAAGCCGCATACTCATAGCCATGGCAACAATGCCAAACCAAGCCGCACCCTGCGCATCATGGCAAAGAATGCCAAACCAAGCCGCATATCGCGCATCATGGCACCAATGCCAAACCAAGCCGCACCCTCGCGCACCATGGCAACAATGCCAAACCAAGCCGCATCTTAGCGCACCATGGCAACAATGCCAAACCAAGCCGCACCCTGTGCACCATGGCAACAATGCCAAACCAAGCCGCATACTGCGCGCCATGGCAACAATGCCAAACCAAGCCGCACCTGCGCACCATGGTAGCAATACCAAGCCGCTATGCCTTTGGCCCACGCCAAATATAGCGCCCTAGGCTTGCAAGACTTGCAACTAGGTTAACATGGCCGCACGTGCCATTGTCACATGCCAACACGTGTCGCAAGCCATATTTCCAAGCCGCTATGCCTTTGGCCCACGCCAAATATAGCGCCCTAGGCTTGCAAGACTTGCAACTAGGTCAACATGCACGTGCCATTGGCACATGCCAACACGTGTCGCAAGCCATATTTCCAAGCCGCTATGCCTTTTGCCCACGCCAAATATAGCGCCCTAGGCTTGCAAGACTTGCAACTAGGTTAACATGGCCGCACGTGCCATTGGCACATGCCAACACGTGTCGCAAGCCATATTTCCAAGCCGCTATGCCTTTGGCCCACGCCAAATATAGCGCCCTAGGCTTGCAAGACTTGCAACTAGGTTAACATGGCCGCACGTGCCATTGGCACATGCCAACACGTGTCGCAATCCATATTTCCAAGCCGCTATGCCTTTGGCCCACGCTGAATATAGCGCCCTAGGATTGCAAGACTTGCAACTAGGTCAACATGGCCGCACGAGCCATTGGCACATGCCAACACGTAACGCAAACCATATTTCCAAGCCTCTATGCCTTTGGCCCACGCCAAATATAGCGCCCTAGGCTTGCAAGACTTGCAACTAGGTTAACATGGCCTCACGTGCCATTGGCACATGCCAAACACACACGCTGGTAACCTAACTTGCAAACTGTGCAACCTACCACCAAGGCATTCCGCACATGCCATTGGCACATGCCAAACACACACGCTGGTAACCTAACTTGCAAACCGTGCAACCTACCACCAAGGCATTCCGCACATGCCATTGGCACATGCCAAACACACACGCCGGTAACCTAACTTGCAAACCGTGCAACCTACCACCAAGGCATTCGCACATGCCATTGGCACATGCCAAACACACACGCCGGTAACCTAACTTGCAAACCGTGCAACCTACCACCAAGGCATTCCGCACATGCCATTGGCACATGCCAAACACACACGCTGGTAGCCTAACTTGCAAACCATGCAACCTACCACCAAGGCATTCCGCACATGCCACACGCGCCACTAGCAGCGCCACTTGCACTCAAGATGCAACCAACACTCGAGACATCAACACAAACTGGGGGATGCTTCTTTAGGGTTTTGGTTTGGCGGTCACCGCATGCAGCGTACACTACGCTCACATTAAGAAAGCGTGAAAAGGAATAAAGCGGTCAAATAAAAGAGGAAATAATGGTGAAAAACGTTTTCACCCATTAAACCATGCGGTTACCACCTCCTCCCATTATTTCACCCTTTACTCTCTTCCTTCATGAGGCCAGGGTACGTTTCAATCTCGACTTGTATAAATAGGTCTTACCTATTTCCACCAGACAACAAGTCTCGGTCAGGAGAAAAACACTACACTCTCAGAAAGGCAACTTTGCAAGCTCTCCCAAAAAGCTTTCATCTCTTGCAAGCTTCCTAAGCTTTCACTTTCTGATACAAGTCGAGATACTACTCTCCTCAACACCTTTCTTTGCTCCCTCCCCAAATCAACCCTTCTCCTCCACTTTGTGACCGGCAAATGAACGGCCATTTCTTGGTTTAGGCCGGACTTGCAGATTGATCTCTCGAATCTATAAAGTGCTCACGTGCAAAGACATTTGTTTAGGGTTTGAACCAGTTTCTCACTCACCTACCGAAATTACCGAAATCAGCGTAAACGATTTTTACCCATAAACAATTGGCGACCACGGCGGGAGGATTGATCTATCGGCTACAATATCGATTGTCGATCTCGTTCTTCGACCCGGATGTCAAGATGGTAGGGAAGGCGACTAATCCGACTCAACTACCAGACGACCTTGTTACTAGTTGTAAAAACTACACAAGAAAACCGGGACTTGTCAAGATGATATTACTCAATCGCCGAAGATGCTACCAACGATCGGGGACTTGTTGGGGATGCTACCAAAGAAACCGCCATCAAAACCGCCTTTTACATGGAGAGGGGCGTATTCGCAAAACCTATGAAGTGAGTAAATTCAGATCGGGCAAGATATACAATCCATTTTTAGGTTCTTAGTAAAACCGTCATACTACTGAGTCTTGTGCCTATTGCTAGCACACACTTTCATAAAATCAATATTCTTTTCCCAAAACATAATCAGAGTCATATTATCAAAACCATTCATCCCAGAAATAATCCAATACCCTAAAAAGCTACCAGCTGTCTATCAAAGATCAAGTTTTGAACCAGACATCCAATATGCTTTCGAAAAAAAAAAAAGGGAGAGAACCTAAATGAAAGTTTAACAGAGAAACGTTCAAGGAAAATCGTCCAACAGAAGTCTGCTCTTCTTGGAGAAAGTCAACTTTGCGTCTTCAAGAGCCGCTCTCTTCATAGTCAACATCTTGGAAAGCTTTTCGAGTTCCATCTCCTGTCGGGCAATCTCCTCGGCGGAAAGGCTTTCGATTGCTGCATCTTTCAACTTTTGAATCTCAGAGAAGGCCTTCGACAAACCACGAAGTGTTGAACTCCTTTTCTACGCACACGTCGCGATGGTGCTCCCAAATCGGCAATAACGTCTTCGAAACGGTGTGACCAGTCACCTCACGCATATCCTCGATGGAAGATAAAGCCTCTTCCACACGCTTAACCAAACGCAAATCGACTAGTGACTTTCTTGGTTGTAGCCATATGTCCGTGCTTCTCCCGCACTCGGTGTACAACGCCTCATGCTTAGCCGCACGCTAAAGCCGCCAACCAAAGACATGACCTGGATAAGGAACCAAGTACGGGGATCAAAATGGCGCCTGCAAGTGGCCTCACGACTCGCAAAGGGTCTTCTTCCATGTCTACGGCAACAACCATCGTGAGAATCATCCACCGTTTGAACCACGTCTCATGCCCTAGCAATTGGCTAACTCCCATCTCCAAGTCACCGGCGGTGGTCACCAAAGGCAAGTTTTCGTGTGACTCCACCCCGAATCGTCCTCCGAACCGGATTCCTCCCGCAAACTTGAGTTAGACATTTTTCAAAAGAAGAAATAGAAGAAGAAGAAAGAAAAGAAGCGCGAAACTCACCGAACCACTTCCCAGAAGAAGAACCAGTGCTGCCAGAGGAATCACTCTCACTTGTTGAACTTTCTTCTTTCTCGACTCATCGCCGCTATGAGTAGGCTCGGTCTGCCGCTGGAATTCCTTGAAGAAACTGCCGTCTCCTCGGCAACGTGCAAGGGCAGCGAAAGCATTAACACTACCGAAGCCCGAAGGAAACAAGACACATGTTCTCACCAAATTCACGTGTTTTGAGACAAACCAATGAAGAGGCGACACATACCTGGTTATTGGAAGAACTGAAAGACACAAGAGCCGTGGGAGGATCTTGTGAAACCGTCCGAACCCGCCAAAGACGATTCTTCGTTCTCCGTTCTTTGGCTGGGGACTTTCCGAATTGCTAGGCAACTTTCGCTTGGGATCTCTCAACATTGGATACTTCTTCAAAACTGCTGGGGAAGGTTTGCAACGAACGTTTTCCACCACGTTATTCACAAAATTTCGGATCATAATAAACTCGTCGCACCAAAACTCATTATAGCCGAAGGTCGTCGAGTTACTCTTCCCATTTGAAAGAAGGGAAGACGGATACCCGGCTCAAGGGCACTGGCGTCAAGGGCGACACGCAATGAATCCTTAGGGATCACCGGCCGGTAAACAAGAGGCACCCCTTGATCGAAACCCATGTGACGAGCAGCACGGTCAATATTATAAGCAACTATCCGAAAGACCCCACGAAGAAAGACGGTATATAACCGCGAGCGACTCTCAATGAACAGTTTTCACCAACACTCAAATCGTCATCAGAAGACAAAGACGTGAGCGGAGCAGAAGCAAAGGTGTCCATTTGAGTCACCGACTTATGGACCGGCCCCCATGGACGAAAATTGATTTCATGCAACTTATCAAGAAAACTAACCAAGCTCACGCCAACTCTTGGACGCCTGTTCACCCATCGAAGAATTCGAGAGCCCCCCCAACTCCAGGAAGCGAAGGCAGCGGTTTCGGAGCATACTTCTCGAAGTGCTCCCATATCCAGACTTGCATAAAAGCAACGTGCACATATGAATCCACTTTCATGAAACCATTCGAAACTTGCATGTTCGCAACTAGGTGATCCGTATGCACATACGGGGAACCAAGGAACAACTTGCCAATGGGAAGAACTTCACCCTTTGCCAACTTCACAAAGAATCTCTAGCAACTCCGGTCTTATTCCTTTCTTGCCGTAATCGTCATCAAAAATGTCTCGGACAACCAGAGCCAAAAATGTCGCGACATGAAGATCACCGCTTTCTGCTCGTGCTCCAACTCGTCCTAAAACCATTGAGATATCCACCAACCGTAAGGGCACCTTTCATCCTCTTTCCGGGCAGAATCCTTCGACTTCGCAATGGAGTCTTTCCGAGCAAAATCCCCCAACTTAGCGGCCAGGTCATCCCGCATCTTCACCTCACTTTCAGATAATTGGATTCTAAGATTCCCAGTTACTGGAAGATTCAAAGAAGAGAGCCACACTCTCCAAGGAGAAAGTTATCTCACCCCATCTACATATGATTGTATGGGTATCCGAACACCATCTGGAGATGAAAGCGACCAAGCCCGGGATGTCCTTCCTAATATGGAGATTTACTGAAGTCTTGACAACATCAATGACCTGCTCTCGAGTCAAGCTGGTATTTACACGCTCCTTGCTCACCATGAACTCAACCCATCAGTCAAAAGAACGCAATTGACTTTGACACATCCTGAAGTCAATGTTGGAAGAGGAATATACCCCTTTATGAAGACAGAACCGAATGGTGCTCTCTGGGCGAACCGAACGTGTCTTCATGTCATCCTCACCACCGGTTAGAAAAATCTGCACGAAACCTGGGTGATTCTTCCGAGCAGGGGTGAGGGCTCTAGTGAAGAATTCATCATCTATGTTCAGCTTGGAATTATGAGCATCCTTCGACGAAGTGAAATTTGTTTCAGGTAACATCTTATCGAATTCTTTCATAACAATTTGGTAATAAGATATCTGCACAAAACAAACGGAGAAAGGCGAAGTTATCTTCCTGACATATAATCTTACCCAACAACAAAAAAAAAAAAAAAAAAAAAAAAAAAAAAAAAAGGGGGGAAGGAAGACGTATTTTATTCAGGTTCAAGACTATATACACAGTACTTTATTCGGGTTCAAGACTATATACACAGTATTTTATTCGGGTTCAAGACTATATACGCGGTGTTTTCTTCGGGTTCGAGACTATATACGCGTCATTCTATACGGGTACAAGTATGTCTACAGTATCCTTCTTCGGGTTCAAAAATATATATGGAGCATTTTTCTATTGGTTCAAAAATGGCATACAAGGTACTTCTTTCAAGAAGCAAAAATCATATATACAATATTTCCTGCGGGTTCGAAGTCATATGAAGCGTATACACAGTATTCTTCTTCGGGATTCATACGAGTTTTCTACGAGTTCGAAATACACATGCAGTGTTTCGTACAGGCTCAAATACACCTACAGTATCATTCTTCGGGTTCAGAATTATATACGGAGCATCCTCTACGGATTCAAAATACACATGTAGTATTTTCTTCAGGGTTCAAATATTTCTTTCAGGAATGAAAATTCATATATGCAATATTTCCTACGGGTTCAAACAATATATGCAATATTTCCCTTGGTTGCATACATACAATATTTTCTACAAGAGGCACGCCAAGAAATCATATGCAAGGATGGTGGAAGCGCCTACTCTTAAGGTTTACACCTACGTGAAAAGGAAAAAAAAAAAGAGAGAGAAAAATACTCGAAGACATACCTGGAAGCCGGTTTCTCTTTGCCGCTAGTATGAAAAGAGGAAGGAATAAAGCGCAGGATGGGGAGAAAGCGGCTTTATATATATATATATATATATATATATAGGCATGAAGACTTTGAAATAGGGAAGGATTTCCCTTTTACCAAAAATCACGCGTGTAAGAAACGGGCCCACAAAGGGTGAGACTTCCCAATGTCGCCCAAGTCACGCCTGCAAGCACGCACAGTTTCTACACTCGGCTTCCCAACTCAAGCCAACTTCCCAACGTCGCCCAAGCTGCACCGCCCCACCAATTGCGCCGACCTCCCGATGGCCGCCCAAGTCACGCCTGCAAGCACGCAAGACTTCTACACTTTGCGCCGGTCCCACCAGCTAGCACACTCAGTTTCCCAATTCACGCCAACTTCCCAACGTCGCCCAAGCTACATCGGGCCCACCAATTGTGCCAGCTCCCCGATTTGTGCAAAACTACCGAGAGGCAAAGATTCCAAATCCTATTTATAAAAGGTCAGACAAGCCTCCTTCAATTTTCTTTACGGTTTGCTGTTAATAGCTTGTCACCATCTTATGCTTACCTCGCAACAAAGCCCCCTGTTCCGAGCTGCAGGGGACTTAATGTTGATGGTGGTCTTTAAACAAGGGGTAAAATCATAAATCCCCATGACCTAGTGTTACCCGCAACACATTAACTAAGAGCATTTAACTCAGGTGTAAATAATTAATAGGGGTATTTTTTCAAAATACCAGATTAGGGTTTTCAACACAGAACCCTAATTCCAAACCAAGCCGCATACTGCGCACCATGGCAACAATGCCAAACCAAGCCGCACCCTGCGCACCATGGCAACAATGCCAAACCAAGCCGCATACTGCGCACCATGGCAACAATGCCAAACCAAGCCGCATACTGCGCGCCATGGCAACAATGCCAAACCAAGCCGCACCTCGCATCATGGCAAAGAATGCCAAACCAAGCCGCATACTTGCGCATCATGGCACCAATGCCAAACCAAGCCGCACCTCGCGCACCATGGCAACAATGCCAAACCAAGCCGCACCCCCGCGCACCATGGCAACAATGCCAAACCAAGCCGCATACCGCGCACCATGGCAACAATGCCAAACCAAGCCGCACCCTCGCGCACCATGGCAACAATGCCAAACCAAGCCGCATACATCGCGCGCCATGGCAACAATGCCAAACCAAGCCGCACCCTGCGCACCATGGCAGCAATACCAAGCCGCTATGCCTTTGGCCCTCGCCAAATATAGCGCCCTAGGCTTGCAAGACTTGCAACTAGGTTAACATGGCCGCACGTGCCATTGGCACATGCCAACACGTGTCGCAAGCCATATTTCCAAGCCGCTATGCCTTTGGCCCACGCCAAATATAGCGCCCCTAGGTTTGCAAGACTTGCAACTAGGTCAACATGGCCGCACGTGCCATTGGCACATGCCAACACGTGTCGCAAGCCATATTTCCAAGCCGCTATGCCTTTGGCCCACGCAAAATATAGCGCCCTAGGCTTGCAAGACTTGCAACTAGGTCAACATGGCCGCACGTGCCATTGGCACATGCCAACACATGTCGCAAGCCATATTTCCAAGCCGCTATGCCTTTGGCCCATGCCAAATATAGCGCCCTAGGCTTGCAAGACTTGCAACTAGGTTAACATGGCCGCACGTGCCATTGGCACATGCCAACACGTGTCGCAAGCCATATTTCCAAGCCGCTATGCCTTTGGCCCACGCCGAATATAGCGCCCTAGGCTTGCAAGACTTGCAACTAGGTTAACATGGCCGCACGAGCCATTGGCACATGCCAACACGTGTCGCAAACCATATTTCCAAGCCGCTATGCCTTTGGCCCACGCCAAATATAGCGCCCTAGGCTTGCAAGACTTGCAACTAGGTTAACATGGCCGCACGTGCCATTGGCACATGCCAAACACACACGCTGGTAACCTAACTTGCAAACCGTGCAACCTACCACCAAGGCATTCCGCACATGCCATTGGCACATGCCAAACACACACGCTGGTAACCTAACTTGCAAACCGTGCAACCTACCACCAAGGCATTCCGCACATGCCAAACACACACGCTGGTAACCTAACTTGCAAACCGTCCAACCTACCACCAAGGCATTCCGCACATGCCATTGGCACATGCCAAACACACACGCTGGTAACCTAACTTGCAAACCGTACAACCTACCACCAAGGCATTCCGCACATGCCATTGGCACATGCCAAACACACACGCTGGTAGCCTCACTTGCAAACCATGCAACCTACCACCAAGGCATTCCGCACATGCCATTGGCACATGCCACACGCGCCACTAGCAGCGCCACTTGCACTCAAGATGCAACCAACACTCGAGACATCAACACAAACTGGGGGATGCTTCTTTAGGGTTTTGGTTTGGCGGTCACCGCATGCAGCGTACACTACGCTCACATTAAGAAAGCGTGAAAAGGAATAAAGCGGTCAAATAAAAGAGGAAATAATGGTGAAAAACGTTTTCACCCATTAAACCATGCGGTTACCACCTCCTCCCATTATTTCACCCTTTACTCTCTTCCTTCATGAGGCCAGTACGTTTCAATCTCGACTTGTATAAATAGGTCTTACCTATTTCCACCCGCACAACAAGTCTCGGTCGAGAAAAACACTACACTCTCGTAAAGGCAACTTTGCAAGCTCTCCCAAAAAGCTTTCATCTCTTGCAAGCTTCCTAAGCTTTCACTTTCTGATACAAGTCGAGATACTACTCTCCTCAACACCTTTCTTTGCTTCCTCCCCAAATCAACCCTTCTCCTCCACTTTGTGACCGAAGCAAGTCCGGAACGGCCATTTCTTGGTTTAGGCCGGACTTGCACAGATTGATCTCTCGAATCTATAAAGTGCTCACGTGCAAGACATTTGTTTAGGGTTTGAACCAGTTTCCACTCACCTACCGAAATTTACCGCAATCAGTAGAAACGATTTTTACCCATAAACAATTGGCGACCACAGTGGGAGGATCGATGTATCGGCTACAATATCAGATTGTCGATCTCGTTCTTCGACCCGATGTCAAGATGGTAGGGGAAGGCGACTCAATCCGACTCAACTACCGTGACGACCAGGTTACTAGTTGTAAAAACTACACAAGAAAACTGGGGACTTGTCAAGATGATATTACTCAATCGCCGAAGATGCTACCAGCGATCGGGGACTTGTCAGATGCTACCAAAGAAACCGCCATCAAAACCGCCTTACATGGAGAGGGCGTATTCGCAAAACCTATGAAGTGAGTAAATTCAGATCGGGAAAGATATACAATCCATTTTTAGGTTCTTAGTAAAACCGTCATACTACATCGAGTCTTGTGCCTATTGCTAGCACACACTTTCATAAAAGCAATATTCTTTTCCCAAAACATAATCGAGTCATATTATCAAAACCATTCATCCCGTAAATAATCCAATACCCTAAAAAGCTACCAAATTACCTATCAAAGATCAAGTTTTGAACCGGACATCCAATATGCTTTCGAAAAAAAAAAAAAAGGGAGAGAACCTAAATGAAAGTTTAACAGAGAAACGTTCAAGGAAAATCGTCCAACGTAAGTCTGCTTTCTTGGAGAAAGTCAACTTTGCGTCTTCAAGAGCCGCTCTCTTCATGGTGACAACATTCTTACATGGTGTTAGACCTAGTTCAGCCTAGAAGTCTGCTCAAAGAAGAAGTCTGCTCTTCTTAGACCTAGTTCAGCTAGATGTTAAGACAACATTCTTACATGGTGATCTACAAGAAGAGATCTATATGACTCAGCCGAGTGGGTTTAAGGTTGCTGGAAAAGAAGATTGTGTATGTAAACTGAAGTGATCGTTGTACGGGCTGAAGCAGTCTCCAAGACAATGGTACAAGCGATTTGACCAGTTTATGATAGGCCAAACATACACAAGAAGTTACTATCACCATTGTGTATACTTTAAGAAGCTACGTGATGGGCCTTTCATATATTTGCTCTTGTATGTCGATGATATGCTGATAGCATCGAATAACAAGAAAGAGATTGATAATTTGAAGCACAAGTTGTCATATGAGTTTGTGATGAAAGATCTGGGAGAAGCTAAGAAGATTCTTGGTATGTAGATTCAACGTAACAGAGAGAAGGGTAAGGTTTGTTTGTCTCAAAAGGCATATTTGAAGAAAGTGTTTCAGAAGTTTGGTGTCTACGATGGAAATAAATCTGTATGTACTCCCCTTGATGCTCATTTTAAGTTGAATGCACGTATGTATCCCCCTACTGAATAAGAGCGAAAGTATTTGGCCCAAGTCCCATATGTTGATGGAGAATCCAACTCTCTAAGAGACAGGAGTGAGAGAAAAAATGGCAAAGTTTTAGCATACTTTTTGATGGAGAATCCATAGTTGTGTATTTATAAATACATCCTAAACCCTAATGGGTGCCCTTAGTGAATCTAAGGACCTTCTCAATGCTGCACAAGGCACGCAGAATTAGCCCACTACAGAGACAAACACATGGTAACTTGGCCACTTTTCCAAGTAACGAATGAATGGTCGAGAAGACTAGCCTTGCAATTTTCTTCTTTTTTTTTTTTTTGGGAAAAGGATGGTCAAGGACTAGATTAGGAAATCTAGTTGGTTTGGGAAACCAATTACTAGTGTCCTAAGTATAGCAACTTAATAGGTTTGTCTCTTAGAGTTAAGTTAGGAAACCCTATACTTGTAGGAAAGTAATCCGTATTAAGGAATGTGTCCAGCCCTATTGATATGTATAAATATCCATAGAGAGAACTAGAGAAAACATACCAGAACTAGTAATAGTTCTCTTCTTCTCTGCTTGAGCTTTGTATATTCCAACCTATACGGTGATATATAAAATTGCTTATTCTTTCCCGAGGATTCAACCTCGTTAATTACTTGTTCTTCTTGTGTGTGTGATTGTGTTCTTGGCGATACTGAGATACCTCGTAATAGTGCAAAACTAACGCTTCCACAGGCTTTGGCGCAACAATTGGTATCAGAGCAAAGAGACACTCTTGGATACGGGTACTCAGATTGAATTTGAAGTGAAGGTATTTTTCTAAAGATTGCTTGAGGTAATACTAATCTCAAAGGTTCTGTTTTTTATCTATATTTGGTTATTAAAGAACAATGGTTGACGGGGATAAACCTGTTGATCCGAAAGATCCTTTAGGAGAACATTCGGATTCCACAAGTAAAGATAAAGAAACAAAAGAAGAAATACTTCATTCACATAGATCACAACTCGAGGTAGAAAAGTTTACAGGAACCAATAACTTTGGTTTATGGAGAAAAGACGTAATGGATGCTCCTGTTCATCTTGACCTAGAAGAAGCTCTAGAGATCAGACAGTTGAAATGTCTGATAAGCAGTGGAACAAGATGAATAGATTATGTCTTACTTCGATACGAGGGTGTTTAGCAACTGCAGTAAGAGTTAATTATCAACACGAGACTTCAGATAAGGATCTCTGGAAAAAGCTAGAGAAAGAATACTATGTGAAGAACGTGGACAATATGATACATCTTAAAAGGAATTTGTATCGCTATAACATGAAGAAACGTGCAACCCTAACCGAGCACCTAGATTCATATAATAAACTTCTTGCTGAGTTGGTTAACTACGATGAGAAGATCAACGACGAGGAACAAGCTTTGTGTCTGATAAATTCTCTTCCTGAAAAGTATGAACCTGTGATTAAAGCATTAATGCAAGGTAAGGAGAAGATGACATACGCAGAGGTCACTACAGCATTGCGTAGTGAGGAGTTCAGGAAGATGGATCGTAAATACCTTGCAAGTGAAGATAATAATGACTTGATTCTTGCAAGAGGTCGTTCAATAGATAGGAGAAAGAATAATGGTGGTTATGGTAAAGCTAGATGGCGTTCTAAGAGTAGAAAACGTCTGCGTAAAGATGAGTGTGCTTGGTGCCATGATTTAGGTCATTGGGATAAGGATTGTACCAAGCGTAAGGAAAGAGAAGGAGATAATAGTAATACCAAGGTGAACATTGCTAAAGGTAATGAAGAATCGATGATGCTTATGATTTCTCCCTCACTGTGACACCATCAGCTTGTACTATTACAGATGGTACATGGGTATTAGATACCAGAGCAACGTATCATATATGTCCATATCGGGACTGGTTCTCAAGTTTTGAAGAACTTGATGGAGAAGTACGTATGGGAAACAATCATACCTGTAGGGTGATTGGAATTGGTAGTGTTCGTATCAAGATGCATGATGGTATAGTTAGAGAGCTGAAGGAGGTAAGATTTGTACCTGTCATAAAGAAGAATCTGATTTCACTCGGAACTTTAGAATCTAAGGGCTATAAGATAGTCGCTGAAAATGGTGTTCTAAAGGTAATCTATGGATCGTTGGTAATCATGAAGGGCACACGTCATCATAACTTGTATTACTTGATTGGGAGTACAACAACAAGGGATGTGTCTATTTATGAACACATCGAGAATGCAGCTACCGAGAAGACGAAGCTATGGCACATGAGACTTGCACATCCAGGTGAGAAGTCGTTGCATAGGTTGATTCAATAAGACTTGTTGAAAGGTGTTATTGCCTGCAAGTTAGCATTTTGTGAACATTGTGTTAAGGGCAAGAAAACAAGAACAATCTTTGGCACAACTATCCACAATACTAGTGGAGTTCTTGACTATGTTCACTCAGATATTTGGGGTCCTTCCAAGAATGCATCATTGGGAGGGAAATATTGGTTTGTGTCGTTTATTGATGATTATTCTAGGAGCGTATGGGTGTACACCATGAGGTATTAGGATGAAGTCCTAGAAATCTTTGTGAGGTGGAAAAAGGAAAGTGAGACTCAAACTGGCAGAAAGATCAAAGTACTACGTTCGGACAATGGTGGAGAGTACAAGAGTGATCCATTCTTGCAAGTATGTTAGGATGAGGGGATAAAGAGGCACTTCACAGTTAAGAAGACACCGCAATAAAATGGGGTAACTGAACGCAGGAATCGTACTTTGCTGGAAAAAAGGTACGATGTATGTTATCTAATGATGAATTAGGTAAGGCATTTTGGGCTGAGGCAGTTACGTATGCATGCTTCCTCATTAATAGGTTGCCATCAGCTGCATTAGAAGGTAAAACTCCTATGGAGAAGTGGTATGGTAAACCAGCTTATGATTATGACTCAATTCATATCTTTGGTTGTCCTGTGTGGTATCATGTTAGTGAAAACAAGCTTGATAGCCGTGTTGTAAAAGGAATCTTTATGGGTATGAATAGTGGAGTAAAAGGGTTCAAGATTTGGAATCCAGTTGAGAAGAAGATAGTCATGAGTAGAGATGTCACATTTGATGAGATGTCTATGGTAAAGTCTTGGGGTTCTTGACAGGTGGAGCACAGAAGCACTAGTACCAGTGAGCCTTTGCAGCAGGTGGACATCGATGCAACTCCACCAATTCCAGTTAAGTCTGTATTTATTCAGAATACTTCTGAAGACATTGGGTCTGCAAGAGAGGTAACTAATGAAGTTCCAAATGATAGTGACGCTGTTTAGGAAGAGGAACAAGAGTCAGTAGAAGATACAGAAGCTACGGTCACAGAGACCATAGCAACTAGCAAACCGAGAAGATCAACCAGGAAGCCTGGTTGGATGAATGATTACATTGCTTATGCATTACCATTTGTTGAAGATGGTACTCCTCCTACTTATTTATAAGTTGTATGCAGTGCAGAGTGTAAAGAATGGGAAGGTGCAATGCAGGACGAGATGGAGTCTCTTTACAAGAATGGCACATGTATTCTTATGAAGCTTTCGAACGGTAAGAAGGCCATAGGGTGAAAGTGGGTATATGTTAAGAAAGAAGGATCTTCGGTGAATCAAGTACGCTACAATGCATGGTTAGTTGCAAAAGGTTATGCCAAAAGAGAAGGGATTGACTACAATGAGGTATTCTCTCCGGTGGTAAACCACTCATCAATCCGTATTTTGTTGGCCCTGGTAGCACAATATGATTTAGACCTAGTTCAGCTAGATGTTAAGACAACATTCTTACATGGTGATCTATAAGAAGAGATTTATATGACTCACCAAGTGGGTTTAAGGTTGCTTGAAAAGAAGATTGTGTATGTAAACTGAAGCGATCGTTGTACGGGCTGAAGCAGTCTCCAAGACAATGGTACTTTATGATAGGCCAAACATACACAAGAAGTCACTATGACCATTTTGTATACTTTAAGAAGCTACATGATGGGTCTTTCATATATTTTCTCTTGTATGTCGATGATGTGCTGATAGCATCCAATAACAAGAAAGAGATTGATAATTTGAAGCACAAGTTGTCAAATGAGTTTGAGATGAAAGATCTGGGAGAAGCTAAGAAGATTCTTGGTATGGAGATTCAACGTAACAGAGAGAAGGGTATTAGTTTGTATCAAAAGGTATATTTGAAGAATGTGTTACAGAATTTTGGTGTCTACGATGGAACTAAATCTGTAAGTACTCCCATTTCTGCTCATTTTAAGTTGAATGCACATATGTCTCCCACTACTGATTAAGAGCGAAAGTATATGGCCCAAGTCCCATATGTTGAGGTTGTTGGTATCTTGATGTATACAATGGTATCTACAAGGCCGGACATTTCACATGCATGTTGTTAGTATGGTCAGCTGTTATATGCATTGTCCTGGTAAGGATCATTGGCAAGCTGTGAAATGGATTTTGAGGTATATTTACGGTACGGTTGATGTTGGCTTGGAGTTTGTGAAGGATAGAAGTAACAATCAGTTGTGTGTTGGGTATGTGGATTCTGACTATGCTGGTGATTTGGACAAGAGAAGTTCAACTACAGGTATGTATATACCATACCAAGGGCACCAATAAGTTGGAGATCAATCTTGCAGTCTATTGTGGCGCTTTCAACTACGAAGGCGGAGTATATGGCAGTGACTGAGGCTTTTAAGGAGGCTATATGGTAAGAAGGTTTGCTAGATGACTTAGGAGTCCTGAAAGACCAACTTACTATGCATTGTGATAGTCTAAGTGCAATTTATTTGGGTAAGAATCAAGTGCATCATGCTAGAACCAAACATATAGATGTACGATTTCACTTTGTGACAGAAATTCTTGAAGAAGAAGAAGACATTGACTAAAGTAGAATCTGGGATCAAGTTTCGACATTGTTCGAAATTGATCCACATACTTCCGGTTTGGTGAAAGGCCCTTTTGGGGTAGATGTTCTTATGAACCTTGTGGAGGTCTTCTAGCAAGGCCATTTGAGAGAACTAAGGTCGGGTTTGATTCCTATTGAGGATACGTCGGCAGCCAATGATGGTTCAATCGACGTTGGAAGATGGAGGTGATTTTATCTATTGATCATCTCATGCATGAATGCATGATCCAAGGTGGAGAAATGTTGGTAGGATGGTCAAGGACTAGATTAGGAAATCTAGTTGGTTTGGGAGACCAATTACTAGTGTCCTAAGTATAGCAACTTAAGAGGTTGATTTGTCTCTTAGAGTTAAGTTAATAAATACTTCCCGAGGATTCAACCTCGTTAATAAATACTTGTTCTTGTTGTTTGTGTGATTGTGTTCTTGGCGATATTGAGATACCTCGTAGTAGTGCAAACCTAACGCTTCCGTAGGCATTGGCGAAACAATTGGTATCAGAGCGATCCAATTGTCCCAACAAGAGAGACGATGGAGGCCAAGTTTTCGCTTTACTTCAGTGAGGCAGAGAGAGAGAAAACTTTCTTATATCAAGTAGGAGTTTATAACTACAAACGAAACCCTAATGTGAGCCCTGATCCGCGTAACAGCCCCAAATGTAGCGAGTGACCCGAAGAATCAAGTCAAACAGAGGTTTTGGCAAATCAATACTTGGTCCATATCTTTTATCTTTGGGAAAAATTAGGTACAAAAATTGACTCTTCTTCAAAATCAAATAACAAACCTCAAATTACCATAAAATCCAATGAGAATAGAAATAACTTTTTTGGGAACAAAGTCTGAAATCAAGTTGAAAATTCAACTTGAACCATTTTTCACAATGAATTCATCACGGTAGATATGTAATGTGAACAAAGGCCACCATTAACTGTAAAGGACTCCATGTCACGGTAGATATATAATGTGAACAAAGGATTCCATTAACTAGAAAAGACGATATCATTAAAAATTGACTGTTGAATCTAAAGTGTAAAGAAACTTCCGGAAAAACTTGAACCCATAAAGATTTCATATCGCCGCTTACATAAAATCTGCAACTTTTCTCATAATTCAGTGATTAATTCTGTTCATGCCAACATACTTTGTTGAAACAAAGTTCCACGCTGTGTAATCCAAATAAATAGGCCCTGTCAACATGTATTGGCATCACACCACCGTCCCCTTCTCTTTAGACTCACCATTGAGTTTGTAATGACCGGATACTTAATTATGAAATCTAGGTAGGAGGCGATTACAAATTCATGCTTTAACCAAGACTAAAATCGATTTTTTCCATAGATGCCGCCGGTTCTAGCAAGTGATTATAATACATTTCAAGTTGAATTTGGAAGCCAACAAAATAACAAACTCGAATCAAATTTCTACATCAAATTTGAATTCCTTTCAAACACAAAACATTAAAACACTTTCAAATCTAATAATAATATAAGAAGTACAAGCAATAAGATACTCGGGTTTACATCAAATTGATATTTTTATTTAGAAACAAAGTGATCTTTAATATTTCGTTATAAATAATTCAAAATCCAAATGAAAATTCTACAGATTTATGATATAAATTAAAACCTTAAACTAATCCTAGTTCTTGGTGTGTCTCTCAAAAGGTCATCAATGCTGCAGAGAAGGTCATTAAATCTTCAAATCCCGTCATCCAGGAGCACAAAGAAATTAGGAGGAAGAAGAAGCTCGTGATCCAGTTATTCGAGAATCTACAAGGAAATTTAGGCGATGAGGAAGAGAATGAAAGCTACGATGACTCTCCACGTAACTATGAAGATCATCAAGGTCAAGATAAATATTTGAGAGGAAAAATCATAATGCTAGTGGTTTCTATGATTGTGTATGCGAGGATCATCATCATCATCATCATCATCATCATCCTTGTAATCCATTTCAGAGAAAACAGAGGAGAAATCACAGTGCAATGTAGGTGTGATGTAAGGATTATTCCAATAAATCATTTTCAATATCAAAATCAAAAAATTTATACGGATTCAAAAACTAAAACTAAAAAAGATCACTGCTTTTCTGTTCAGGCTCCAACTCGTCCGGAAACCATTGAGATATCCACCAACCGTAAGGGCACCTTTCATCCTCTTTCCGGGCAGAATCCTTCGACTTCGCAATGGAGTCTTTCCGAGCAAAATCCCCAACTTAGCGGCCAGGTCATCCCGCATCTTCACCTCACTTTCGGATAATTGGATTCTAAGATTCCCGATTCTACGGAAGATTCAAACAAGAGAGCCACACTCTCCAAGGAGAAAGTTATCTCACCCCATCTACATATGATTGTATGGGTATCCGAACACCATCTGGAGATGAAAGCGACCAAGCCTGGGATGTCCTTCCTAATATGGAGATTTACTGAAGTCTTGACAACATCAATGACCTGCTCTCGAGTCAAGCTGGTATTTACACGCTCCTTGCTCACCATGAACTCAACCCATCAGTCAAAAGAACGCAATTGACTTTGACACATCCTGAAGTCAATGTTGGAAGAGGAATATACCCCTTTATGAAGACAGAACCGAATGGTGCTCTCTGGGCGAACCGAACGTGTCTTCATGTCATCCTCACCACCGGTTAGAAAAATCTGCACGAAACCTGGGTGATTCTTCCGAGCAGGGGTGAGGGCTCTAGTGAAGAATTCATCATCTATGTTCAGCTTGGAATTATGAGCATCCTTCGACGAAGTGAAATTTGTTTCAGGTAACATCTTATCGAATTCTTTCATAACAATTTGGTAATAAGATATCTGCACAAAACAAACGGAGAAAGGCGAAGTTATCTTCCTGACATATAATCTTACCCAACAACAAAAAAAAAAAAAAAAAAAAAAAAAAAAAAAAAAAAGGGGGGGGGAAGGAAGACGTATTTTATTCAGGTTCAAGACTATATACACAGTACTTTATTCGGGTTCAAGACTATATACACAGTATTTTATTCGGGTTCAAGACTATATACGCGGTGTTTTCTTCGGGTTCGAGACTATATACGCGTCATTCTATACGGGTACAAGTATGTCTACAGTATCCTTCTTCGGGTTCAAAAATATATATGGAGCATTTTTCTATTGGTTCAAAAACTGCGCGCGTGGTACTTCTTTCAAGAAGCAAAAATCATATATACAATATTTCCTGCGGGTTCGAAGTCATATGAAGCGTATACACAGTATTCTTCTTCGGGATTCATACAGAGTTTTCTACGAGTTCGAAATACACATGCAGTGTTTCGTACAGGCTCAAATACACCTACAGTATCATTCTTCGGGTTCAGAATTATATACGGAGCATCCTCTACGGATTCAAAATACACATGTAGTATTTTCTTCAGGGTTCAAATATTTCTTTTCAGATGAAAATTCATATATGCAATATTTCCTACGGGTTCAAACAATATATGCAATATTTCCCTTGGTTGCATACATACAATATTTTCTACAAGAGGCACGCCAAGAAATCATATGCAAGGATGGTGGAAGCGCCTACTCTTAAGGTTTACACCTACGTGAAAAGGAAAAAAAAAAAGAGAGAGAAAAATACTCGAAGACATACCTGGAAGCCGGTTTCTCTTTGCCGCTAGTATGAAAAGAGGAAGGAATAAAGCGCAGGATGGGGAGAAAGCGGCTTTATATATATATATATATATATATATATATAGGCATGAAGACTTTGAAATAGGGAAGGATTTCCCTTTTACCAAAAATCACGCGTGTAAGAAACGGGCCCACAAAGGGTGAGACTTCCCAATGTCGCCCAAGTCACGCCTGCAAGCACGCACAGTTTCTACACTCAGTTTCCCAACTCAAGCCAACTTCCCAACGTCGCCCAAGCTGCACCGGCCCCACCAATTGCGCCGACCTCCCGATGGCCGCCCAAGTCACGCCTGCAAGCACGCAAGACTTCTACACTTTGCGCCGGTCCCACCAGCTAGCACACTCAGTTTCCCAATTCACGCCAACTTCCCAACGTCGCCCAAGCTACATCGGGCCCACCAATTGTGCCAGCCTCCCGATTTGTGCAAAACTACCAGAGGCAAAGATTCCAAATCCTATTTATAAAAGGTCAGACAAGCCTCCTTCAATTTTCTTTACGGTTTGCTGTTAATAGCTTGTCACCATCTTATGCTTACCTCGCAACAAAGCCCCTGTTCCGAGCTAAGCAGGGGACTTAATGTTGATGGTGGTCTTTAAACAAGGGGTAAAATCGTAAATCCCCATGACCTAGTGTTACCCGCAACACATTAACTAAGAGCATTTAACTCAGGTGTAAATAATTAATAGGGGTATTTTTCAAAATACAGTTAGGGTTTTCAACACGAACCCTAATTCCAAACCAAGCCGCATCTTCAAGCGCACCATGGCAACAATGCCAAACCAAGCCGCACCCTCGCACCATGGCAACAATGCCAAACCAAGCCGCATATCGCGCACCATGGCAACAATGCCAAACCAAGCCGCATCTTTTGCGCGCCATGGCAACAATGCCAAACCAAGCCGCACCCTGCGCATCATGGCAAAGAATGCCAAACCAAGCCGCATATCGCGCATCATGGCACCAATGCCAAACCAAGCCGCACCCCACCATGGCAACAATGCCAAACCAAGCCGCACCCCGCGCGCACCATGGCAACAATGCCAAACCAAGCCGCATACTGCGCACCATGGCAACAATGCCAAACCAAGCCGCACACTGCGCACCATGGCAACAATGCCAAACCAAGCCGCATACTGCGCGCCATGGCAACAATGCCAAACCAAGCCGCACCCTGCGCACCATGGCAGCAATACCAAGCCGCTATGCCTTTGGCCCTCGCCAAATATAGCGCCCTAGGCTTGCAAGACTTGCAACTAGGTTAACATGGCCGCACGTGCCATTGGCACATGCCAACACGTGTCGCAAGCCATATTTCCAAGCCGCTATGCCTTTGGCCCACGCCAAATATAGCGCCCTAGGCTTGCAAGACTTGCAACTAGGTCAACATGGCCGCACGTGCCATTGGCACATGCCAACACGTGTCGCAAGCCATATTTCCAAGCCGCTATGCCTTTGGCCCACGCAAAATATAGCGCCTAGGCTTGCAAGACTTGCAACTAGGTCAACATGGCCGCACGTGCCATTGGCACTGCCAACACGTGTCGCAAGCCATATTTCCAAGCCGCTATGCCTTTGGCCCATGCCAAATATAGCGCCCTAGGCTTGCAAGACTTGCAACTAGGTTAACATGGCCGCACGTGCCATTGGCACATGCCAACGCGTGTCGCAAGCCATATTTCCAAGCCGCTATGCCTTTGGCCCACGCGAATATAGCGCCCTAGGCTTGCAAGACTTGCAACTAGGTTAACATGGCCGCACGAGCCATTGGCACATGCCGACACGTGTCGCAAACCATATTTCCAAGCCGCTATGCCTTTGGCCCACGCCAAATATAGCGCCCTAGGCTTGCAAGACTTGCAACTAGGTTAACATGGCCGCACGTGCCATTGGCACATGCCAAACACACACGCTGGTAACCTAACTTGCAAACCGTGCAACCTACCACCAAGGCATTCCGCACATGCCATTGGCACATGCCAAACACACACGCTGGTAACCTAACTTGCAAACCGTGCAACCTACCACCAAGGCATTCCGCACATGCCAAACACACACGCTGGTAACCTAACTTGCAAACCGTCCAACCTACCACCAAGGCATTCCGCACATGCCATTGGCACATGCCAAACACACACGCTGGTAACCTAACTTGCAAACCGTACAACCTACCACCAAGGCATTCGCACATGCCATTGGCACATGCCAAACACACACGCTGGTAGCCTCACTTGCAAACCATGCAACCTACCACCAAGGCATTCGCACATGCCATTGGCACATGCCACACGCGCCACTAGCAGCGCCACTTGCACTCAAGATGCAACCAACACTCGAGACATCAACACAAACGGGGGATGCTTCTTTAGGGTTTTGGTTTGGCGGTCATCTTTGCATGCAGCGTACACTACGCTCACATTAAGAAAGCGTGAAAAGGAATAAAGCGGTCAAATAAAAGAGGAAATAATGGTGAAAAACGTTTTCACCCATTAAACCATGCGGTTACCACCTCCTCCCATTATTTCACCCTTTACTCTCTTCCTTCATGAGGCCAGTAATGCGTTTCAATCTCGACTTGTATAAATAGGTCTTACCTATTTCCACCCGACAACAAGTCTCGGTCGGAGAAAAACACTACACTCTCAGAAAGGCAACTTTGCAAGCTCTCCCAAAAAGCTTTCATCTCTTGCAAGCTTCCTAAGCTTTCACTTTCGATACAAGTCGAGATACTACTCTCCTCAACACCTTTCTTTGCTTCCCTCCCCAAATCAACCCTTCTCCTCCACTTTGTGACCGAAGCAAGTCCGGAACGGCCATTTCTTGGTTTAGGCCGGACTTGCACGTATTGATCTCTCGAATCTATAAAGTGCTCACGTGCAGCACATTTGTTTAGGGTTTGAACCAGTTTCTCACTCACCTACCGAAATTACCGAAATCAGCGAAACGATTTTTACCCATAAACAATTGGCGACCACAAATGGGAGGATTGATCTATCGGCTACAATATCGATTGTCGATCTCGTTCTTCGACCCGGATGTCAAGATGGTAGGGGAAGGCGACTCAATCCGACTCAACTACCGACGACCGGTTACTAGTTGTAAAAACTACACAAGAAAACGGGGACTTGCTGAAGATGATATTACTCAATCGCCGAAGATGCTACTCAGCCGATCGGGGACTTGTCGGGATGCTACCAAAAAACCGCCATCAAAACCGCCTTTTACATGGAGAGGGGCGTATTCGCAAAACCTATGAAGTGAGTAAATTCAGATCGGGAAAGATATACAATCCATTTTTAGGTTCTTAGTAAAACCGTCATACTCTTCGAGTCTTGTGCCTATTGCTAGCACACACTTTCATAAAAGCAATATTCTTTTCCCAAAACATAATCGAGTCATATTATCAAAACCATTCATCCCGAAATAATCCAATACCCTAAAAGCTACCACTGTCTATCAAAGATCAAGTTTTGAACCCAGACATCCAATATGCTTTCGAAAAAAAAAAAAAAGGAGAGAACCTAAATGAAAGTTTAACAGAGAAACGTTCAAGGAAAATCGTCCAACAGAAGTCTGCTCTTCTTGGAGAAAGTCAACTTTGCGTCTTCAAGAGCCGCTCTCTTCATGGTGACAACATTCTTACATGGTGTTAGACCTAGTTCAGCTAGAAGTCTGCTCAGCAAGAAGTCTGCTCTTCTTAGACCTAGTTCAGCTAGATGTTAAGACAACATTCTTACATGGTGATCTACAAGAAGAGATCTATATGACTCAGCCGAGTGGGTTTAAGATTGCTGGAAAAGAAGATTGTGTATGTAAACTGAAGTGATCGTTGTACGGGCTGAAGCAGTCTCCAAGACAATGGTACAAGCGATTTGACCGCCTTATGATAGGCCAAACATACACAAGAAGTTACTATCACCATTGTGTATACTTTAAGAAGCTACGTGATGGGCCTTTCATATATTTGCTCTTGTATGTCGATGATATGCTGATAGCATCGAATAACAAGAAAGAGATTGATAATTTGAAGCACAAGTTGTCATATGAGTTTGTGATGAAAGATCTGGGAGAAGCTAAGAAGATTCTTGGTATGTAGATTCAACGTAACAGAGAGAAGGGTAAGGTTTGTTTGTCTCAAAAGGCATATTTGAAGAAAGTGTTTCAGAAGTTTGGTGTCTACGATGGAAATAAATCTGTATGTACTCCCCTTGATGCTCATTTTAAGTTGAATGCACGTATGTATCCCCCTACTGAATAAGAGCGAAAGTATTTGGCCCAAGTCCCATATGTTGATGGAGAATCCAACTCTCTAAGAGACAGGAGTGAGAGAAAAAATGGCAAAGTTTTAGCATACTTTTTGATGGAGAATCCATAGTTGTGTATTTATAAATACATCCTAAACCCTAATGGGTGCCCTTAGTGAATCTAAGGACCTTCTCAATCTTTGCACAAGGCACGCAGAATTAGCCCACTACAAGAGACAAACACATGGTAACTTGGCCACTTTTCCAAGTAACGAATGAATGGTCGAGAAGACTAGCCTTGCAATTTTCTTCTTTTTTTTTTTTGCTGGGAAAAGGATGGTCAAGGACTAGATTAGGAAATCTAGTTGGTTTGGGAAACCAATTACTAGTGTCCTAAGTATAGCAACTTAATAGGTTTGTCTCTTAGAGTTAAGTTAGGAAACCCTATACTTGTAGGAAAGTAATCCGTATTAAGGAATGTGTCCAGCCCTATTGATATGTATAAATATCCATAGAGAGAACTAGAGAAAACATACCAGAACTAGTAATAGTTCTCTTCTTCTCTGCTTGAGCTTTGTATATTCCAACCTATACGGTGATATATAAAATTGCTTATTCTTTCCCGAGGATTCAACCTCGTTAATTACTTGTTCTTCTTGTGTGTGTGATTGTGTTCTTGGCGATACTGAGATACCTCGTAATAGTGCAAAACTAACGCTTCCACAGGCTTTGGCGCAACAATTGGTATCAGAGCAAAGAGACACTCTTGGATACGGGTACTCAGATTGAATTTGAAGTGAAGGTATTTTTCTAAAGATTGCTTGAGGTAATACTAATCTCAAAGGTTCTGTTTTTTATCTATATTTGGTTATTAAAGAACAATGGTTGACGGGGATAAACCTGTTGATCCGAAAGATCCTTTAGGAGAACATTCGGATTCCACAAGTAAAGATAAAGAAACAAAAGAAGAAATACTTCATTCACATAGATCACAACTCGAGGTAGAAAAGTTTACAGGAACCAATAACTTTGGTTTATGGAGAAAAGACGTAATGGATGCTCCTGTTCATCTTGACCTAGAAGAAGCTCTAGAGATCGAGACGGTTGAAATGTCGATAGCGGTGGAACAAGATGAATAGATTATGTCTTACTTCGATACGAGGGTGTTTAGCAACCGCGAGTGAAGAGTTAATTATCAACACGAGACTTCGAGATAAGGATCTGGAAAAAGCTAGAGAAAGAATACTATGTGAAGAACGTGGACAATATGATACATCTTAAAAGGAATTTGTATCGCTATAACATGAAGAAACGTGCAACCCTAACCGAGCACCTAGATTCATATAATAAACTTCTTGCTGAGTTGGTTAACTACGATGAGAAGATCAACGACGAGGAACAAGCTTTGTGTCTGATAAATTCTCTTCCTGAAAAGTATGAACCTGTGATTAAAGCATTAATGCAAGGTAAGGAGAAGATGACATACGCAGAGGTCACTACAGCATTGCGTAGTGAGGAGTTCAGGAAGATGGATCGTAAATACCTTGCAAGTGAAGATAATAATGACTTGATTCTTGCAAGAGGTCGTTCAATAGATAGGAGAAAGAATAATGGTGGTTATGGTAAAGCTAGATGGCGTTCTAAGAGTAGAAAACGTCTGCGTAAAGATGAGTGTGCTTGGTGCCATGATTTAGGTCATTGGGATAAGGATTGTACCAAGCGTAAGGAAAGAGAAGGAGATAATAGTAATACCAAGGTGAACATTGCTAAAGGTAATGAAGAATCAGATGATGCTTATGATTTCTCCCTCACTGTGACACCATCAGCTTGTACTATTACAGATGGTACATGGGTATTAGATACCAGAGCAACGTATCATATATGTCCATATCGGGACTGGTTCTCAAGTTTTGAAGAACTTGATGGAGAAGTACGTATGGGAAACAATCATACCTGTAGGGTGATTGGAATTGGTAGTGTTCGTATCAAGATGCATGATGGTATAGTTAGAGAGCTGAAGGAGGTAAGATTTGTACCTGTCATAAAGAAGAATCGATTTCACTCGGAACTTTAGAATCTAAGGGCTATAAGATAGTCGCTGAAAATGGTGTTCTAAAGGTAATCTATGGATCGTTGGTAATCATGAAGGGCACACGTCATCATAACTTGTATTACTTGATTGGGAGTACAACAACAAGGGATGTGTCTATTTATGAACACATCGAGAATGCACTACCGAGAAGACGAAGCTATGGCACATGAGACTTGCACATCCAGGTGAGAAGTCGTTGCATAGGTTGATTCAATAAGACTTGTTGAAAGGTGTTATTGCCTGCAAGTTAGCATTTTGTGAACATTGTGTTAAGGGCAAGAAAACAAGAACAATCTTTGGCACAACTATCCACAATACTAGTGGAGTTCTTGACTATGTTCACTCAGATATTTGGGGTCCTTCCAAGAATGCATCATTGGGAGGGAAATATTGGTTTGTGTCGTTTATTGATGATTATTCTAGGAGCGTATGGGTGTACACCATGAGGTATTAGGATGAAGTCCTAGAAATCTTTGTGAGGTGGAAAAAGGAAAGTGAGACTCAAACGGCGGAAAGATCAAAGTACTACGTTCGGACAATGGTGGAGAGTACAAGAGTGATCCATTCTTGCAAGTATGTTAGGATGAGGGGATAAAGAGGCACTTCACAGTTAAGAAGACACCGCAATAAAATGGGATAACTGAACGCAGGAATCGTACTTTGCTGGAAAAAGGTACGATGTATGTTATCTAATGATGGATTAGGTAAGGCATTTTGGGCTGAGGCAGTTACGTATGCATGCTTCCTCATTAATAGGTTGCCATCAGCTGCATTAGAAGGTAAAACTCCTATGGAGAAGTGGTATGGTAAACCAGCTTATGATTATGACTCAATTCATATCTTTGGTTGTCCTGTGTGGTATCATGTTAGTGAAAACAAGCTTGATAGCCGTGTTGTAAAAGGAATCTTTATGGGTATGAATAGTGGAGTAAAAGGGTTCAAGATTTGGAATCCAGTTGAGAAGAAGATAGTCATGAGTAGAGATGTCACATTTGATGAGATGTCTATGGTAAAGTCTTGGGGTTCTTGGACGTGTGGAGCACGAAGCACTAGTACCGGTGAGCCTTTGCGAGGTGGACATCGATGCAACTCCACCAATTCCGATTAAATCCGTATTTATTCGAATACTTCAAGACATTGGGTCTGCAAGAGAGGTAACTAATGAAGTTCCAAATGATAGTGACGTTTGTTTAGGAAGAGGAACAAGAGTCGGTAGAAGATACGAAGCTACGGTCACGAGACCATAGCAACTAGCAAACCGAGAAGATCAACCAGAAGCCTGGTTGGATGAATGATTACATTGCTTATGCATTACCATTTGTTGAAGATGGTACTCCTCCTACTTATTTATAAGTTGTATGCAAAGTGCAGAGTGTAAAGAATGGGAAGGTGCAATGCGGACGAGATGGAGTCTCTTTACAAGAATGGCACATGTATTCTTATGAAGCTTTCGAACGGTAAGAAGGCCATAGGGTGAAAGTGGGTATATGTTAAGAAAGAAGGATCTTCGGTGAATCAAGTACGCTACAATGCATGGTTAGTTGCAAAAGGTTATGCCAAAAGAGAAGGGATTGACTACAATGAGGTATTCTCTCCCAATGGTAAACCACTCATCAATCCGTATTTTGTTGGCCCTGGTAGCACAATATGATTTAGACCTAGTTCAGCTAGATGTTAAGACAACATTCTTACATGGTGATCTATAAGAAGAGATTTATATGACTCAGCCGAGTGGGTTTAAGGTTGCTTGAAAAGAAGATTGTGTATGTAAACTGAAGCGATCGTTGTACGGGCTGAAGCAGTCTCCAAGACAATGGTACTTTATGATAGGCCAAACATACACAAGAAGTCACTATGACCATTTTGTATACTTTAAGAAGCTACATGATGGGTCTTTCATATATTTTCTCTTGTATGTCGATGATGTGCTGATAGCATCCAATAACAAGAAAGAGATTGATAATTTGAAGCACAAGTTGTCAAATGAGTTTGAGATGAAAGATCTGGGAGAAGCTAAGAAGATTCTTGGTATGGAGATTCAACGTAACAGAGAGAAGGGTATTAGTTTGTATCAAAAGGTATATTTGAAGAATGTGTTACAGAATTTTGGTGTCTACGATGGAACTAAATCTGTAAGTACTCCCCTTGCTGCTCATTTTAAGTTGAATGCACATATGTCTCCCACTACTGAATAAGAGCGAAAGTATATGGCCCAAGTCCCATATGTTGAGGTTGTTGGTATCTTGATGTATACAATGGTATCTACAAGGCCGGACATTTCACATGCATGTTGTTAGTATGGTCAGCTGTTATATGCATTGTCCTGGTAAGGATCATTGGCAAGTCATGAAATGGATTTTGAGGTATATTTACTGATGACGGTTGATGTTGGCTTGGAGTTTGTGAAGGATAGAAGTAACAATCGGTTGTGTGTTGGGTATGTGGATTCTGACTATGCTGGTGATTTGGACAAGAGAAGTTCAACTACAGGTATGTATATACCATACCAAGGGCACCAATAAGTTGGATATCAATCTTGCAATCTATTGTGGCGCTTTCAACTACGAAGGCGGAGTATATGGCAGTGACTGAGGCTTTTAAGGAGGCTATATGGTAAGAAGGTTTGCTAGATGACTTAGGAGTCCTGAAAGACCAACTTACTATGCATTGTGATAGTCTAAGTGCAATTTATTTGGGTAAGAATCAAGTGCATCATGCTAGAACCAAACATATAGACGTACGATTTCACTTTGTGACAGAAATTCTTGAAGAAGATGAAGACATTGACTAAAGTAGAATCTGGGATCAAGTTTCGACATTGTTCGAAATTGATCCACATACTTCCGGTTTGGTGAAAGGCCCTTTTGGGGTAGATGTTCTTATGAACCTTGTGGAGGTCTTCTAGCAAGGCCATTTGAGAGAACTAAGGTCGGGTTTGATTCCTATTGAGGATACGTAGGCAGCCAATGATGGTTCAATCGACGTTGGAAGATGGAGGTGATTTTATCTATTGATCATCTCATGCATGAATGCATGATCCAAGGTGGAGAAATGTTGGTAGGATGGTCAAGGACTAGATTAGGAAATCTAGTTGGTTTGGGAGACCAATTACTAGTGTCCTAAGTATAGCAACTTAAGAGGTTGATTTGTCTCTTAGAGTTAAGTTAATAAATACTTCCCGAGGATTCAACCTCGTTAATAAATACTTGTTCTTGTTGTTTGTGTGATTGTGTTCTTGGCGATATTGAGATACCTCGTAGTAGTGCAAACCTAACGCTTCCGTAGGCATTGGCGAAACAATTGGTATCAGAGCGATCCAATTGTCCCAACAAGAGAGACGATGGAGGCCAAGTTTTCGCTTTACTTCAGTGAGGCAGAGAGAGAGAAAACTTTCTTATATCAAGTAGGAGTTTATAACTACAAACGAAACCCTAATGTGAGCCCTGATCCGCGTAACAGCCCCAAATGTAGCGAGTGACCCGAAGAATCAAGTCAAACAGGTTTTGGCAGTCAATACTTGGTCCATATCTTTTATCTTTGGGAAAAATTAGGTACAAAAATTGACTCTTCTTCAAAATCAAATAACAAACCTCAAATTACCATAAAATCCAATGAGAATAGAAATAACTTTTTGGGAACAAAGTCTGAAATCAAGTTGAAAATTCAACTTGAACCATTTTTCACAATGAATTCATCACGGTAGATATGTAATGTGAACAAAGGCCACCATTAACTGTAAAGGACTCCATGTCACGGTAGATATATAATGTGAACAAAGGATTCCATTAACTAGAAAAGACTGATATCATTAAAAATTGACTGTTGAATCTAAAGTGTAAAGAAACTTCCGGAAAAACTTGAACCCATAAAGATTTCATATCAGCGCTTACATAAAATCTGCAACTTTTCTCATAATTCAGTGATTAATTCTGTTCATGCCAACATACTGTTGAAACAAAGTTCCACGCTGTGTAATCCAAATAAATAGGCCCTGTCAACATGTATTGGCATCACACCACCGTCCCCTTCTCTTTAGACTCACCATTGAGTTTGTAATGACTGGATACTTAATTATGAAATCTAGGTAGGAGGCGATTACAAATTCATGCTTTAACCAAGACTAAAATCAGATTTTTTCCATAGATGCCGCTGGTTCTAGCAGTGATTATAATACATTTCCAAGTTGAATTTGGAAGCCAACAAAATAACAAACTCAGAATCAAATTTCTACATCAAATTTGAATTCCTTTCAAACACAAAACATTAAAACACTTTCAAATCTAATAATAATATAAGAAGTACAAGCAATAAGATACTCAGGTTTACATCAAATTGATATTTTTATTTAGAAACAAAGTGATCTTTAATATTTCGTTATAAATAATTCAAAATCCAGAATGAAAATTCTACAGATTTATGATATAAATTAAAACCTTAAACTAATCCTAGTTCTTGGTGTGTCTCTGTGAAGGTCATCAATGCTGCAGAGAAGGTCATTAAATCTTCAAATCCCGTCATCCAGGAGCACAAAGAAATTAGGAGGAAGAAGAAGCTCGTGATCCAGATTATTCAGGAATCTACAAGGAAATTTAGCTGATGAGGAAGAGAATGAAAGCTACTGATGACTCTCCACAGAACTATGAAGATCATCAAGGCTGAAGATAAATATTTGAGAGGAAAAATCATAATGCTAGTGGTTTCTATGATTGTGTATGCGAGGATCATCATCATCATCATCATCATCATCATCCTTGTAATCCATTTCAGAGAAAACAGAGGAGAAATCACAGTGCAATGTAGGTGTGATGTAAGGATTATTCCAATAAATCATTTTCAATATCAAAATCAAAAAATTTATACGGATTCAAAAACTAAAACAAGAGAGAAACGAAAACGGGCGGAAGCTGTAGCTTAGTTCACTGAAATGAGATAGAAAATAACTTTCTAGATGTACTAATATTTATGTCCCAAACCCTAAAGGATGCCTTTATCATATCAAATGGAATGAGGTTAATGGCTTGACGGATTACGTTTAGTCTGAGATATGGAATCAAATGTTGTTCCTGACCGTGCTCATTATCCATAGGTGAAAACTTCTAAGAATGAATGACTATGAGAACACCTTCCTAGTTCTATACCCCTTTGATTAGAGCACGAAAATTTTGCCACTTCTTGTTGTTTAAGAGATTCAAATGATAAACCAAACAGTAAACAAAATCCAAAAAAAAGAAAATCAAAATCAGAAATTCTGCGGAATATGCTCAACAATTATAATCATAATTGTATAGGATAAGTAACAATTTTACAGCATCAATTCCTATTGTATTCTATCATGACCTCAATACTTCAAATAAGAAAAAATCTAGAATGGGAGTTCAGATGTAAAATAGACATATTTTTATTCAGAAAAAGAAGTCTTACATGGAAAAAATGATATTTTTTTTTTCAAATACATACAAAAGAGAGAATCATTGATCTGCAACTGCATCTCAAGGATAATCCATGGAGATAAAATCCAAATCCGGCATCCGCCTTCCAGATTACATTTTAACATCAATTTGGTCGGGATATTCAAATACATACAAAAGAATCATGGTGATAAATCTGGCCACCACCTTCAGGATTACTTTAACATTCCGAAAAAAAAGTGATGGACATTAAACAGGAGACCGATGGATTGGATACACCAGATGCTCTTCAATCATCAGTCATTTCCACGTAACCAAATTTATTTTTGAGAGGAGAAATCATAGTGCTGCTGATCGATCAAGTCATCGACTGTGTATATAAATGTATAGATCATCCCAATAGTCCATTTCCAGAAAATCAAATCAAAAAGTTTTCAGATTAAAGAGACAGGAGTGAGAGAAAAAACGGCAAAGTTTTAGGATACTTTTGATGGAGAATCCGTAGTTGTGTATTTATAGGTACATCCTAAACCCTAACGGGTACCCTTAGTGAATCTAAGGACCTTCTCAATGCAGCACAAGGCACGCAGAATTAACCTACTAGAGAGACAAACACATGGTAACTTGGCCACTTTTCCAATTAAGGAATAAATGGTCGAGAAGACTAGTCTTGCAATATTTCCTTCGAAAAGCCTTGCTACATATAAATTCTATGAAATCTAAATTCTATGGAAATTTGTTGAGAAAACTTGAACTCAAGGTAACGAGAGAAAACTTGATGTCCGATCGATCTTGCATAAATTCTGCATTTTTCCTCAATAATCGGTTGATTCTATCAGGAGATTTTAGCCTAATGGGATTTATAAAAAGGGTGAAATTCCGCGTCTCCCCAAGAATCCGAAAAATAAATCAGTATTTGATACAAACAAGAAGTTATCCTCCAGAAAAAATATCATACAAAAAAGTTAAAACAACGTACTTAATACAATTTTATGGTATTTGACACTCCAAAACTTATTTATTGTCCCAAGAGGTCCATCTTCTACCCAAGGGGGAACAACCAATCTCTTCATTGTTGTAAATTAAACTAGCAAAACCAAAATCAGATCCTCAACAGTAAGTTACTTAGTTGGTGCTCAAGTATATCATTGTATTACATCACAAAGGTGAGCCGCACACATCAAACCACAATCTCGAAGGAAGTACGTTCCAAGGCGGAGGACTCGTCTATCCATTCTTTCAAGTCTTGATCCATCTCAAAGATAGTCCAAGTAGGTAAAAATACTTAAAAATAATCTTAAGAAGACAACTAGCAGCTATGAAACTCAAGTTCACTTTTCAATATTTAGATAACCAAATGAAGCCGAGAGAAGTAACAAGAAAAAGCGCCACATGCATACCTTTGGATACTAAAAAAATGAAAAGAGATTAAGGTTTTCCACTATTTTCAAAACCACAAGCAAGAAGAATGGGTGTTTAAGGAGTATATAAAGGAAGCAAAATTATCTCCCTCCTATTGAAGAAAATTTTCAGCCAAGTGCAAACCATGATGCCGGTAATTAGATAAACAATACATTACTAAATTTCAATAACACATTCCTACACTTACATTGGAACTCCTGGTCGACAGATGACTTTGCAAGTAAAAAAAGCCTGAATTGGATATCATGGATACAATAATATGCTGAAGTTACTAAATCCCAACATAAAAAACTTAAAATGTGCCTGAAAGTTAGGGCTGCCCATGGTTCGGTTTGGTTTGGTTTTGTGCCAAACCCAAGAACCAATCCAATATCTCCGATATGAAACCAAAAACCAAACCGCACCATCCTCGGTTCTTAGAATTAGAAACCGTAACCAACCGCCGGTTTTTTCGGGTTTTTTTAATTGACTTTCATTTTTAACTCGTATTCAAAATTGCAAAGCAAACCATCACTCATACTCTTTATCAAATTAAACAAAATTTCATTATAAGAACTAAAAAGGAACTAAAAACTACAATACGCATAACTCCCTCTCTTATCTAACAAATGACAATTATGGATATACTTATTAATATTTGTATATATTATGCATATATAATTCAATATTAGATATATTTTTAATTATATTTTTAAAAATAGAAAAAAAGGAAAAAAATATTAGATATATTTTTAATTATATTTTATTTAATATTGAATATACTCATTGAGGTGTATATATATTATATTATATTATATTATATTGAAGTGTATATATATTATATTACGATGGAAAGTTTGCTACATATTATTATGGTTTTATCGGTTTTTCTGATTCTAACTCTTGGGTTTTTTTTTGGTTTGTTTTTTATTTTGGATTTTTGGTTCTTTTATAACATCAAACCAAAACCAACCACTTAGAATGAGTTTTTTCCGTTTTTAAATTTTTTGGGTTTTGGTTTATTTGGTCTCTGGTTTTCTGATTTTTTTTGTTGGTTTGGACCAGTTCAGTCCGGATAGAAAACTAGACCATGGGCAGCCCTACTGAAAGTAAAACCCGAAAGCCATCCCATGCTATCTACTGATCTAATAAGGGACCATAATTGTGTAAGATCAAATACTAATGCCATATCTTTTAATCTCTATATAGGCTATCCAAACCTCACCGCAAACAAACTCAATATATTGTTTTTTTCTAGCAGGGATTGCAACACATTTACAAGTTTAATTTTGGATGCCTAAGAAACAACAAACTCAAGATCAATTACATGCATTAAATCTGAATTCGATCAAACAGAAACATTAGAACACTTAAAATCTAAGAATACTATAAGAATTACAACCAACAAGATCATCAACATTTACAATTTTGATTCGGAGGCCAACAAAACAACAAACCTAAAATCAAGTTTTTGAATCAAAACTGAATTTTTGTCAAACAGGAAACATTATAACATTTCCAAATCTAAGAACAAAATCAGAAGTATACAACCAATAAGATACTCAAGTTCACATCAAATTGATGTTATTATTTTTAGAAAATGGAGGTATTACGTATTTTTGCCGGAATAATTAAAAATACGAGGACATTCTACGAATTCATTCGATATAACTTAAACCTGATCATGGTTGTTGGTTTTGGTGGGTCTTCATCAAATCTTAGTTACACCTAAATTGAAGTCTACAGGTAAGTGCTAATAAAGAAGAGGAGAATCGAAAAAGTGTAAGGCTGACTCATCTACTTATTTACACCAAAAGCTGAAGCTGAAGAGAAATGTTTGAGAGGAAATATCATAATGCTGACGGTGATTTATTCGATCATCGACATCATCCCAGTAATCCATTTGGTGAAAAAGATATCTAAACAAACCAAAGATAATTAGAATAGAAAGGGTTTTCGGATCACATAGATTAAAACAAGATTTGTTGAGAGAGGAAGACGGCTACTGAGTAAGAGAACATTTCTCTACATAGCTACTTTATTTATAACTATGTTCTTACCTTAACCCTAACTTATGCCCTTATAAAGGGTAACAAGACCTAAACCCTAATGTGTGCCCTTCGCGGCTTTACCTCGTCAATGAAGCAGACAAGGCCCATAGAATTAGCCCACTAGATATTTTATCCCAAAGCGACTCAGCCTAACTGATTAAAGAAAGAACCATCATACATGAAAATTTGGGGGCATATTGAATAAGACAAAAACATGGTTGGAAATAGTGTTTCTAGGGTGCCCCTTATCTAGCTATTTTTCATAATGACAAAAACGCCCTTATTATTTATATTTTTTTAATTATTTTTAAATTAAAATAAAAAAATATTTTCTTTAAAAAAATTAAATTTTAATTCTTTTTTTAAACAAAAAATTGTTAAATTTTTTTATTTTACGAATCTAAGTTCGGCGGACAAGTGATATGCCGAACCTAAACATACGTAGATTCGGCTGATAATATGTCAGCCGAACTTGTGTTTTGTGAAAACATACCTAGGTTCTAGCAGATTCGATAAAAAATAAGACATCCGAATTTAATATTATTCTTGACAAATGAAGTTCGGCTAACATCTTCGTGTTTAATTATCAGCCGAACTGTTCATCGACACTTTCAGGATGAAAAAAAAAAGTTCGGCTGATAATTTTGATTTTATTGTTAGCCGAACTTTGATCTGTAATTGTCGTAAAAAAAATTCCATGCAGTAAGAAAAGAAAAAAAAATTAAAAATATTCAAAAAAAAAGTTATAAAAAAAATTAAAAATTAAAATAAAATAAAATAAACAAACTAAAAAAGTTAATATTAAAATTTAATTAATTAATCAAGGGTATTTAGGTAACTTAACCACTCATTAGACACCCCTTATCATCCCACACTAGTTAGGGTCATCCATATGTATGCCCCAAAATTTCTATGTATGCCCCAAATGAGGGTTCTAAAGAAATGCTTGCACCGAGTAACTGGCACAGTGATGAAATCTAGTGGGAAAAGATGTTGCCGATGTCTAATGTACATTTATATATGTCACTCCATTAATATTGGCTTCAACATGCCTATAGTCAGCCCAAGAGGTATCTGGGGAAAGGTTTGTTAATGTCAATGATTATTGAATATCGATCATTCAATATCAAGCCTTGAGAAACCTTCTCTCCTTCGAGAATTTCTGCAGTTTTGTTTAGAATTATTGCAAGTTGTTACCGTTTATGTGTAAAAATCGTTTCTGCCGATTTCGGTAAATTCGGTAGGTGAGTGAGAAACTGGTTCAAGCCCTAAACAAATGTGCTGCACGTGAGCACTTTAAAGATTCGAGAGATCAATCTATACAAGTCCGGCCTAAACCAAGAAATGGCCGTTCCAGACTTGCTTCGGTCACAAAGTGGAGGAGAAGGGGTTGGGTGTGGTTTGGCATGATTTGCCATTGGCACGGAGGTGAATTAGGGTTTTGTTCGTTGTAACCCTAATTTGAAAAAAAATACCCCCTATTAATTACTGACTACACGCATTAAATGTTCTAATAAATGTGTCACTGGTGACATTAGGTTATTTGGGGTTTTACGATTTTACCCTTTGTTTAAAAACCAACATCAACAGTTACATATGAGAAATGACAAGTCCCCCTTTCACTAAGTCATACATAATGTTATGCTCGCAAGTCCGCTACAAAAAAAAATAACAAGTACTTGTCGAAATCAAATGAAAGCTTTTAGTAGAAACAACTTTTCGGAAAGGACTTGTCCTTTGATGTCCGGTGGTATGAATACGTAAGCTTAGCATTAACCAATTTGATTCCATTGCAGCGACGGAATCTAATAGCAATTGTTGTTGCCGATAGTTTATCTTTTTGATTGAAAATGCACTGCTAATCTTACCAGTGCTAATAAGATGGGCTAGCATTATTGGGGGATTAAATTCCAGAAGTGAATATCTTGGCTGTGGTTAAACAAGCTGAGAACACTCTGGTGCATTTTAAATCCATTTCCATACAAAAAATGAGAACACAGCAGCTTCCTGGCATGATATATATGATAAAACTTAAGAATAAGCGGCTTTCACTAAGAAAACCCTTTTCTTTGTTTTTGAAAAGAACAACTTACTTAATTGCTGAGAGGTATATATGAACACCGGGAGATGATTGTGCAAGTAATTAACCCAGAGATGAAACAAATTTCTAGACCCCAAATAGTGAAGATTACATGCAACTTGTGCCAAATCCAGTAACACCACTGGTTCTTAGTTATGGACAAATTAAATGACAATATTTTGTAGAAGGTGCATTAGCAATAGGAATTAGTTCTCATCATTAACAAACAAACCCATGTGGCAAATTCAAGAATTTACGAGATGAAAATTATTAAAACTCGACGGAATGGGAATTGCATTCAGTTCCGACTTATGACCATCATTCACATTCTCATCATTACCAAGATAACCAGTTATTCTTCAAACAGCTACTACCGACATAAACATACAGATATAATAATAACGCCAGATACCCGATAATTGGGATACAGAATGAGATCAAAATGATCATATTATTATTTAGATCTCAGTATTACATATCCAATCGAATAAATTCTATAAATAACAGAATTGAATCTCGAAACTCAAACGTTTTAAAGTCAAAGAATTAAATTTTCTTTACCGACTAATTTCTGGTAACCCGCAGCTGAAAGATACCGACAAAAGCTAGCTTATGCAATAGATGGAGAAGGGAAGATCCGAAGCTCAAGAACATTAAGAAATCAGATTATTTTTCTACCGCCTCTGTCACCGAGGTACTTTCCTGACCTTCCCTGACTTAATATTGAGAGGAGAAATCATATTGCTATTTAAGTAGATGTGAGGTGGATATTCCCACTAATCCATTCGAGCACGAAATCTGCAAAATGAAAGAAAGAGAGCTTCTTCTGTCTGGATTATTGTTTTACAGATTCAAGGCTAGAGAGACATGAAAGACGGCCAAGGTATGATAGAGATAGTGTGCATCCACTAGATAGTTTATAAAGAAAGAAAACCTTAACGTGTGCCCCTTATCCTTATCAAGGGTTGCAAGCAACTTCAATGTACCACTACAAGAGGCCCACAAAGAATTATTCCAAAAATGACTTTATCCTATCTGAATTTCTTATAGAAATCTCTCCAATTTTCTAGTGAGAATTTCTTTTGAATTTAGACTGTGTTATTGATTGATAACACAAATCCTAAGCCTCGAATCAGTGTCACAATTTTTTTACAATTTGATTCGAATTACTGAAAATTGGTGACAAGTGTCAAATCGTTTTTGGTAACTCATGCCTAGTATTACGCTAGCAGGTCAGCTTGTCTTGTGTAATGATGCACCACAACTAGAGCGAAAGAAATCGAAGAGACAATCAAGACCAATAAAATCAAATGGGAATTGCGGAACTTATCCTTGCAGTGTTCCGGCCACAAAGAAATAAAAGGAATTGGCTGGTTGATTTGGACGAGTAAGTTGAACTTTGGATAATTTAATGGGTATATTTATTAAATACCCCTAATTTTGACACCCAACAAATATACCCTTATAAAACAATACAAATACCCCTATCATTTAAATACCTTATCCATTAAAAAATAGATTACCTTAATACCCTCACTTACAATATTATTTTACATTTAAAAATCCTATCCATTAAAAAATAGATTTTTCTATTATTTCATTTCACCACCACCAAATGCACCGCCGCCACCACCTCCAATCCGCCGCCACCACCGCCACCACCACCACTCCACCACCACTTACTAAATACAACCACCAATAATATTCCATCACCGCCACCACCACTCCACCACCGCCACCACTTACTAAATACAACCGCCGCCGCCACCACCACCACCGCCGCCACGCACCGCCGCCGCCGCCACACGCCGCCACCACCGCCGCCGCCGCCACCGCCGCCGCTGCCGTCAATATTAGGTGTCAACAACTGAAGTTGATCCAAAAAAATCAAAAGTTCAAAAATATTTGTCAAATTTGGTTGTTGATTCCCTAAAACTAAGGTCAATTTCTATTGTTGATACACAAATATTGGTTGTTGATTCCATTTTTCCATTGTTGATACACAAACATTGGTTGTTGACTCCTTACACTAAGATCAATTTCTATTGTTGATACACAAATATTGGTTGTTGATTCCATTTTTCCATTGTTGATACACAAACATTGGTTGTTGATTCCATTTTTCCATTGTTGATACACAAACACTGGTTGTTGATTCCATTTTTCCATTGTTGATACACAAACACTGGTTGTTGACTCCCTAAACTAAGGTCAATTTCTATTGTTGATACACAGTACCACCGCAACCACCATCAGTGCCACCGCTATACACAGTACCAATTGATCATCACCTGTAGCTTCATAAACCATCAACCATGAGAGAATGCACCGGCATCCGGCACCTGACAAATAGAGTCATTAAAACATAAAATTATATGTGTTGCGCTCAAACTTGAATACAAAATGCACAGTACAATCATACTTTGAGCATATCTCCCGACAAATTTGTATAAAATGGCCTAACCAACAACTTAAAAGAGCAAACCGAATCAACTCTTTCTTCTCTTTATTCACGGAAACAATGCAAAACCCATCAAAATGTATCAAGCACAAAAAATCTGATGCGAAATTACAAAGAACAAACGGATAATTGCATTTTTAAGAGATAACATCCTGCATTTACTCTGAGACATAGGCTTCCACCCATCAAGACTTAAGAAACGATAGAGAAATAATTTGGATTTACACCAGGTCAAGAAAAGCTAAAACAAGGACTTATTTTCGAGGTTTAACAACTAATTGGTGAAAAAGATTCTCATTCTAGGTTAGTGCCGCTGTACACTATAGACAGTGAATATAAATTTGGCAGAGAGTGACTGATGCACAACCATATAAGCGAGAAATGATAATTGATTCAATGAGAACCATTACAGTGGGCATCAAAAGGCTCTAAATCATTTGGCTTGTTTTGGTGTCGCCATGAAATAAACTGAACTACGCATTGTAATGCATCAACTCTAAGTTTACTGGAGGTCCCAAAGCAACAAGAACACATGGTAATTACACTAGTGAATTAGTTAGCTAAAACTTTACATTCCAGCCAATAAAACTTATTTATCACAATCATATATTTCTCGTATCCACATTCACTAACTAAATCACCCACCACCAAAGTCCTTTTAACTTCTTATTGGTGAATCAATAATAACCAACTATCACAAATAAGAAAGAGGCTAGTAATGCGAGTTTTTTACGAACTTGTAATATGTATTAAAATACTTGATTATCCGAAGTTCCTTACATACCTTGTACATTTTAAAAATGACATCTAATGTGGATATGCATTCAACATGAAAGTGCTCCCACCCATTGAAACTGTGCATTTTGGATTTTCTATGTTAAAGAAGATGCACCAATAAATACAAAAGCTATAAAGCTATCGGAAATACAAAGCTATCAAGAACTAATAAATCCAACCACATCCATACAAAAAAAATATAACTCAAAAATTCTCAATTCTCAAACCTGTTTTAAGAATCTTCTACATTTGACGAGAAGTGATACACCAATTTATACCTTTATCATTCCAACCTCACCACCACCACCAACAGCAACAAATCAGTCTATCACACCCAATCTCCACCGGAGCCACCACATAAGCAGAACCACCACTGTCTCCATTATATCCATCATTCCAGCATTTTCATTATCAATTTCACCATTATATCCATCATTTTCGATGATTGGATTAGGTTTTTTGAATTTAGTTTCTTAGTGATTCATCACTGGATTTAAGTTTAGAAGTTGGAAATCGATCTAAATCGATTGTTTAGGAAGTTGGAAATCGATCTAAATCGGATCTAGATCTCTTTGAATCCAATTTTAAAATTAATATCTAGATGAAGAAAAAGATGAAGAAGATGAGCATAGGAGATGAATAAGGTGAGCGTCTCGTCGATTGAGGATAATTGTCGATTGAATCCACAAACAGTTGGCGGCGCGAATGTGGTGGTTGTTGCGGAGGCGATGAAGGTGGTGGGGGAGGTCCGAGAGCGAGAAGAAAGACCGAAAAGAAAAAAAGTGAAATGAAAATGATTTCGGTGTACACGGAGGGCAAATAAGGAATGACGAAAAAAATTCATGGACCCCCGATGGGCTTTGGATGTAGAGGGGTATTTTTATTGAAGGATAAGGATAGTTGTGTAACCCGTTAGAATTGAGGGCAATTATATAATTCCCACTAATTTAATTTCATTGCACAAAGTAGTGGCGATGCAATGGAAT
Source organism: Papaver armeniacum (assembly GCA_023531295.1). Classification (NCBI taxonomy): domain Eukaryota; kingdom Viridiplantae; phylum Streptophyta; class Magnoliopsida; order Ranunculales; family Papaveraceae; genus Papaver; species Papaver armeniacum. The sequence goes on along the minus strand of JAJJWW010015467.1, from coordinate 785,729 downwards.
CTGATGGCAATTGGCGTTTGCTGCAGTTGTTCCATGTGTATTTAATTTATAAGATCTAATGGCAATTAATTGGCTTAGCCCATGGTAGTGAACTGAAATCTTACCTGTGGTCAAGGTCTGGTAAAAAACATTAGTATATTACAGGGGCTGGAGTTGGTTGACTTGGTTCCCCATGCCATTATCCCCATTGGGCACAACTGAACCTAGTTTATTTTTAACCATAGACTCGAGAACTTATTTTCAATAAATCACGTTAAGTCTGCAATTTTATTTTGATATCATACGGGGAAAAATTGGAGTTGCAGATCCGGGATTAAATATATAGATACAAATCCAAACAGAGATACTAGAAAAAAAAATGGAGTGACAGATTAAATAGACATTATTACTCAGAATCAGATGTCTTACATGATAAAAGTATTGAAATAGAAACACCGAATCATTGACCTATAGTGTAATTGAACCTTTAGAAACTCAAAACATTTAACTAAACGAAAATCTAAATTTATTTACGATTTTTGACTCACTACAGGCGATGTTGCGGTTCTTCAAGAAACATACAGGCCCGATTAAGAGAAAAGAAACAACTTCTTGTGCGCCGAATGTGCACCAGAGTTTAAGATGTAAAATGCTCTGACCGCTTACTCTACGGATCACACTTAAAATCTTTTTCTTGAGAGGAGAAATCATAGTGCAGGTTATACTTGATTGTGTCTGTAGATGTGAGAGGATCATCCCAATATATCATCCATTCGTAAAAAAGAGATTGAAAAGCGGTTATAAATTATGGAGATTTAGAACAGAGAGACGAAACAGGCGGCCTTGTTTTTGTTTAGTGAAGTGTGAGACAAGAGTTCTGAAGTAGGATTCGTAGTTTGTAACTAAATTTCTCAAATCCAAAACCCTAATTCCCACAGTGGACTGGACAAAATGTAAAAGAGGCTCAGCCCAACTCAAGTCAAATACATCTACGACGGTCAACGCTTAGTCCTGGTCTTTTAATTTTCAAAAAATAAAACAAGATACAGAAAAGAAAATGAATATAACAAGAATCAAATCAACGGTAGCACTGGAAGGCGCATTCCAAGCAATGGAAAACCAAATAGCTCTCTCTTGAGAAGGGGCACTTGGAGTACCAGAGGTGAAAACTAGTCCTATAAGAAGCACCATCCCTAGCTAGCTACAAAATGCTCCCAAATCCACAAGCACCTTCCTAATTCTACACTCATTTGACCAACCGATACATTGGTAAGAACACAATTTTTTTTTTTTTGCCAATTCTGGGAAATCCGTTAAAAGCCCAATACTCCCGCATCTGCTAAGTGCCCAAGATCACCACTTAATCTTCATGCAACTACTCCCAACATAAACATACAAATCTAGTAATAACAACAGATGTCCAAAACACTGCGGGTTCATATTGGAAAGATCATATTATTATGATGGGTTAGAAATTCAGTATTACATATCCGACGGAATAAATACGAAGACAACAAAATTAAATCTGGAAACTCAAACGTTCCATAATCAAAACTCTAAATCTTGTTTCCTGACTAATTCCTGGCAGCTAGCTTATGGAGTAGAAGGAGAAAGGAGATCCTCGGCGTAAGAATATTAAAAGATCAGATGGTATTTTCCGTAGATTCCTTGACTCACTTTTGAGAGGAAAAATCATAACGATGTTGTGTAGATAGATGCAGGCACGGAGCTGCACCAGGTCTAGGGACAGCAGTCCCCCTAGAATTTCCTAATTACATATTTAGGCTTTACATAATTATCATTTTAGGCTTGAAAATTTTAAGTATTTATAAATTTGTCCCCCTTATCTTTATATATTACTGTTTGTAGGTGAAAATGGTTTCTGCTGATTTCTGTAATTTTAGGTGTACGGGTGAGAAACAATTTAAACCCTAAACAATGTACTGCAAGGGAGTACTTTAGATTCGAGAGATCAATCTATACAAGTCCGGCCTAAACCAAGAAATGGTCGTTCCAGACTTGCTTCAGTCGCAAAGTGAAGGAGAATGGGTTGGTTTTGGGGAGGGAAGCAAGGAAAGTGATGAGACCAGAATAGTTGATTCTGGAAGAGTAGTTGTGTTACTACGACTTGTATCAGAAAAGTGGGAAGGCTAACAAATGGTAAGCTAGCAAGTATTTTCTGAGTGTTGTGTATTCCACGAATGAACCTATTGTTTAGTGGAAATAGGTAAGAACTATTTATGCAAGTCGAAGTGAAACGTACTCTGGTCTCATTAAGGAATGGAATAATGGGTAAGTAAATGGGAGGAGGTGGTAACCGTTAACGCATGGAATTGATGTTCCTTAAAACCGTTAACATATGGAATTGATGTTCCATAAAACTGTTAACGCATGGAATTGATGTCTCAAGAGCGTTTCACCATTAACTCTCTGTATTTACTAACCACCTCACCCTTATGACACTTCCTTATGAAGGGCATAATGTACGCCGCACGCTGTAAACCTCCAAACCAATACCCAAAAAGGATCCCCCAGTTTGTGATATGTGTTGATGTCTCGAATGTTTTTGTGGAAAACATGTAGCATGTTGTTCTTGCATGGCAAGTCGTACTTGGGAGACTTACTAGCTTGGTGACCTTCGACGGTCGAGATTTCGCATCTCAAGAGGAAAGATAGCCGTTGATCGTTGCAAGCTTTTTGTTTTGGTAGTCAGCGTAGGAAGGCCAGCATGGTGGCGCGGCTAGGTTGGCATGTCGTTGTCATGGAATGGTTTGGCGTGGCCAAACTTAAGTTTTCGGGCCAAAGGTTACCATGCGTTGTCTGGTAACCTTGGATGGCTAGGATTTACTCCTAGGATTGAAGGGGGACCGTTGATTGTTGCACGCCTTTGTTTTTGGTAGCCGCGTAGGGAAGGCAAGCATGGTTTGGCGTGGCCAAACCAAGGACTTCGGGCCAATGGTTACCATGCGTTGTCTGGTAACCTTGGATGGCTAGGATTTGCTCTTAGGATTGAAGGGAAACCGTTGATTGTTGCACGCCTTCGCTTGGGTAGCCGTGTAGGGAAAGCCAGCATGGTGGCGCGGCTATGTTGGTTAGGGCTAAGGCAGGGTGTGTTTTGGCTTGGCATGGCGGGGCCAAGGGTTTTCCATGGCCACATGGTGCGGCTAGCTTGGCTAGGGCCAAGGCAAGGCATGTTTGGCTTGGCATGTGGGGCCAAGGGTTTGCCATGGGCGCATGGCGTGGCTAGCTTGGATAGGTCCAAGGCAAGGCGTGTTTGTCTTGGCATGTGGGGCCAAGGGTTTGCCATGGGCGCCTGGTGTGGCTAGCTTGGATAGGTGCGGTTTGGCTTGGCATGTGGGGCCAAGGGTTTGCCATGGGCGCATGGCGTGGCTAACTTGGCTAGGTGCGGTTTGGCTTGGCATGTGGGGCCAATTGTTTTCCATGGGCGCATGGTGTGGCTAGCTTGGATAGGTGCGGTTTGGCTTGGCATGTGGGGCCTAGGGTTTTCCATGGGCACATGGCGTGGCTAGCTTGGCTAAGTGTCGTTTGGCTTGGCATGTGGGGCCAAGGGTTTGCCATAGGCGCATGGAGTGGCTAGCTTGGCTAGGTGCGGTTTGGCTTGGCATGTGGGACCAAGGGTTTTCCATGGCCGCATGGCATGGCTAGCTTGGCTAGGTGCAGTTTGGTTTGGCATGTGGGGCCAAGGGTTTGCCATGGGCACATGGAGTGGCTAGCTTGGCTAGGTGCGGTTTGGCTTAGCATGTGGGGCCAAGGGTTTGTCATGGGCGCATGTTGTGGCTAGCTTGGCTAGGTGTCATTTGGCTTGGCATGTGGTGCCAAGGGTTTTCCATGGGCGCATGATGTGGCTAGCTTGGCTAGGTGCGGTTGGCTTGGCATGTGGGGCCAAGGGTTTGCCATGGGCGCATGGCGTGGCTAGCTTGGCTAGGTGCGGTTTGGCATGCGGGGCCAAGGGTTTGCCATGGGCGCATGGCGTGGCTAGCTTGGATAGGTGTGGTTTGGCTTGGCATGTGGGGACAAGGGTTTGCCATGGGCGCATGGCGTGGCTAGCTTGGCTAGGTGCGGTTTGGCTTGGCATGCGGGGCTAAGGGTTTACCATGGGTGCATGGCGTGGATGGCTTGGCTAGGTTCGTGACCAAGCTAGGGTTTCGGGCCATAGGTCGTTTGGTAACCTCGGACGGCTAGGATTTGCTCCTGGGATTAAAGGGCGACCGATGATTTTCGCACGCGTTCGTTTTGGTAGCCGCATAGGGAAGGCCAGCAAGGTGGCGCAGCTAGGTTGGCATGGGGCCATGGTAAGGTGCGTTTGGCCTGGCGCGGTAGGTGTGGCTGGCATGGTTTGCCGTTGGCACTGGGGTGCGGCTTGCATGGTTGGCATGCCTTGGCGCGGTAGGTGTGGCTGGCATGGTTTGCCTTCGGCACTGGGGTGAGACCATCATGGTTGGCATGCCTTGGCGCGGTAGGTGTGGCTGGCATGGTTTTCCATTGGCACAGGGGTGTGGCTAGCATGGTTGGCGTGCTTTGGCGCAGTAGGTGTGGCTGGCACGGTTAGCTATTGGCACAGGGGTGTGGCTAGCGTGGTTGGCATGCTTTAGCGCGGTAGGGGTGGCTGGAACGGTTAGCCATTGGCACAGGGGTGCGGCTAGCATGGTTGGCATGCTTTAGCGCGATAGGTGTGGCTGGCATGGTTAGCCATTAGCAAATGTGGTGTGAGAATTAGGGTTTTGGTCTGTCGAAACCCTAATCAAAGATTAAAAAAAAGGTACCCCTGGTAATTTTCTCGCGGACAAATTAAAGGGTTCAATAAATGTTCTTGGTTTGGACATTATTACTTAAGTTATGTGACGTCACTGTCTGACTAGGGTTTTACGATTTTACCCCTAAGCTAAAAACCACCATCAATAATTACTTAGAGAGCCTTGAATCCTCTACTATACACTTTAAAAACTACTGGTATTAGGTATTTAACGTATAAAGCTTGGCTTAAATATCAAAATTATGTAGGAAAGAAGTGAAAAATATCAAAATATTAAATCCAACAATCAATCTAAACATCTTACAACTTATTGGATATCTTGGTGACATCATTCGAAGGAAAATACCAAAGGCTAAAAAAATTTTGCGGCCTTCGTTCCCTTGATTTTAAGGCAAAACTACTGTACCTATATATATATTTGTCCCTGGATAGATGCGAGGATGTTCCCAGTAGTCCATAAGGAAATCAAAATAAAAGGAAGAGCTTCTTCTGGATGGATTATTTTAGATATTCAAAACCAGAGAGACGAAAGAAAGACGGCGAAGTTGTTGTAGTTTGGTTCAGTGAAATAGCAGAGAGTGTTGCTAGTTTATAAATAAAACCCTAACGTGTGCCCCCTTATCCTTATCAAGGATAGCATGCAACTTCAATGTAGCACTATAAGAGACCCACACAGAATTATCCCACTAAATATGGTCCAAAACTGACTTGACTTTCTCCTATCTGATTCAAGAAAAGCTTGGATTATATAAGAACTATACAATTTTCCTGTTAGAATTTCGTGTGAATTTAGACAGTGCTATTTATTGATAAGTATCCAGCATTCAAATCTAAGCCTGAATGAGATAGTCACATAACTTATTACAATTTGATTAGAGTTATTGAAAGTTAATTACGATTGCAATATATGGGTGGCACTGAAACAAAATGATTTGGCTGGTAGCTTTGAATGAGTAAGTTGAACTTTGGATAATTTCATTCCATTGCACGAAGTAGTGGCGTTGCAGTGGAATCTGATGGCAATTGGTGTTTGTTGCAGTTGTTCCATGTGCATTTATAAAATCTAATGGAAATTATTTGGCGTTGACCATGGTAGTGAACTGGAATGTTACCTATGCTCAAGGTCTGCTAAAATGCATTAGTATATTATAGGGGTTAGAGAGCGGGTTGACTTGGCTTCCCATGCCATTAGTAATATGCTAAAATATTGGGTGCAACTTTATAGCATGAAGTCCAACCCAGGAAAGGTATCTTCCAAGAGATCTTTTGGTTTTATAAGTTCAAACCAACATCACCAGGAGTTTAAAGTTTAAACCAGTATCACCTGGAGTTTTGACACTGTCGCGGGAGCATGATTACCAAATACAATTTCAGGAACCATCTAACAATAAGATAAAATACTATCGAGTTAAGTAAAATTGTAATAACTCATACTCAATTAGCAATGTTGAAGTTTGAAACTGAATCCAAAATAACAAACTGAGAAATCTGATTCTTCAAGTATTGATCAGCCCCATGGATAAATTGAGTTCCACCTCCAGGAAACTTAAACACATCATTGTCCCTATTCAAGATGTATTACACTTAAATGTCCAATTCATATCAATATAAAGATCAAATTTGTGCTTTAACTAATAAGAAACTGATCAAATTTTTATAAATGAGTTTGATCAAATAGTATATCAGTATTACTTATTATAATCACAAGTCTTACATGATAAAAGTGCTGAAATAGAAACATAGAATCATTGACCTGTAATGGAATCTTTGGAAACTCAAAACATTTAACTAAACAAAAAAAATCTAAATTTATATTCAATTTCTGATAAGCTACAACATTAAACATGAAGAGTGATTATTTTCAGGCGTCCGCGGATGTTGTGGTTCTTCTAGATCTTACTGGAAATACGAGGCAGAGACAGATCAACAACAAGGGACAACTTCTCGTGCCGAATGTCCTCTTCTTCTTGTCTGCCAAGAATCATGACATTGGAAAGGCAAGAGAACACATGTAAAACCAAGACCTATGTTGTAAAAGGCGCCCGGCGTGACATTGGAAAGGGGCGCCTAAGAAAAGAACGCCAAAATAAAACTAAATGTAAATCTCGGCGCGCCTTGGGCGCCTTAGGCGCCTAGGCGCTAGGGGCGCTTTGGCTTGCCCGACGCCTTTACAACATAGGTTGAGACGAGAAATCATAGTGATGGTAGATCTGTTTATAGTGAGAGGATCATCCCAATCATCCATTTCATAAAGGAGAGATTGAATATCAAAACGAAAAGAGGTTTTGGATTTATAACAGATAGACGAAGAAGGCGGCCAAGTTTTCGTTTAGAACAAAGAGATAAAAGAGATATATGCAGGATTTATGTAAATCTCCCAAATCCAAAACCCTAATGCCCAAAGATTCATCCCACCACTGGACTAGACATAATGTAAAAGAGGCTCAGCCCAACTTATTCAAGAATAAGTCAAACGATTTCGGAGGTCAACCTAAAAATAAGCCAAATTGAAAAAGTGAAAGTATTTCTTTTCGAGAAACGGAGGGAGTATATTTTTCTCCAATGCTTCAATTTGATTAATTTAACTTTCCTTGAATCTTCATAGGAAGCAATCTTTGGAAACTCAAATATCTGTTGTATGTTCTTCATTCCCTTGTTTGCTGGTTTCCATGAAGCTCCGGTGGAATTCATCACCAACAGAGCTAATTTCTCTTGGTGAAACTTCCGTTTTTCCCTTAGAGCTTACAGATCCTAAGTGGAATTCATCACCAACAAAGAGCTAATTTCTCTAAACTTTCTTGAACCAACAAGCGGCGGTAGTGTTTTTAGCCCCAAAATATAGTTGCAGGAGATCCCACAACTAACACCCCTTAATAATTCTATAGATCTAAACTTGTTGAACATGAAAATGAAGATTAAAGTGATAAAATTGTAGATGGACACAAGGATTTTTTTACATGGTTCGATCAATGTGATCTACATCCATGATTCTTCACTATGATTGTTGAGGTTACCTTAGTATTACATTTAGAATCTCCACTAATGGATTTTTGGTAGAGCTCTAGATCTAGTTTTAGGTGATGGAGGAAGAAGATGAATACAAAAGATAAGGTTTACCTCTCTTTACAAAAATGGGTCCCCCCTCTTTTCTCTCTCCTGCCTTACTCTTTATATACTCCCTCGGTTCCAATTTACTTGATGTTTTAGGATTTTTTTTTTTGTGTTCCAAAATAGATGAGGGTTTAAGTATTTTTCCTAAATTCTCACTGATTTACCCTTGCTTTGGAATCGAGCATGCCATTAATTCTCATTAGAATCAAATGAGATAAATGATTATTCCAAGGATTTGGATGGAATAATTTTTTATCCCAAGTAAATTACAATGGGATTCGTAATTTACATTAAATTTAGAAACTAAAGACTACGTGGCTTAAAATTTTAGGAAGCTATTAATATGGGTAGATTTGAAAAAAATTTACTCTCTCTGTTGTTTCTTAATCTACGTGAAAAACTCTATAACGTCAAGTAAATCGGAACAGACGGAGTATGTATTTACATAGTGGATGACAACTAATATGTAGTGGATACAGCTAATAAAACCCCTATTTTCGGATCTACGCACGCTTATACTGACTCTTCTCGCACGCGCTCTTGAACATCGCACAGTTTCCATGCTTTACTCTTGACTTCGTGACGTCATCGATTCCATCATCTGAGATATGATGTATGCGATGGCGCTCGCCTCCTTTTGATATGACAACTTCGCACAATAACTAAGTGTGCGATAGTTTACCCCTACAGTAAGTATCAGTGTGAATTCCAAATTGCGGAGTTAGAGTTGAACTACTCATAGTTTATTACCCCAAAGATTTGCTCACCAAAAGTATAATGCAGTGGAATGATGTCAACATAGTTCCAAAATCCATACATAAAAATGAAAATTTGAAAGTATGACCCATTAAATCTTAGTTCTTATCACACATAATTAACCAAACAGAGACATTATAATTTACTACACTTCCAGATCCAAGAATTAAGACGTATTAAGAGTTACTACCAATAATACACTCAGCAGGTTCAGATGAAATCGATATTATTATTTAGTAACAGAGATCTCATATATTTTATTGTGTTGGAACATTTTAGAAATACAGAATGGTAATTCTACAAATTACATAGACCTTTAACTAATCCTAGTTTTCAGTGCGTCTGCATTTTTCTTTTGCTATGTTTCTGTATGACAGGATTGGGCAGAGAACGAGCTGTATTTCCTGGAAGATGTCCTCCTTACAATGATGGTGCTTATCGATTCGGAAAATCTAACAACTAATAACCCGAAGATGGTGATTTAAGAGAAACACTTGAGAGGAAAAATCATAATGCCGGTGGTTTATTTGGCTGTGTATGTGCGGATCATCATCTTCACCATCCAGGTAATCCATTTCCGAGAAAATCAAAATGAAAGAGTTTCCTTGGAGGATCTGAGAGATTCAAAAAGAGAGACCAAGACGGCTGAGTTTAGGCAGGGGGTAACATTTCTGGCTTATATAAGTATTTCCTAAAACCCTAATGAGTGTGCCCTTATCAAGGGTAAAAACCTCAATGTAGCACAAGAGGTTAATAGTGTAAGCACACTTATTTATCTCCATCGCCACGTGTACTAGCAGAGCCCACGTGGAGGCCATGTCTCAGAGAGATGACACATAGGGGCATCCATGGCGTTTAGACAACGTGCCATCTGGCAAGACCAGCAGTCAAAGATAAAGGAGCATCCAACATAGATGATCCCGCACAACACCAATGAGTTACTCTACCCCATCACAAGGTAAGATGTAATCAACGGTTGGGGATAGTCCAAACCGACACAGACGTGACAGGGGAGGACTGACACCGTCTGGCACGGACTGGATAGCCCCAACCACTCGTATTTAATGCTGCTCAGAGGGCACGTGTCAGACACCCCATGGAGGAAGCAAGGATATGCCAGCGTAACGAGCGTGGGTATGATAGAAGCCACGGGGTGACAAGGAAGTCCGCGGACCATGCACAGAGTACAATCTACTCAGAGGGCACGTGTCAGACACCCCATGGAGGAAGCAAGGATATGCCAGCGTAACGAGTGTGGGTAATATAGAAGCCACGGGGTGATAAGGAAGTCCGCGGACCGTGCACAGAGCACAAGAAGATAAGGTCCCCACAGCTCCGTGTCAGTGGACCCACTTGGTTTAGCTATATATATGAGTACCCCTTCCACAGAAAGAGGGGGGTCGAGAGAGAGAGAGAGAGAACTAAGAAATAGGAGAGAGAATAGAGAGAAGTAAGTATGAGTTCAGGGAGATCTCTCCATGAACCATGTAATTCATCGTTTCCCTTACTTTTGTAATCGCTTAATTTATAGTAGATATCTCCAGATCCGTGGATGTAGGCCTTAGTGCCGAACCACGTAAACCATCGTCTCCTTTTATCTTTTGTATTCGTATGGTTTCATTTATGTATCCATATCTCAGATCTATCACCTTGGGAACGATGACGAGATCATGACAAACTTGCGGGGTTTGGAATCTATGAATCATCATCTACCTAAGCATACTATGCTTTTTCCGCACTTTAATGCATGTATCTAATTCATGTTAAGATTGTTTGTGATTCCACGGATGACACCAGATGTCCGTACTCACAATTTGGCGCTAGAAACAGGGACTTCGTCCCGGTAAAAAGATTTATCTTTTCCCGTGATCGCACATGACCTCTACCTCAAAAATTTTACTTAAAAACACAAACAACGTTCAAGGACTCGTTCTTCGCACGTATTTGTGTCCTTTACACTTCCTACCTGCAGATCTGGATCTTTTACAAACACAAACTAACGAGATCTATGTTTTCGAACTCTTTTTCGCACGTATTTATGTCTATTGTGTTTTACGCCACCAGATCTGGGCATTGTGCAACCTTTAAACCAACAGATCTGAGTTTTAACTGTTATTTCAAACACAATTGTCGTCCAAAGATTTCGACTTTTTGCAAACGACCATCCCTGGACCCGGTTAAGTCCGCATCCGTCTACATTATTCATATTGCTCGCCAAACTAACAAGTTTGAACTAACAATTAACCCGTGGACTTTTTGTCTCGGTTTACCTCCGTGCTTTCTGTGCGAGAATATTACAATGGAGAAGAACAAAGATACCGGAAAACAAAGATGTTTTCGAAAGAGACACCAAGGACTACGCCCATTAATAACCGAGAGCAAACAAAATGGCGCGGGGTTCTCAACCCGGGGAAAAGACGCAGAACGGAGCGGAAAGCACATTTCTTTCGAGACACAGGTATCATCGCAATGGAATCAAAGAAGACCGCGGCAGCAAAAACCGCTCACAACACCGAAGGAACTTCTCAAATGGTCGCCTCCAAAGTGACAGCTACAACTCGGCCCACCGAAACTCGAGAAACAGTGGCAGAATCAGTAATCCAGAACCTCCCCTATGGGATGCCGCAGACTAACGAACAAAACGAACAATTGCACGCAGGATCCTACGAAATGATAGAGCCGGATAGACAGATAGCGATGGGAACCAACACCGCGGCCCCGAGGCACAAGCCCAGTCCCGAGATAGGAACAAATCAAGCATCAAACCGATCTGCGCAGTTTTTGGCGCAATTAGAAGAACTAAAACGGAATCAATGGACATACGCGGATGCGGTGGCCTTACTAGCCCAAGAAAACCAAAGAATTAAGAGAGAAGATCCTCCAAAGCGCGGAGCTAGAAAATCAGCAGGACGACGAGGCTAACTCGGCGGTATGCTGAATAGAGACCGGAGGATGATCCTCGAGAACACACCCGCAATAGTCAACCGAAGAGGTGCGCGGAATAATAAGGCCCGACCCGGACTATAACCCGGATACATCAGACACTACGATGAGGAGGAGGCCACGACGTCAAAATCTACAAGGAAGGCACGCCCTTCCATTCAAGAAGAACACATTTGGCAATGGAGAATCTCCGCGCGGAGATGTTAGCGAGAGATTAATCAAATCAAGACCCCGCGAGGAGGTGGAAGACTAGAACAGTTATGAAGGAAGCCAACACCACCCCACTCGCACAACAGATTGGCCACCGCTATCATACCCCGTAAGTGCCGGGTCCGTCCTTCGAGTGTTACGACGGATCCACCGATCCCGCTTGCTCACCTACGATATTACAACAGGGGACCATGACGGCTATACTCGCAGATACTTCCCTTCAAGCCTCGAAAGGATCCGCCCTATCTTGGTTTGATAACCTCAAGCTTTGGATGCATCAATCGTATGATCAACTCACGGAAAAATTCTTGGCTACTTATATGTACAACAAGGTTGTAAACACAGGGATGGACAAGCTCTTCTCACTTGCAATCAAATACAAGGAGTCCATTCGAGAATACAGATAGGTGGCACAAGATATGTCAAGCCATAGGACATGTGGATCCCGTGGTGAGTATTAATTGTTACAAATGGGGGCTCAACAGGATGAGCCCTTTGTTTGTTGAAATCCACGGTACCTCTCCAACCACAGAAGGAGATTTGAGGATAATCATCGAAAAACATGCAAGGTTGGAAGAAATTCAAAGAGAGAACCCGAGAGCACAGGCTCAACGACCCCCACGGACCAATTCCGCGGAATTAGCGAACAGATCAAGCGAACGCCAAAAAGATCGGAAAGATGACCACAAAAGGGGTGGAAGAAAATTTGAGGACCGAGTCTACACAAAACTCATTACCAGCTACTCACGCATTCTAACGGAGATCAAGGATCGTGAAGACCTAGACTGGCCTTGGTCTAAGGGGAAACAACCACCGGCCTCGGCAGAATTCAAAGAGTATTGCGATTTCCACCGCTTTTCTACGGGCACTCAATCGAGAAGTGCAAAAATCTTAAGATAGCGATACAAAAGCCGATTGATGCGGGGATCTCAAAAAGTATATAGAAAAGGCCGGAACTGAGGACGGGGACCAAAACGCAAAGCAAACGGGTCCAATTGCCGGGAGGGTAATCGTACACCGAACACTATATCCTGCTCGGAAAACAAAGAACCAACCCTAACCGCACGAGATAGGGAAAAGACTCGAGGAAACAGGTTTGAAGACTATTGTGAGCTCTACAACTTAGATGGAAAAGAAGTGGAAGAGCACGAAGAGTGGATGAACGCACCCCTAACCTTCGAGGCCGAGGACATTGAGGACGACATGGAAGATCACAACGACCCATTGATCCTCACTCTACCAATCGCAGGATGCAACATAAAGAAAATACTCATTGATGGAGGGAGCTCCGTAAACGTCCTGTTATATGATACCTTCAAGCGTATGGAGCTTAATGACGAGCAACTCTTGACCTTGCACTACACCATCTACGGATTCAATGGTACGGCTACGAAGCCTGTCGGGGATATTATTTTGCAAGTAGACGCAGGTCCGATGAAAGTTAACGCCCGCTTTAGTGTGGTGAACACGCCTTCACCCTACAATGCCATTATTGGACGAAAATGGGTCCACAAGCTTAAGGGAGTCGCATCCACCTACCATCAATACCTTAGGTTTCCTACTCCCACTGGGGTGATGGAAATCAAGGGTGATCAAGTTTCCGCAAAGGAATGCCGAGCAATGCAAATACGGCTAAATAATGAAGAAGATGAGAAAAGAAGGACTCGCAGGGCCCGGAACAAAGCAATATCCAAGGACAAAGCCATCGACGAGTACTTGGAAGAGATCTCAGGAAAAAACTTGTCTAAAGGGAATTCCGTAGGAAACACGGAGGCATCAACATCAAACGCAAGCCGGGCGCTCTTGCGAACAAAGAACCCGAGCCTACCAAATAGCAATTAAAGAAAGTTCCTCACACGGGGAACCAAAACCCACATTCACATCCTTGGAAGCGGTGAAGGAAATTAACATAGGAACGGAGGAGTATCCAAAGAAGATCAAGATAGGAACTCTAATGGACGGAGAACGCGAAGCCTCACTAATAGAACTACTAAAGGAATACGCGGACATCTTCGCATGGAAACTATCTGATATGCCGGAATAGACCCACAGATAGTACAACATGAGCTACGCATCAAACCTGACACACCCCCTGTACGATAAAAGATACGAAAGGTGGCTACAGAGTATCATAAAGCAGTAGAAACGGAGCTGCGAAAGCTGTTGGAGGCCGGTTTTATAAAAGAAGTCAAATATCCCACTTGGATCTCAAACATGGTAATAGTACCAAAGAAGAATGGAGGGGCCGAATGCGCATCGACTTCACCAACTTGAACAAAGCATGCCCCAAGGATAGTTACCCGCTACCCGGCGATTGACCAAACTAGTCGATGCGGTAGAAGGATACGAAGAGTTATCATTCATGGACGGATACTCGGATACAACCAATTATTTTTGGCGAAGAAGATCAAATAAAGATATCGTATTTTACACACCCCATGGTCTGTATTGCTACGTAAGGATGCCTTTCGGGCTCCGGAATGCGGGAGCAACGTACCAAAGGATGGTCGATGTTATTTTCAAGCCATGGATCGGCATGACCTTAGAGGTCTATGTTGATGATATGCTCGTAAATAGCAGGTTAAGGAAGGACCACCACCAGGACCTGAGGGACATCTTGAAGCTATGAGAAAACACAATATGAAGGTAAACCCGGAAAAATGCACTTTCGGAGTAACCTCAGGAAAATTCCTTGGATACCTGGTGACAAAAAGAGGCATCGAAGTAGACCCCGCAAAAATCCGAGCCATAGTAGACATGCTGTCTCCAAAGAACCTAAAAGAGGTACAAAAGCTCAATGGATCCCTAGCAGCCCTGGGAAGGTTCATCTCAAGATCCTCGGATAGGTGCAAACTCTTTTTCAACATACTAAAAAAGGGACGAAATTTGAATGGACGGCGAGAATGCGAAGAAGCCTTCTTGGGTATCAAACACGATACCTGGCAAATCCCCATCCTTCGAAACCGGACCGGATGAGGTTCCGGCACTATACATTGCGGCGACGGACGATGCGGTAAGTGCGGTGCTCGTCGAGAACCCACACAAAGGAGGAGCAACCGATCTACTATGTCAAAGAAAACCCCGAATTCCGCGGAAAGGAACTACACGAGAATCAAACAACTAATCTTAGCCGTCGTATGGTCTAAATTAAAACTAAGGACGTACTTATTAACACACGACATACGTATCCCATGTCGAGCACCCTTAGAGACCATCCTCAAAGGGGCGGGGAAAGGTAGGACGCATAGCAAAATGGAGCACGTACCTCGACCAGTTCAACATCCACTATGAGCTCCAACATTCCCAGAAATCGCAAGTATTAGCGGACTTTCTAGCAGACCTACCTTTGGACAACGAAGAAGAAGTGCGCATACAAGGATGGAGGGCTGTGGGAGCCCCGGAAATAGAAAAACTAGAGCCAAATAATATTCTTGAACTAGTAAACCCACGACAATGGGAGGTCTTTGTTGATGGCTCCAAAAATAGAGAGGGCGCGGGGATAGGCATCGTCATCACCACACCCACAGGGGACAAAATTGTGCACGCATTCAGGTTGGAATTCGAAGGCCATACAAACAACATCGTAGAATATGAAGGTGTGATCCACGCACTCCGTTTGATAATTGAATTAGGGATACAAGAAGTACGGTTGACAAGTGACTCACAACTAATCATACGGCAGATAGGCTACGAATACAATGTGTATGACGAAACGTTGATGACGTATATGGCTCTGGTACAAACATTGGCTGCCCAAATACCAAAAATCAAATTCCGACATCTGCGTAGGAAGGAGCTTAGACACGCAGATGCCCTGGCATACATATCATCCATGCTTAAAAATGAGGATGTCAAAGCCATCAAGATAACAAGAGTGTACGAACCATCCATCAAGCTCCAAGAGACATGCGCGGCTAACCAACGCAAATCTAAGGAAGAGGATATCTCGATGATGATGTCGGAGAGCACATATTCGACGACTTCCAGGACGATGATATCACACGACAAGGCGACGAAGATGACGATCACAAATCGGGAAGCGGTTGGAGAATCGAAATCCATTCTTTATTAAAAAAGGGAAACTCCCCGGGATATCAAGCGAAGCTAGAAAAATACAATCCGGAAAGGGGATGTACGAATTAAGGGACCAAACCTTATACGTAAAATCATTCCTCGGGCCACTTCGCCGCTGCCTATCCCTGGTCGAGAGGACATATCATCTTGAAAGATATCCACAGAGGAGACGCGGGAATCACGGTGGAATGAGGTCCCTAGCCGAGATAAGGCAAAGACGCAGGTTACTACTTGGCCTACCATGATCCAAGATGCAGCTAGAATGGCGAAAAGATGCGAAGAATGTCAAAGGTTTGGTAAACGAATCCACGCCCGACCACAAAATTAAACTCGTGGACAGTCCGTGGCCCTTCGGGAAATGGGGTATCGACATAGTAGGCCCACTCGTATCGGGGACCGGGAAGAGAAGATTTACGATAGTGGCAACGGATTATTTCGAAGAAGTGGGTAGAAGCAAAGGCACTGGCAAGAATTCGGGATTCAGACGTGTTTACTTTCATTTTTCAAAATATCATCTGCAGGTTTGGCATCCCCACAGAGATAGTTTCCGACAACGGTAAACAAGCTGCAAGGGAAGAATATCGACTTGTTGTTCGACACCTTCAAAATTCGAAAAACAAATCCACCCCCATATATCCACAAAGCAACGGACAGCGAAGCCACAAATAAAACTTTGGCGCTTATCCTTAAAAAACAACTAGACGAATACAAGGGGCGATGGTGAGCGAGCGGTTGCATAACGTTCTATGGGCATATAGGGCGACTCGAAGGTCGCTCACGGAGAATCTCCGTTTTTACTCACATACGGAGCAGAAGCAGTAATCCCTACGGAAATCCTACTTCCAACAACAACGACAGAAGCATGGGAAAAGAACCTCACCACGGACATGATGTTGGAAAAGCTTGACGATCTCGAAGAAAGGAGAGAAGCAGCACTACAAAGAATGGAAAACTACCAACGCAGGCTAGCCAGAGAATATAACAAAAAGTGAAACTTAGGAATTTTGTAGAAGGGCGGTATGTGTTGAGAACCATTCCCCAATACCCGCGAGAAAAGAAGTGGGGAAAATTAGCACCAACTTGGGGAGGACCCTACGTAATACACGACATCTCAGGAAATGGCTTTTACTATCTGCGTAACTTGAAAGGGTAAATCCTCATGCATCCTTGGAATGCCAAATATCTCAAGCCATATTACCCATAACCCACCACCCGCGTATGCATTTCAGAAGAAGAAAACGGATTCACGAGTCCGCATGTCTCTATCTCTGACGAAGGAGTAACGCGCCTTAACTTTTTAATCAATACAAGCTTTCATTTTCAAATGACACATCCTACAATATTCTATTCATTACCCATACACATTTCAATTTATTCCAGGTCACAACCTATACCGTATGAGACACATGTATATATTTACACAATGTACATTGTAAACCATGCCACATCTTAATAAAACATCGATACTATCGTTACCCCGTGGACGTAGGCCTTAGGGCTGAACCACGTAAATCATTGTGCAGTTATTATTATTAAGAATTGGCACTATACTAAGAGGGATATCCCGCACAAAGCGTGGATCATACCCACGGCAATATACCGGGCAATATACCGGGCAATACACACACACGCAACATATCGGAGCATACAAATGCAATCTCTCGGAACTCCTCCATAAGTGTCTATAAGTGTATGACCAGGAGGCGACTTCCCACAGAATGAGATACCCGAGCAATATTACAAGCCACGAACTCAATGGAATATATCCTTGAACGTCGGCCAGACCCCCACCGTTCAGAAATCCTCTGGCCAAGGAATTAGCTGGGCGGGGTGCAAGGTCACAAGACAATTCCGGGGATATCAACCTACGGAATTGCACAGACAATACACTTTCTCAAATTCAAAAATTGATAAACACTACGGAATTACTCATTATGTTTAACTTAATGTGTAAAGCTGATAGATGTAAATTCAACAAAATTCAAAGTCAGATTTAAACACCAAAGTTTGATCTAGTACATGGCAGTTGATTACAAGCCCAACAAGCAAAATAGCAAAAACGCCAAAAAGGATAAGCAACTGAGATCAATCCCTAGCATACTAGCTACGGTCTCTTTTTGAGAAGGAGCGTTATCCGCGGTTTATCCTTCATTGATGAGGGAACACTACCACCCGAGGAGGGTCCAGAAGAACTTGACGGGAGGCGCGCGGGCACGGGGCGCCGGGTATAATTCTTGGTCAGCCCATGACTCTTCTTGAGATCCAGCTCAATCTCACCGAGAACCCTGTTAATCTCTTCTGCTAGCTGCTTACGAGCCACGAAGCCTATGGCTACGTTCTTCATCTCAGCCTGATTCAGGGAAGTGGAAAGTCTGGTCTACCCTTCGATTGGCTTGCTTCAACATTTCCTCCCGAGAATTCACTTGGCCCTCCAATTGCACTACCTTAACTCCGAGCTTCCGGCAAACTTTCCATCCGCAGACTTTAAAAGCGTCCTTGGAGCTCTACGGACAAAGGAGAGACAGAGTTATAACAAATAAAACACAAAGCACACTCGATGACAAAAATATATACCTTCACAATGATCAACCGCGGAATCCTTTGCTTCTGCGGCATAATCATATTCATCTGATAACCTATCATAATCTACCTGCAGAAGATTATGAGCATACCGACTCGCGCTCAGATCATTTCGAAGCATCGAGTCAGAATGACGATATCGATTAACCTCATAACTCTGGCCATGTCGAATGATTGCTCCCCAGATAAAACCCTACCAAAAGAAAACTCATCACAAGCACCCCCATCCCTGTCACCACTGCCAAGAATAATTCCCTTACCTTTGTCCATAACATCCCCACTGAACTTAGTAGCCCCCTCGGCCTGATATCCACCACCACTACCAATGGCCGGATCTCCACCACCACCAATGGCCGGATTTCCACCACCACCAGTGGTCTGAGCACCATCACCTCCACCACCACCAGTGGTCTGAGCACCATCACCTCCACCACCACCAGTGGCTGGACCACCATCATCTTCACCACCATCAGTGGCCTGACCACCATCACCTTCACCACCACAAGTGGCCTGACCACCATCACCTTCACCACCACCAGTGGCCTGACCACCATCACCATCACCTTCTTGAACAAAGCGGAGAAGTCTCACCCGCTCTTCCCTATCGAAACATCCTCATCACCATCCACGGGACTATTAACATCCTCGAAGTGTGAAGAGCCCTCGGTGGGAGAATTCGACGATTGTTTGGGATTAAGTTTCTTATTTCTACGCACCTACAACACACAATGATCAACATTGGCATCTCCTTTCCTTGGCATAATCAACATTATTAAAGAAAACGAAGGGGCATGTATACGTAGAAAACAAACAACACACCAGTAGCATCAATATTCTGCGGGAGAAGGTTAGCATCGAGAGATATCCTCGTCTTCCCGCGACATCAACATCGCGATTATAAGCAAAGTCCATACCTTCAAAGCTCATCTCGCGTGGGCAATAATGGGCATAACGAGCGAGAAGCTCGCGATAATGACTCATTATCGGTGAGTCACAACCGTGGGGTCCAGGGACCCAACCATAGGCCCACGGACCAACAACTTCAAGAACAAGGCACCATTTATAATCGTGATCACGCTTAATTATCTCATCACGGGAATATGAAGACCGTCGTACCGGAACCCTAGCCATCTTGGAATCACTCACCTCGCTCAAAAGGCGAATTTCCCCCTTCCCAGGAAGCAATGTTCATGAGACTCACTGGACCACGGCTTACGAGTATTCCTGTTAACATAATCTCCGAAGGATCCGTTGAAATTCTCGGAGTATACCACCCTTTCTCCTCCTCTAGTTTAGGGGCATAGCGGTCATCATCGCCTGCCCCTTACTACGAAGATAGCATTCTCGGAGATGACGAAGATAGTTCCCTGTCAACTGCTGCACCCCACGATTATGGCTTTTCTTGGCAGAATTGCGGCTAGACAAGACCCGATAGTAGAAATCATCACCGGCTCTATATAAGGGCAACATCAAACCAGCCCTCGAAAGCACCCACGGTCGTCGGCAAAATGAAAGGCATCATACCGATAATTGGTAACCATCTCATAAGTTATATCTTTATCGGGGGCATAAAAACGCACTTGGAAGTCTTCAAGACCGTGCTTCAATTTGAAAGCTTCAAGATCAATATGCACCGAAGTAAACTTCTTATTACCCAAAGGTAAAGGTCGAAAAGTAGCAATGAGAGTCATCCTCGAAAGCATCTCCGGTAGTATCTTCTGCGAATCCGCGCCTTCTTCTTAGGAGGAACTACATCTCCCGAGGGATTCTATTTTCCACAACCTTTCTCTTTGAAGACGTAGTTTTAGTCGACTTACCTAAATTAGGCACAGGTGGATTAGTCCGGGTGGAAGTTTGGTGCGGAGAGGTTGTACATCTAGAGGATCAGTGCGCGGAGTCTGCTGTCTCCTCGGAGACCCATTTCTAGGGCGATTCACGGCATATCTAGACCCCCGTGGCTGATCACCCCTTTTAAGTGAAGACCTCTGACCAGAGGACGAAGACGTTCGTCCTTCCCGGGATTACCATGGGTAAGTGAAGCGAAGCTTCATCCCTAACATTGGAATCATTCCGAGGAGATGCGTGAGGACTCGACGGAGGAGTTTGGTAAGGAACCCGCGGATGATCGGACATACCTACGGACACAAACACAAATAAAAGCGCAAGTCAGAGGCGAATAAGATCGAAAAGCGAAAAAATCTCAAGAACAACTGCAAACCCTAGAATTCGTCTACAACTACTTAAACTCTCAAGTTATTATCCCAACTCAAAAGAAGAAAGATAAAACTAAAGCACACGACTCAGTGGCGTCAACTCTCAAATCCCAGGGTATACATAAATTTAAACTCATCATCAACGCATCACCAGAAGATCAAGAACTCAACAGGCTTAGGCATGGTGATTAAACGGAATAAAAAGACTATACCTGAACCACAAAGAGTAAATCAACAGCAAAGGTGGCAGCAGCAGCGAGAATACCACGTGAATAAAGAAGCAAAGGCTAGCCGACCGAATAAAGAACAACAAATGGCGACCACGGTAGCGGCAAAGAATGAAGCAATAGCAGCAGAAGAACAATGATGTCGAGAGGAAGTTAAGAAGATGAAGAAGACAAAAGAACAGAGAATAAAACGAGAGAATGTGAATTAAATTCACATTCTCTCACTCCCTCTTTTATAAGACCAAGAGAAACCGTCCACTACCCAAAGGGCGATTATGGCTAGGACATGGGAAACGTGCACAATAAATGCGAGATAGCACCTTTTTAGGAGAAGTTATGAGGAGGGAGATAAAAAACGTACCACACGGTTCTTCTTCCAACAAAAGCTAAACGCCCGATCCGCAAGAAGAGGGGCAAATTGTAAGCACACTTATTTATCTCCATCGCCACGTGTACTAGCAGAGCCCACGTGGAGGCCATGTCTCGAGAGAGATGACACATAGGGGCATCCATGGTGTTTAACAACGTGCCATCCGGCAAGACCAAGATCAAAGATAAAGGAGCATCCAATAGATGATCCCGCACAACACCAATGAGTTACTCTACCCCATCACGAGGTAAGATGTAATCAACGGTTGGGGATAGTCCAACCGACACGGAGCGTGACAGGGGAGGACCGACACCGTCCAGCACGGACTTGATAGCCCCAACCACTCGTATTTAATGCTTGCTCGGAGGGCACGTGTCGACACCCCATGGAGGAAGCAAGGATATGCCAAACGTAACGAGCGTGGGTATGATAGAAGCCACGGGGTGACAAGGGAAGTCCACGAGACCATGCACAGAGTACACCTTACTCGGAGGGCACGTGTTAGACACCCCATGGAGGAAGCAAGGATATGCCGGCGTAACGAGTGTGGGTAATATAGAAGCCACGGGGTGATAAGGAAGTCCGCGGACTGCACGTACGAGCACAAGAAGATAAGGTCCCCACAGCTCCGTGTCGGTGGACCCACTTGGTTTAGCTATATATATGAGTACCCCTTCAACAGAAAGAGGGGGGTCGAGAGAGAGAGAGAGAGAACTAAGAAATAGGAGAGAGAATAGAGAGAAGTAAGCCAATCGAAGGGTATATGAGTACCCCTTCCACAAAGACAAAGACGGCACACAAGACGTTTATTTTTCTAAAGACAAAGACAACACAACACGTCCGAGTCTCCCTAAGACCCTCAAACCCAAAGACGCAAAGACGCTAAGCACGTGACTTCGTGGGTTGGGTCGTGGCTTGCCGGCACGACGTTTTACACCTCTATTCCAACCTATACGGTGATATATAAAATTGCTTATTCCTTCCCGAGGATTCAACCTCATTAAATACTTGTTCTTCTTGTGTGTGTGATTGTGTTCTTGGCGATATTGAGATACCTCGTAGTAGTGCAAACCTAATGCTTCCGCAGGCATTGGCGCAATAATTGGTAACAGAGCGATCCAATTGTCCCAACAAGAAAGACGATGGCGGCCAAGTTTTCGCTTTACTTCAGTGAGGCAGAGAGAGAGAGAAAACTTTCTTATATCGAGTTTTCACAAACGAAACCCTAATGTGAGCCCTGATCCGCGTAACAGCCCCAAATGTAGCGAGTGACCTGAAGAATCAGGTCAAACAGGTTTTGGCAGTCAATACTTAGTCCATATCTTTTATCGATTAGGTACAAAAATTGATTCTTCTTCAAAATAATTAAATATTATACTGATGTCCAGCACATGACGCTAACTCACAGCTGTAGTATTATTGTTCCTTTCACTTCCAATCCATTATGATTGGAATGTATCTCCTTGTTGTCTCTTTTCACACTTGAGTATTCCTTTCTGCTTGTAACTTTTGATTGTAATTTTTTCTCCTCTCTTTAATAAATCTCTTCTTTCTCGTTCAAAAAAGTTTTTTACCTTTAGCCTTTCACTACATAGAGATTTTCTCTGAACACAAATTAGCCCGTACAAAAATTATTTTAAAGACGTTGAAACTGGTGGATTAAAAAAATCATCTGTGCTAGCTAGTTTAAATCAGTATCATCGCCTAGAGTTTTGAGTTCGTTGGCATTGACAGTATGAATGTAAAATCTGGACTGCCGAATTTGAGAGTTAAGCTACATGCTCCAAGACATGCTCCAACTTCACCGAAAGTATAATGCAGCAGAATGAGGTCGAACGCTTTATTTAGGCTATCATTCAGGCTAACGTGAAAATTGTTAAGTGGTGACTCTATATTCTAGAGTGGGACTAACGACTATTTAGGCTTTATTTTTTTTTTCTATTCTTTTAACGTGGTGATTCTAGATTCTTCCCAGTATCAAACTTTAATTCGCAACTTAGGGTTTAGTTGAAAGTTGAATCCATGAACCTCAAGTGGTATGGATGTGGATAGGGTGTCTTTGGTTTCGTGAAGAAGAAGATGAAACAAGTGCTCATTTATTTTATGATTGTTGGCGAACAAAGAAAATTTGGCATTAATTCTCGAAGGATGCAACTTCAATTGAGCTACGATCGTAATATTTCCCGGCAACTATAAAAACTTGGAGTCGTGATTGGGGTGATGAAAGACTTAACCGTATATGGAACAACTTACCGGTTGCAATATGGTGGTGCATTTGGAAAGAAAGGAATTCTAGAACTTTCAATCACAAAAAGAGAAATTTGGAAAGCTTAATTTGAGATATTAAGATTATTCAAGCTTATTTTTTGGACGGAGTCAAACACTAAAATGTTGGGCTTGACGGCTAACATGGTGATAGCTTTACGAGACTTGTATTTCTATCGGCCGCTTTGAATTGGATATGAGTCGTTTTTGGTGTTTGTTTTATTGTTCTCACTTGACTATTTTTCCTTTTTCCTTTTCTTTTGGTGGATTCCAAAAATCGGTTTCCTTTTTTTTTTTTTTTGCCGTTGTGTTTGTTGGGTTGAGGTACCCCTTAAGTAGCTTTTTTTTCCAACGAATCCTTTCCTATTGACGGATCAAAAAAAAAAAAATGAACCTCAAGTGGTGAAACGGCTATATTGTGAAGGGATACCAATGGGATTAACAAGGAGTTGGTACGCATTGGAAAGCATTTTGGCTTCACAACACTTGTATGGTATTTAAGCTATCAGCAATCACTAGCATGACAAAAATCTTGAATAACCATCGTTAGCTTAACTGCTTAAGCAAACCAGACCATGGGCAGCCCTACTGAAAGTAAAACCCGAAAGCCATCCCATGCTATCTACTGATCTAATAAGGGACCAAAATTGTGTAAGATCAAATACTAATGCCATATCTTTTAATCTCTATATAGGCTATCCAAACCTCACCGCAAACAAACTCAATATATTGTTTTTTTCTAGCAGGGATTGCAACACATTTACAAGTTTAATTTTGGATGCCGGCAAAACAACAAACTCAAGATCAATTACATGCATTAAATCTGAATTCTGATCAAACAGAAACATTAGAACACTTAAAATCTAAGAATACTATAAGAATTACAACCAACAAGATCACTGCGAACATTTACAATTTTGATTCGGAGGCCAACAAAACAACAAACCTAAAATCAAGTTTTTGAATCAAAACTGAATTTTTGTCAAACAGGAAACATTATAACATTTCCAAATCTAAGAACAAAATCAGAAGTATACAACCAATAAGATACTCAAGTTCACATCAAATTGATGTTATTAGTTTTAGAAAACAGAGGTATTACGTATTTTTGCTGGAATAATTAAAAATACAGGACATTCTACGAATTCATTCTGATATAACTTAAACCTGATCATGGTTGTTGGTTTTGGTGGGTCTTCATCAAATCTTAGTTACACCTAAATTGAAGTCTACAGGTAAGTGCTAATAAAGAAGAGGAGAATCGAAAAAGTGTAAGGCTGACTCATCTACTTATTTACACCAAAAGCTGAAGCTGAAGAGAAATGTTTGAGAGGAAATATCATAATGCTGACGGTGATTTATTCGATCATCGACATCATCCCAGTAATCCATTTGGTGAAAAAGATATCTAAACAAACCAAAGATAATTAGAATAGAAAGGGTTTTCGGATCACATAGATTAAAACAAGATTTGTTGAGAGAGGAAGACGGCTACTGAGTAAGAGAACATTTCTCTACATAGCTACTTTATTTATAACTATGTTCTTACCTTAACCCTAACTTATGCCCTTATAAAGGGTAACAAGACCTAAACCCTAATGTGTGCCCTTCGCGGCTTTACCTCGTCAATGAAGCAGACAAGGCCCATAGAATTAGCCCACTAGATATTTTATCCCAAAGCGACTCAGCCTAACTGATTAAAGAAAGAACCATCATACATGAAAATTTTGGGGCATATTGAATAAGACAAAAACATGGTTAGAAATAGTGTTTCTAAGGTGCCCCTTATCTAGCCATTTTCATAATGACAAAAATGCCCTTATTATTTATATTTTTTAATTATTTTTAAATTAAAATAAAAAAATATTTTCTTTAAATTTTTTTTTGTAATTTAATTTAATTTTTATTTTTATTTAAAAAAAAAGTGTTAAATTTTTTTATTTTACGAATCTAAGTTCGGCGGACAAGTGATATGTCGAACCTAAACATACGTAGATTCGGCTGATAATATGTCAGCCGAACTTGTGTTTTGTGAAAAACATACCTAGGTTCGGCAGATTCGATAAAAAAATAAGACATCCGAATTTAATATTATTCTTGACAAATGAAGTTCGGCTAACATCTTCGTGTTTAATTATCAGCCGAACTGTTCATCGACACTTTCGGGATGAAAAAAAAGAAGTTCTACCGATAATTTTGATTTTATTGTTAGCCGAACTTTTCTCTGTAATTGTCGTAAAAAAATTCCATGTAATAAGAAAAGAAAAAAAAATTAAGAATATTCAAGAAAAAAAGTTATAAAAAAATTAAAAATTAAAATAAAATAAAATAAACAAACTAAAAAAGTTAATATTAAAATTTAATTAATTAATCAAGGGTATTTAGGTAACTTAACCACTCATTAGACACCCCTTATCATCCCACACTAGTTAGGGTCATCCATATGTATGCCCCAAAATTTCTATGTATGCCCCAAATGAGGGTTCTAAAGAAATGCTTGCACCGAGTAACTGGCACAGTGATGAAATCTAGTGGGAAAAGATGTTGCCGATGTCTAATGTACATTTATATATGTCACTCCATTAATATTGGCTTCAACATGCCTATAGTCAGCCCAAGAGGTATCTGGGAAAGGTTTGTTAATGTCAATGATTATTGAATATCGATCATTCAATATCAAGCCTTGAGAAACCTTCTCTCCTTCGAGAATTTCTGCAGTTTTGTTTAGAATTATTGCAAGTTGTTACCGTTTATGTGTAAAAATCGTTTCGCCGATTTCGGTAAATTCGGTAGGTGAGTGAGAAACCGGTTCAAGCCCTAAACAAATGTGCTTGCACGTGAGCACTTTAAAGATTCGAGAGATCAATCTATACAAGTCCGGCCTAAACCAAGAAATGGCCGTTCCGGACTTTGCTTCGGTCACAAAGTGGAGGAGAAGGGTTGGGTGTGGTGGCATGATTTGCCATTGGCACGGAGGTGAATTAGGGTTTTGTTCGTTGTAACCCTAATTTGAAAAAAATACCCCCTATTAATTACTGACTACACGCATTAAATGTTCTAATAAATGTGTCACCGGTGACATTAGGTTATTTGGGGTTTTACGATTTTACCCTTTGTTTAAAAACCAACATCAACAGTTACATATGAGAAATGACAAGTCCCCCTTTCACTAAGTCATACATAATGTTATGCTCGCAAGTCCGCTACAAAAAAAAAAATAACAAGTACTTGTCGAAATCAAATGAAAGCTTTTAGTAGAAACAACTTTTCGGAAAGGACTTGTCCTTTGATGTCCGGTGGTATGAATAAGTAAGCTTAGCGTTAACCAATTTGATTCCATTGCAGCGATGGAATCTAAGGGCAATTGTTGTTGCCCATATAGTTTATCTTTTTGATTGAAAATGCACTGCAAATTTTACCAGTGCTCATGGAGTAATAAGATGGGCTAGCATTATAGGGGGATTAAATTCCAGAAGTGAATATCTTGGGTGTGGTTAAACAAACTGAGAACACTCTGGTGCATTTTAAATCCATTTCCATCAAAAAAAAATGCGAACAAAGCTTCCGGGCATGATATGATAAAAATTAAGAATAAGCGGCTTTCACGAAGAAAACCCTTTTCTTTGTTTTTGAAAAGAACAACTTACTTAATTGCTGAGAGGTATATATGAACACCGGGAGATGATTGTGCAAGTAATTAACCCAGAGATGAAACAAATTTCTAGACCCCAAATAGTGAAGATTACATGCAACTTGTGCCAAATCCAGTAACACCACTGGTTCTTAGTTATGGACAAATTAAATGACAATATTTTGTAGAAGGTGCATTAGCAATAGGAATTAGTTCTCATCATTAACAAACAAACCCATGTGGCAAATTCAAGAATTTACGAGATGAAAATTATTAAAACTCGACGGAATGGGAATTGTATTCAATTCCGACTTATGACCATCATTCACATTCTCATCATTACCAAGATAACCAGTTATTCTTCAAACAGCTACTACCGACATAAACATACAGATATAATAATAACGCCAGATACCCGATAATTGGGATACAGAATGAGATCAAAATGATCATATTATTATTTAGATCTCAGTATTACATATCCAATCGAATAAATTCTATAAATAACAGAATTGAATCTCGAAACTCAAACGTTTTAAAGTCAAAGAATTAAATTTTCTTTACCGACTAATTTCTGGTAACCCGCAGCTGAAAGATACCGACAAAAGCTAGCTTATGCAATAGATGGAGAAGGGAAGATCCGAAGCTCAAGAACATTAAGAAATCAGATTATTTTTCTACCGCCTCTGTCACCGAGGTACTTTCCCCGACCTTCCCGACTTAATATTGAGAGGAGAAATCATATTGCTATTTAAGTAGATGTGAGGTGGATATTCCCACTAATCCATTCGAGCACGAAATCTGCAAAATGAAAGAAAGAGAGCTTCTTCTGTCTGGATTATTGTTTTACAGATTCAAGGCTAGAGAGACATGAAAGACGGCCAAGGTATGATAGAGATAGTGTGCATCCACTAGATAGTTTATAAAGAAAGAAAACCTTAACGTGTGCCCCTTATCCTTATCAAGGGTTGCAAGCAACTTCAATGTACCACTACAAGAGGCCCACAAAGAATTATTCCAAAAATGACTTTATCCTATCTGAATTTCTTATAGAAATCTCTCCAATTTTCCGGTGAGAATTTCTTTTGAATTTAGACTGTGTTATTGATTGATAACACAAATCCTAAGCCTCGAATCAGTGTCACAATTTTTTTTACAATTTGATTATAATTACTGAAAATTTGGTGACAAGTGTCAAATCGTTTTTGGTAACTCATGCCTAGTATTACGCTAGCAGGTCAGCTTGTCTTGTGTAATGATGCACCACAACTAGAGCGAAAGAAATCGAAGAGACAATCAAGACCAATAAAATCAAATGGGAATTGCGGAACTTATCCTTGCAGTGTTCCGGCCACAAAGAAATAAAAGGAATTGGCTGGTTGATTTGGACGAGTAAGTTGAACTTTGGATAATTTAATGGGTATATTTATTAAATACCCCTAATTTTGACACCCAACAAATATACCCTTATAAAACAATACAAATACCCCTATCATTTAAATACCTTATCCATTAAAAAATAGATTACCTTAATACCCTCACTTACAATATTATTTTACATTTAAAAATCCTATCCATTAAAAAATAGATTTTTCTATTATTTCATTTCACCACCACCAAATGCACCGCCGCCACCACCTCCAATCCGCCGCCGCCACCACCACCGCCACCACCACCACTCCACCACCACTTACTAAATACAACCACCAATAATATTCCATCACCGCCACCACCACTCCACCACCGCCACCACTTACTAAATACAACCGCCGCCGCCGCCACCACCACCACCACCGCCACGCACCGCCGCCGCCGCCACCGCCGCCACCACCGCCGCCGCCGCCACCGCCACCGCCGCCGCCGCCGTCAATATTAGGTGTCAACAACTGAAGTTGATCCAAAAAATCAAAAGTTCAAAAATATTTGTCAAATTTGGTTGTTGATTCCCTAAAACTAAGGTCAATTTCTATTGTTGATACACAAATATTGGTTGTTGATTCCATTTTTCCATTGTTGATACACAAACATTGGTTGTTGACTCCTCACACTAAGATCAATTTCTATTGTTGATACACAAATATTGGTTGTTGATTCCATTTTTCCATTGTTGATACACAAACATTGGTTGTTGATTCCATTTTTCCATTGTTGATACACAAACACTGGTTGTTGATTCCATTTTTCCATTGTTGATACACAAACACTTTGGTTGTTGACTCTCTAAACTAAGGTCAATTTCTATTGTTGATACACAAGTACCACCGCAACCACCATCGATGCCACCGCTATATACGTACCAATTGATCATCACCGTAGCTTCATAAACCATCAACCATGAGAGAATGCATTGGCATCTGCAGAATCGGGACAAATAGAGTCATTAAAACATAAAATTATATGTGTTGCGCTCAAACTTGAATACAAAATGCACAAAGACAATCATACTTTGAGCATATCTCCCGACAAATTTGTATAAAATGGCCTAACCAACAACTTAAAAGAGCAAACCGAATCAACTCTTTCTTCTCTTTATTCACGGAAACAATGCAAAACCCATCAAAATGTATCAAGCACAAAAATCGATGCGAAATTACAAAGAATGTGACGGATAATTGCATTTTTAAGAGATAACATCCCGCATTTACTCGAGACATAGGCTTCCACCCATCAAGAGTTAAGAAACGATTGAGAAATAATTTGGATTTACACTGGTCAAGAAAAGCTAAAACAAGGACTTATTTTCGAGGTTTAACAACTAATTGGTGAAAAAGATTCTCATTCTAGGTTAGTGCCGCCGTACACTATAGACAAAGTGAATATGAATTTGCGTAGAGTGACTGATGCACAACCATATAAGCGAGAAATGATAATTGATTCAATGAGAACCATTACAGTGGGCATCAAAAGGCTCTAAATCATTTGGCTTGTTTTGGTGTCGCCATGAAATAAACTGAACTACGCATTGTAATGCATCAACTCTAAGTTTACTGGAGGTCCCAAAGCAACAAGAACACATGGTAATTACACTAGTGAATTAGTTAGCTAAAACTTTACATTCCAGCCAATAAAACTTATTTATCACAATCATATATTTCTCGTATCCACATTCACTAACTAAATCACCCACCACCAGTGTCCTTTTAACTTCTTATTGGTGAATCAATAATAACCAACTATCACAAATAAGAAAGAGGCTAGTAATGCAGTTTTTTCTGAACTTGTAATATGTATTAAAATACTTGATTATCCAGAAGTTCCTTACATACCTTGTACATTTTAAAAATGACATCTAATGTGGATATGCATTCAGTTGGTGAAAGTGCTCCCACCCATTGAAACTGTGCATTTTGGATTTTCTATGTTAAAGAAGATGCACCAATAAATACAAAAGCTATAAAGCTATCAGTAAATACAAAGCTATCAGTAACCAATAAATCCAACCACATCCATACAAAAAAATATAACTCAAAAATTCTCAATTCTCAAACTGTTTGAGAACTTCTACATTTGACGGAGAAGTGATACACCAATTTATACCTTTATCATTCCAACCTCACCACCACCACTAACAACAACAAATCGAGTCTATCACACCCAATCTCCACCGAGCCACCACATAAAGCGGAACCACCACTGTCTCCATCACCGATTTCATTAATTTAAGTATTTAATCTCATCTTAACCAAAGATTCCAACATTTTCATTATCAATTTCACCATTATATCCATCATTTTCGATGATTGGATTAGGTTTTTGAATTTAGTTTCTTAGTGATTCATCACTCGGATTTAAGTTTAGAAGTTGGAAATCGATCTAAATCGATTGTTTAGGAAGTTGGAAATCGATCTAAATCAGATCTAGATCTCTTTGAATCCAATTTTTAAAATTAATATCTAGATGAAGAAAAAGATGAAGAAGATGAGCATAGGAGATGAAGAAGGTGAGCGTCTCGTCGCCTGAGGATAATTGTCGATTGAATCCCAAACAGTTGGCGCGCGAATGTGGTGGTTGTTGCGCAGGCGATGAAGGTTGTGGGGGAGGTCTGGAGAGCGAGAAGAAAGACCGAAAAGAAAAAAAAAGTGAAATGAAAATGATTTCAGTGTACACGGAGGGCAAATAAGGAATGACGAAAAAAAAAATTCATGGACCCCTGATGGGCTTTGGATGTAGAGGGGTATTTTTATTGAAGGATAAGGATAGTTATGTAACCCGTTAGAATTGAGGGCAATTATATAATTCCCACTAATTTAATTTCATTGCACAAAGTAGTGGCGATGCAATGGAATCTGATGGCAATTGGCGTTTGCTGCAGTTGTTCCATGTGTATTTATAAGATCTAGTGGCAATTAATTGGCTTAGCCCATGGTAGTGAACTGAAATCTTACCTGTGGTCAAGGTCTGGTAAAAAACATTAGTATATTACAGGGGCTGGAGTTGGTTGACTTGGTTCCCCATGCCACTATCCCCATTGGGCACAACTGAACCTAGTTTATTTTTAACCATAGACTCGAGAACTTATTTTCAATAAATCACGTTAAGTCTGCAATTTTATTTTGATATCATACGGGGAAAAATTGGAGTTGCAGATCCGGGATTAAATATATAGATACAAATCCAAACAGAGATACTAGAAAAAAAAAATGGAGTGACAGATTAAATAGACATTATTACTCAGAATCAGATGTCTTACATGATAAAAGTATTGAAATAGAAACACCGAATCATTGACCTATAGTGTAATTGAACCTTTAGAAACTCAAAACATTTAACTAAACGAAAATCTAAATTTATTTTCGATTTTTGACTCACTACAGGCGATGTTGCGGTTCTTCAAGAAACATACTGGAAGTACAGGCCCGATTAAGAGAAAAGAAACAACTTCTTGTGCGCCGAATGTGCACCAGAGTTTAAGATGTAAAATGCTCTGACCATTTTGCTTACTCTACGGATCACACTTAAAATCTTTTTCTTGAGAGGAGAAATCATAGTGCAGGTTATACTTGATTGTGTCTGTAGATGTGAGAGGATCATCCCAATCATCCATTCGTAAAAAAGAGATTGAAAAGCGGCTATAAATTTGGAGATTTAGAACAGAGAGACGAAACAGGCGGCCTTGTTTTTGTTTAGTGAAGTGTGAGACAAGAGTTCTGAAGTAGGATTCGTAGTTTGTAACTAAATTTCTCAAATCCAAAACCCTAATTCCCACAGTGGACTGGACAAAATGTAAAAGAGGCTCAGCCCAACTCAAGTCAAATACATCTACGACGGTCAACGCTTAGTCCTGGTCTTTTAATTTTCAAAAAATAAAACAAGATACAGAAAAGAAAATGAATATAACAAGAATCAAATCAACGGTAGCAATGGAAGGCGCATTCCAAGCAATGGAAAACCAAATAGCTCTCTCTTGAGAAGGGGCACTTGGAGTACCAGAGGTGAAAACTAGTCCTATAAGAAGCACCATCCCTAGCTAGCTACAAAATGCTCCCAAATCCACAAGCACCTTCCTAATTCTACACTCATTTGACCAACCGATACATTGGTAAGAACACAATTTTTTTTTGCCAATTCTGGGAAATCCGTTAAAAGCCCAATACTCCCGCATCTGCTAAGTGCCCAAGATCACCACTTAATCTTCATGCAACTACTCCCAACATAAACATACAAATCTAGTAATAACAACAGATGTCCAAAACACTCATGGTTCATATTGGAAAGATCATATTATTATGATGGGTTAGAAATTCAGATTACATATCCGACGGAATAAATACGAAGACAACAAAATTAAATCTGGAAACTCAAACGTTCCATAATCAAAACTCTAAATCTTGTTTCTGACTAATTCCACGGCAGCTAGCTTATGGAGTAGAAGGAGAAAGGAGATCCTCGCGTAAGAATATTAAAAGATCGATGGTATTTTCCGTAGATTCCTTGACTCACTTTTTGAGAGGAAAAATCATAACGATGTTGTGTAGATAGATGCGAGGCACGGAGTCGCACTGGAATCTAGGGACAAAGAGTCCCCTAGAATTTCCTAATTACATATTTAGGCTTTACATAATTATCATTTTAGGCTTGAAAATTTTAAGTATTTATAAATTTGTCCCCCTTATCTTTATATATTACTGTTTGTAGGTGAAAATGGTTTCATTGATTTATCGAATTTTAGGTGTACGGGTGAGAAACAATTTAAACCCTAAACAATGTACTGCAAGGAGTACTTTAGATTCGAGAGATCAATCTATACAAGTCCGGCCTAAACCAAGAAATGGTCGTTCCCGCACTTGCTTCATCGCAAAGTGAAGGAGAATGGGTTGGTTTTGGGGAGGGAAGCAAGGAAAGTGATGAGACCCGAGAATAGTTGATTCTGGAAGAGTAGTTGTGTTACTACGACTTGTATCAGAAAAGTGGGAAGGCTAACAAATGGTAAGCTAGCAAGTATTTTCTGAGTGTTGTGTATTCCACGAATGAACCTATTGTTTAGTGGAAATAGGTAAGAACTATTTATGCAAGTCGAAGTGAAACGTACTCTGGTCTCATTAAGGAATGGAATAATGGGTAAGTAAATGGGAGGAGGTGGTAACCGTTAACGCATGGAATTGATGTTCCTTAAAACCGTTAACATATGGAATTGATGTTCCATAAAACTGTTAACGCATGGAATTGATGTCTCAAGAGCGTTTCACCATTAACTCTCTGTATTTACTAACCACCTCACCCTTATGACACTTCCTTATGAAGGGCATAATGTACGCCGCACGCTGTAAACCTCCAAACCAATACCCAAAGAGGATCCCCCAGTTTTTGATATGTGTTGATGTCTCGAATGTTTTTGTGGAAAACATGTAGCATGTTGTTCTTGCCTGGCAAGTCGTACTTGGGAGACTTACTAGCTTGGTGACCTTAAACCAGTCGAGATTTTGCATCTCAAGAGGAAAGATAGCCATTGATCGTTGCAAGCTTTTGTTTTGGTAGCCGCGTAGGGAAGGCCAGCATGGTGGCGCGGCTAGGTTGGCATGTCGTTGTCATGGAATGGTTTGGCGTGGCCAAACTTAAGTTTTCGGGCCAAAGGTTAACATGCGTTGTCTGGTAACCTTGGATGGCTAGGATTTACTCCTAGGATTGAAGGGGGACCGTTGATTGTTGCACGCCTTGTTTTTGGTAGCCGCGTAGGAAGGCAAGCATGGTTTGGCGTGGCCAAACCAGGACTTCGGACAATGGTTACCATGCGTTGTCCTGTAACCTTGGATGGCTAGGATTTGCTCTTAGGATTGAAGGGAAACCGTTGATTGTTGCACGCCTTCGCTTGGGTAGCCGTGTAGGGAAAGCCAGCATGGTGGCGCGGCTATGTTGGTTAGGGCCAAGGCAGGGTGTGTTTTGGCTTGGCATGGCGGAGCCAAGGGTTTTCCATGGCCACATGGTGCGGCTAGCTTGGCTAGGGCCAAGGCAAGGCGTGTTTGGCTTGGCATGTGGGGCCAAGGGTTTGCCATGGGCGCATGGCGTGGCTAGCTTGGATAGGTCCAAGGCAAGGCGTGTTTGTCTTGGCATGTGGGGCCAAGGGTTTGCCATGGGCGCCTGGTGTGGCTAGCTTGGATAGGTGCGGTTTGGCTTGGCATGTGGGGCCAAGGGTTTGCCATGGGCGCATGGCATGGCTAACTTGGCTAGGTGCGGTTTGGCTTGGCATGTGGGGCCAATGGTTTTCCATGGGCGCATGGTGTGGCTAGCTTGGATAGGTGCGGTTTGGCTTGGCATGTGGGGCCAAGGGTTTTCCATGGGCACATGGCGTGGCTAGCTTGGCTAAGTGTCGTATGGCTTGGCATGTGGGCCAAGGGTTTGCCATAGGCGCATGGAGTGGCTAGCTTGGCTAGGTGCGGTTTTGGCTTGGCATGTGGGACCAAGGGTTTCCATGGCCGCATGGCATGGCTAGCTTGGCTAGGTGCAGTTTGGTTTGGCATGTGGGGCCAAGGGTTTGCCATGGGCACATGGAGTGGCTAGCTTGGCTAGGTGTCATTTGGCTTGGCATGTGGTGCCAAGGGTTTGCCATGGGCGCATGATGTGGCTAGCTTGGCTAGGTGCGGTTTGGCTTGGCATGTGGGGCCAAGGGTTTGCCATGGGCGCATGGCGTGGCTAGCTTGGCTAGGTGCGGTTTGGCATGCGGGGCCAAGGGTTTGCCATGGGCGCATGGCGTGGCTAGCTTGGCTAGGTGCGGTTTGGCATGCGGGGCCAAGGGTTTGCCATGGGCGCATGGCGTGGCTAGCTTGGATAGGTGTGGTTTGGCTTGGCATGTGGGGACAAGGGTTTTCCATGGGCGCATGGCGTGGCTAGCTTGGCTAGGTGCGGTTTGGCTTGGCATGCGGGGCTAAGGGTTTACCATGGGTGCATGGCGTGGATGGCTTGGCTAGGTTCGTGACCAAGCTAGGGTTTCGGGCCATAGGTCGTTTGGTAACCTCGGACGGCTAGGATTTGCTCCTGGGATTAAAGGGCGACCGATGATTTTCGCACGCGTTCGTTTTGGTAGCCGCATAGGGAAGGCCAGCAAGGTGGCGCAGCTAGGTTGGCATGGGGCCATGGTAAGGTGCGTTTGGCATGGCGCGGTAGGTGTGGCTGGCATGGTTTGCCGTTGGCACCTGGGGTGCGGCTTTGCATGGTTGGCATGCCTTGGCGCTGGAGGTGTGGTCGGGTATGGTTTGCCTTCTGCACCGGGGTGAGACCATCATGGTTGGCATGCCTTGGCGCGAGGGTGTGGCTGGCATGGTTTTCCATTGGCATGGGGTGTGGCTAGCATGGTTGGCGTGCTTTGGCGCAGTAGGTGTGGCTGGCACGGTTAGCTATTGGCACAGGGGTGTGGCTAGCGTGGTTGGCATGCTTTAGCGCGGTAGGGGTGGCTGGAACGGTTAGCCATTGGCACAGGAGTGCGGCTAGCATGGTTGGCATGCTTTAGCGCGATAGGTGTGGCTGGCATGGTTAGCCATTAGCAAATGTGGTGTGAGAATTAGGGTTTTGGTCTGTCGAAACCCTAATCAGCATTAAAAAAAGGTACCCTGGTAATTTTCTCGCGGACAAATTAAAGGGTTCAATAAATGTGCTTGGTTTGGACATTATTACTTAAGTTATGTGACGTCACTGTCTGACTAGGGTTTTACGATTTTTCCCCTAAGCTAAAAACCACCATCAATAATTACTTAGAGAGCCTTGAATCCTCTACTATACACTTTAAAAACTACTGGTATTAGGTATTTAACGTATAAAGCTTGGCTTAAATATCAAAATTATGTAGGAAAGAAGTGAAAAATATCAAAATATTAAATCCAACAATCAATCTAAACATCTTACAACTTATTGGATATCTTGGTGACATCATTTGAAGAAAAATACCAAAGGCTAAAAAAAATTTGCGGCCTTCGTTCCCTTGATTTTAAGGCAAAACTACTGTACCTATATATATATTTGTCCCCGGATAGATGCGAGGATGTTCCCAATGAGTCCATAAGGAAATCAAAATAAAAGGAAGAGCTTCTTTTCCGGATGGATTATTTTAGATATTCAAAACCGAGAGACGAAAGAAAGACGGCGGGAAGTTGTTGTAGTTTGGTTCAGTGAAATAGCAGAGAGTGTTGCTAGTTTATAAATAAAACCCTAACGTGTGCCCCCTTATCCTTATCAAGGATAGCATGCAACTTCAATGTAGCACTATAAGAGACCCACACAGAATTATCCCACTAAATATGGTCCAAAACTGACTTGACTTTCTCCTATCTGATTCAAGAAAAGCTTGGATTATATAAGAACTATACAATTTTCCTGTTAGAATTTCGTGTGAATTTAGACAAATCTATTTATTGATAAGTATCCAGCATTCAAATCTAAGCCTGAATGAGATAGTCACATAACTTATTACAATTTGATTAGAGTTATTGAAAGTTAATTACGATTGCAATATATGGGTGGCAATTTAAACAAAATGATTTGGTCAAGAGCTTTGAATGAGTAAGTTGAACTTTGGATAATTTCATTCCATTGCACGAAGTAGTGGCGTTGCAGTGGAATCTGATGGCAATTGGTGTTTGTTGCAGTTGTTCCATGTGCATTTATAAAATCTAATGGAAATTATTTGGCGTTGACCATGGTAGTGAACTGGAATGTTACCATGCTCAAGGTCTGCTAAAATGCATTAGTATATTATAGGGGTTAGAGAGCGGGTTGACTTGGCTTCCCATGCCATTAGTAATATGCTAAAATATTGGGTGCAACTTTATAGCATGAAGTCCAACCCAGGAAAGGTACCTTCCAAGAGATCTTTTGGTTTTATAAGTTCAAACCAACATCACCAGGAGTTTAAAGTTTAAACCAGTATCACCTGGAGTTTTGACACTGTCGCGGGAGCATGATTACCAAATACAATTTCAGGAACCATCAAACAATAAGATAAAATACTATCGAGTTAAGTAAAATTGTAATAACTCATACTCAATTAGCAATGTTGAAGTTTGAAACTGAATCCAAAATAACAAACTGAGAAATCTGATTCTTCAAGTATTGATCAGCCCCATGGATAAATTGAGTTCCACCTCCAGGAAACTTAAACACATCATTGTCCCTATTCAAGATGTATTACACTTAAATGTCCAATTCATATCAATATAAAGATCAAATTTGTGCTTTAACTAATAAGAAACTGATCAAATTTTTATAAATGAGTTTGATCAAATAGTATATCAGTATTACTTATTATAATCACAAGTCTTACATGATAAAAGTGCTGAAATAGAAACATAGAATCATTGACCTGTAATGGAATCTTTGGAAACTCAAAACATTTAACTAAACAAAAAAATCTAAATTTATATTCAATTTCTGATAAGCTACAACATTAAACATGAAGAGTGATTATTTTCAGGCGTCCGCGGATGTTGTGGTTCTTCTAGATCTTACTGGAAATACGAGGCAGAGACAGATCAACAACAAGGGACAACTTCTCGTGCCGAATGTCCTCTTCTTCTTGTCTGGCTAGGCTGCCAAGAATCATGACATTGGAAAGGCAAGAGAACACATGTAAAACCGGCTTGTTGAGACGAGAAATCATAGTGATGGTAGATCTGTTTATAGTGAGAGGATCATCCCAATCATCCATTTCATAAAGGAGAGATTGAATATCAAAACGAAAAGAGGTTTTGGATTTATAACAGAGAGACGAAGAAGGCGGCCAAGTTTTCGTTTAGAACAAAGAGATAAAAGAGATATATGCAGGATTTATGTAAATCTCCCAAATCCAAAACCCTAATGCCCAAAGATTCATCCCACCACCGGATCGGACATAATGTAAAAGAGGCTCAGCCCAACTTATTCAAGAATAAGAAACGATTTCTGAGGTCAACCTAAAAATAAGCCAAATTGAAAAAGTGAAAGTATTTCTTTTCGAGAAACTGAGGGAGTATATTTTTCTCCAATGCTTCAATTTGATTAATTTAACTTTCCTTGAATCTTCATAGGAAGCAATCTTTGGAAACTCAAATATCTGTTGTATGTTCTTCATTCCCTTGTTTGCTGGTTTCCATGAAGCTCCGGTGGAATTCATCACCAACAGTAGCTAATTTCTCTTCAGCTGAAACTTCCGTTTTTTCCCTTAGAGCTTACAGATCCGGTGGAATTCATCACCAACAGTATCTAATTTCTCTAAACTTTCTTGAACCAACAAGCAGCAGGTAGTGTTTCTAGCCCCAAAATATAGTTGCAGGAGATCCCACAACTAACACCCCTTAATAATTCTATGGATCTAAACTTGTTGAACATGAAAATGAAGATTAAAGTGATAAAATTGTAGATGGACACAAGGATTTTTTTACATGGTTCGATCAATGTGATCTACATCCATGATTCTTCACTATGATTGTTGAGGTTACCTTAGTATTACATTTAAAATCTCCACTAATGGATTTTTGGTAGAGCTCTAGATCTAGTTTTAGGTGATGGAGGAAGAAGATGAATACAAAAGATAAGGTTTACCTCTCTTTACAAAAATGGGTCCCCCCTCTTTTCTCTCTCCTGCCTTACTCTTTATATACTCCCTCGGTTCCAATTTACTTGATGTTTTAGGATTTTTTTTTTGTGTTCCAAAATAGATGAGGGTTTAAGTATTTTTCCTAAATTCTCACTGATTTACCCTTGCTTTGGAATCAGAGCATGCCATTAATTCTCATTAGAATCAGCAGATAAATGATTATTCCAAGGATTTGGATGGAATAATTTTTTTATCCCAAGTAAATTACAATGGGATTCGTAATTTACATTAAATTTAGAAACTAAAGACTACGTGGCTTAAAATTTTAGGAAGCTATTAATATGGGTAGATTTGAAAAAAATTTACTCTCTCTGTTGTTTCTTAATCTGCGTGAAAAACTCTATAACGTCAAGTAAATCGGAACAGACGGAGTATGTATTTACATAGTGGATGACAACTAATATGTAGTGGATACAAATTAATAAAACCCTATTTTCGGATCTACGCACGCTTATACTGACTCTTCTCGCACGCGCTCTTGAACATCGCACAGTTTCCATGCTTTACTCTTGACTTCGTGACGTCATCGATTCCATCATCTGAGATATGATGTATGCGATGGCGCTCGCCTCCTTTTGATATGACAACTTCGCACAATAACTAAGTGTGCGATAGTTTACCCCTACAGTAAGTATCAGTGTGAATTCCAAACTGCGGAGTTAGAGTTGAACTACTCATAGTTTATTACCCCAAAGATTTGCTCACCAAAAGTATAATGCAGTGGAATGATGCCAACATAGTTCCAAAATCCATACATAAAAATGAAAATTTGAAAGTATGACCCATTAAATCTTAGTTCTTATCACACATAATTAACCAAACAGAGACATTATAATTTACTACACTTCCAGATCCAAGAATTAAGACGTATTAAGAGTTACTACCAATAATACACTCAAGAAAAGTTCAGATGAAATCGATATTATTATTTAGTAACAGAGATCTCATATATTTTATTGTGTTGGAACATTTTAGAAATACGTAATGGTAATTCTACAAATTACATAGACCTTTAACTAATCCTAGTTTTCAGTGCGTCTGCATTTTCTTTTGCTATGTTTCGTATGACAGGATTGGGCAGAGAACGAGCTGTATTTCCTGGAAGATGTCCTCCTTACAATGATGGTGCTTATCGATTCGGAAAATCTAACAACTAATAACCCGAAGATGGTGATTTAGAAGAAACACTTGAGAGGAAAAATCATAATGCCGGTGGTTTATTTGGCTGTGTATGTGCGGATCATCATCTTCACCATCCAGGTAATCCATTTCCGAGAAAATCAAAATGAAAGAGTTTCCTTGGAGGATCTGAGAGATTCAAAAAGAGAGACCAAGACGGCTGAGTTTAGCCAGGGGGTAACATTTCTGGCTTATATAAGTATTTCCTAAAACCCTAATGAGTGTGCCCTTATCAAGGGTAAAAACCTCAATGT
This sequence comes from Papaver armeniacum, assembly GCA_023531295.1. Taxonomy (NCBI): domain Eukaryota; kingdom Viridiplantae; phylum Streptophyta; class Magnoliopsida; order Ranunculales; family Papaveraceae; genus Papaver; species Papaver armeniacum. The sequence goes on along the minus strand of JAJJWW010015467.1, from coordinate 745,105 downwards.
AGCACAAGAGGTTAATAGTGTAAGCACACTTATTTATCTCCATCGCCACGTGTACTAGCAGAGCCCACGTGGAGGCCATGTCTCAGAGAGATGACACATAGGGGCATCCATGGCGTTTAGACAACGTGCCATCTGGCAAGACCAGCAGTCAAAGATAAAGGAGCATCCAACATAGATGATCCCGCACAACACCAATGAGTTACTCTACCCCATCACGAGGTAAGATGTAATCAACGGTTGGGGATAGTCCAACTGACACAGACGTGACAGGGAGGACCGACACCCCCGTCCGGCACGGGATCGGATAGCCCCAACCACTCGTATTTAATGCTGCTCAGAGGGCACGTGTCGACACCCCATGGAGGAAGCAAGGATATGCCAGCGAACGAGCGTGGGTATGATAGAAGCCACGGGGTGACAAGGAAGTCCGCGGACCATGCACAGAGTACAATCTACTCAGAGGGCACGTGTCAGACACCCCATGGAGGAAGCAAGGATATGCCAGCGTAACGAGTGTGGGTAATATAGAAGCCACGGGGTGATAAGGAAGTCCGCGGACCGTGCACAGAGCACAAGAAGATAAGGTCCCCACAGCTCCGTGTCAGTGGACCCACTTGGTTTAGCTATATATATGAGTACCCCTTCCACAGAAAGAGGGGGGTCGAGAGAGAGAGAGAGAACTAAGAAATAGGAGAGAGAATAGAGAGAAGTAAGTATGAGTTCAGGAGATCTCTCCCGAACCATGTAATTCATCGTTTCCTTACTTTTGTAATCGCTAATTTATAGTAGATATCTCCGCATCCGTGGATGTAGGCCTTAGTGCCAACCACGTAAACCATCGTCTCCTTTTATCTTTTGTATTCGTATGGTTTCATTTATGTATCCATATCTCGATCTATCACCTTGGGAACGATGACGAGATCATGACAAACTTGCATGGGTTTGGAATCTATGAATCATCATCTACCTAAGCATACTATGCTTTTTCCGCACTTTAATGCATGTATCTAATTCATGTTAAGATTGTTTGTGATTCCACGGATGACACCAGATGTCCGTACTCACAATTTGGCGCTAGAAACAGGGACTTCGTCCCGGTAAAAAGATTTATCTTTTCCTGTGACTGCACAGCCTCTACCTCAAAAATTTTACTTAAAAACACAAAGAACGTCCAAGGACTCGTTCTTCGCACGTATTTGTGTCCTTTACACTTCCTACCTGCAGATCTGGATCTTTTACAAACACAAACTAACAGATCTATGTTTTCGAACTCTTTTTCGCACGTATTTATGTCTATTGTGTTTTCTGCCAACAGATCTGGGCATTGTGCAACCTTTAAACCAACAGATCTGAGTTTTAACTGTTATTTCAAACACAATTGTCGTCCAAAGATTTCGACTTTTTGCAAACGACCATCCCTGGACCCGGTTAAGTCCGCATCCGTCTACATTATTCATATTGCTCGCCAAACTAACAAGTTTGAACTAACAATTAACCCGTGGACTTTTTGTCTCGGTTTACCTCCGTGCTTTCTGTGCAGAATATTACAATGGAGAAGAACAAAGATACCGGGAAAACAAAGATGTTTTCGAAAGAGACACCAAGGACTACGCCAGTAATAACCAGGAGCAAACAAAATGGCGCGGGGTCTCAACCAGGGAAAAGACGCAGAACGGAGCGGAAAGCACATTCCTTTCAGACGCGGGTATCATCGCAATGGAAGCAAAGAAGACCGCGGCAGCAAAAACCGCTCACAACACCGAAGGAACTTCTCAAATGGTCGCCTCCAAAGTGACAGCTACAACTCGGCCCACTGAACCTCGAGAAACAGTGGCAGAATCAGTAATCCAGAATCCCCCCTATGGGATGCCGCAGACTAACGAAGAAAACGAACAATTGCACGCAGGATCCTACGAAATGATAGAGCCGGATAGACAGATAGCGATGGGAACCAACACCGCGGCCCCCGAGTCACAAGCCCAGGTCCAGATAGGAACAAATCAAGCATCAAACCCAATGCTGTAGCTTTTGGCGCAATTAGAAGAACTAAAACGGAATCAACAGTACATACGCGGATGCGGTGGCCTTACTAGCCCAAGAAAACCAAAGAATTAAGAGAGAAGATCCTCCAAAGCGCGGAGCTAGAAAATCAAGCAGGACGAGGCTAACTCGCCAGTATGAGAATAGAGACCGAGGATGATCCTCGAGAACACACCTGCAATAGTCAACCGAAGAGGTGCGCGGAATAATAGAAGGCCCGACCCGGACTATAACCCGGATACATCAAATTAATACGATGAATAGGAGGCCACGACGTCAAAATCTACAAGGAAGGCACGCCCTTCCATTCAAGAAGAACACTGTTTGGCAATGGAGAATCTCCGCGCGGAGATGTTAGCAGAGATTAATCAAATCAAGACCAGGCAGGGAGGTGGAAGACTAGAACAGATTATGAAGGAAGCCAACACCACCCCACTCGCACAACAGTTGGCCACCGCTATCATACCCTTTGTTGCCCTGGTCCCGTCCTTCAAGTGTTACGACGGATCCACCGATCCCGCCGCTCACCTACGATATTACAACAGGTAATGGCCGAGATGGGACCATGACGGCTATACTCTGCCAGATACTTCCCTTCAAGCCTGAAAGGATCCGCCCTATCTTGGTTTGATAACCTCAAGCCTGGATGCATCAATTCGTATGATCAACTCACGGAAAAATTCTTGGCTACTTATATGTACAACAAGGTTGTAAACACAGGGATGGACAAGCTCTTCTCACTTGCAATCAAATACAAGGAGTCCATTCGAGAATACACAGATAGGTGGCACAAGATATGTCAAGCCATAGGACATGTGGATCCCGTGGTGAGTATTAATTGTTACAAATGGGGGCTCGACAGGATGAGCCCTTTGTTTGTTGAAATCCACGGTACCTCTCCAACCACAGAAGGAGATTTGAGGATAATCATCAAAAACATGCAAGGTTGGAAGAAATTCAAAGAGAGAACCCGAGAGCACAGCTCAACGACCCCCACGGACCAATTCCGCTAATTAGCGAAACGAATCAGCGAACGCCAAAAAGATCGGAAAGATGACCACAAAAGGGGTGGAAGAAAATTTGAGGACCGAGTCTACACAAAACTCATTACCAGCTACTCACGCATTCTAACGGAGATCAAGGATCGTGAATACCTAGACTGGCCTTGGTCTAAGGGGAAACAACCACCGGCCTCGGCAGAATCCAAAGAGTATTGCGATTTCCACTGCTTCTACGGGCACTCAACTGAGAAGTGCAAAAATCTTAAGATAGCGATACAAAAGCTTATTGATGCAGGGGATCTCAAAAAGTATATAGAAAAGGCCGGAACCGAGGACGAGAACCAAACGCAAAAACAGGTCCAATTGCCAGAGGGTAATCGTACACTGAACACTATATCCTGCTCGGAAAACAAAGAACCAACCCTAACCGCACAGATAGGGAAAAGACTGAGGAAACAGTTTGAAGACTATTGTGAGCTCTACAACTTAGATGGAAAAGAAGTGGAAGAGCACGAAGAGTGGATGAACGCACCCCTAACCTTCGAGGCCGAGGACATTGAGGACGACATGGAAGATCACAACGACCCATTGATCCTCACTCTACCAATCGCAGGATGCAACATAAAGAAAATACTCATTGATGGAGGGAGCTCCGTAAACGTCCTGTTCTATGATACCTTCAAGCGTATGGAGCTTAATGACGAGCAACTCTTGACCTCGCACTACACCATCTACGGATTCAATGGTACGGCTACGAAGCCTGTCGGGGATATTATTTTGCAAGTAGATGCAGGTCCGATGAAAGTTAACGCCCGCTTTAGTGTGGTGAACACGCCTTCACCCTACAATGCCATTATTGGACGAAAATGGGTCCACAAGCTTAAGGGAGTCGCATCCACCTACCATCAATACCTTAGGTTTCCTACTCCCACTGGGGTGATGGAAATCAAGGGTGATCAAGTTTCCGCAAAGGAATGCCAGGCAATGCAAATACGGCTAAATAATGAAGAAGATGAGAAAAGAAGGACTCGCAGGGCCCGGAACAAAGCAATATCCAAGGACAAAGCCATCGACGAGTACTTGGAAGAGATCTCAGGAAAAAACTTGTCTAAAGGGAATTCCGTAGGAAACACGGAGGCATCAACATCAAACGCAAGCCAGGGCGCTCTTGCGAACAAAGAACCCGAGCCTACCAAATAGCAATTAAAGAAAGTTCCTCACCCCGGGAACCAAAACCCACATTCACATCCTTGGAAGCGGTGAAGGAAATTAACATAGGAACGGAGGAGTATCCAAAGAACATCAAGATAGGAACTCTAATGGACGGAGAACGCGAAGCCTCACTAATAGAACTACTAAAGAAATACGCGGACATCTTCGCATGGAAACTATCTGATATGCCGGGAATAGACCCACAGATAGTACAACATGAGCTACGCATCAAACCCGGCACACCCCCTGTACGACAAAAGATACGAAAGGTGGCTACAGAGTATCATAAAGCAGTAGAAACGGAGCTGCGAAAGCTGTTGGAGGCCGGTTTTATAAAAGAAGTCAAATATCCCACTTGGATCTCAAACATGGTAATAGTACCAAAGAAGAATGGAGGGGCAATCTGCATCGACTTCACCAACTCAACAAAGCATGCCCCAAGGATAGTTACCCGCTACCCAAAGATTGACCAGCTAGTCGATGCAAAGAAGATACGAAGAGTTATCATTCATGGACGGATACTCTGGATACAACCAATTATTTTTGGCGTAAGAAGATCAAAAGATATCGCATTTTACACACCCCATGGTCTGTATTGCTACGTAAGGATGCCTTTCGGGCTCCGGAATGCGGGAGCAACATACCAAAGGATGGTCGATGCTATTTTCAAGCCATGGATCGGCAGGACCTTAGAGGTCTATGTTGACGATATGCTCGTAAAGAGCGAGGTTAAGGAAGGACCACCACCAGACCTAAGGGACATCTTCAAGCTATGAGAAAACACAATATGAAGGTAAACCCGGAAAAATGCACTTTCGGAGTAACCTCAGGGAAAATTCCTTGGGTACCGGGTTACAAAAAGAGGCATCAAGTAGATCCCGCAAAAATCCGAGCCATAGTAGACATGCCGTCTCCAAAGAACCTAAAAGAGGTACAAAAGCTCAATGGATCCCTAGCAGCCACGGGAAGATTCATCTCAAGATCCTCGGATAGGTGCAAACTCTTTTTCAACATATTAAAAAAGGGACGAAATTTGAATGGACGGCAGAATGCGAAGAAGCCTTCTTGGGTATCAAATAAGACCTCTGTGCGAAATCCCATCCTTCGAAAACCTAGGACCGGATGAGGTTCGCACTATACATTGCGGCGACAGACGATGCGAGTAAGTGCGTGACTCGTCAGAACCCACACAAAGGAGGAGCAACCGATCTACTATGTCAAAGAAACCCTGAATTCCGCGGAAAGGAACTACACGAGAATCGAACAGCTAATCTTAGCCGTCGTATGGTCTACATTAAAACTAAGGACGTACTTCTTAACACACGACATACGTATCCCATGTCGAGCACCCTTAGAGACCATCCTCAAAGGGGCAGAAGGTAGGACGCATAGCAAAATGGAGCACGTACCTCGACCAGCCAACATCCACTATGAGCTCCAACATTCCCGAGAAATCGCAAGTATTAGCGGACTTTCTAGCGAGACCTACCTTTGGACAACGAAGAAGAAGTGCGATACAAGGATGGAGGGCTGTGGAGCCTTAAATAGAAAAACTAGAGCCAAATAATATTCTTGAACCAGTAAACCCACGACAATGGGAGGTCTTTGTTGATGGCTCCAAAAATAGAGAGGGCGCGGGGATAGGCATCGTCATCACCACACCCACAGGGGACAAAATTGTGCACGCATTCAGAGTTGGAATTCAAGGCCATACAAACAACATCGTAGAATATGAAGGTGTGATCCACGCACTCCGTTTGATAATTGAATTAGGGATACAAGAAGTACGGTTGACAAGTGACTCACAACTAATCATACGGCGAGATAGGCTACGAATACAATGTGTATGACGAAAACGTTGATGACGTATATGGCTCTGCACAAACATTGGCTGCCCAAATACCAAAAATCAAATTCCGACATCTGCGTAGGAAGGAGCTTAGACACGCAGATGCCCTGGCATACATATCATCCATGCTTAAAAATGAGGATGTCAAAGCCATCAAGATAACAAGAGTGTACGAACCATCCATCAAGCTCCAAGAGACATGCGCGGCTAACCAACGCAAATCTAAGGAAGAGGATATCTCTGATGATGATGTCGGAGAGCACATATTCGACGACTTCCAGGACGATGATATCACACGACAAGCTGACGAAGATGACGATCACAGTCAGGAAGCAGATTGGAGAATCGAAATCCATTCTTTCTTAAAAGAAGGGAAACTCCCCCAGGATATCAAGCAGGCTAGAAAAATACAATCCAGAGCAGGGATGTACGAATTAAGGGACCAAACCTTATACAGAAAATCATTCCTCGAGCCGCTTCGCCGCCGCCTATCCCTACGTAGGGACATATCATCTTGAAAGATATCCACAGAGGAGACGCGGGAATCACAGTGGAATGAGGTCCCTAGCGAGATAAGGCAAAGACGCAGGTTACTACATCGGCCTACCATGATCCAAGATGCAGCTAGAATGGCGAAAAGATGCGAAGAATGTCAAAGGTTTGGTAAACTAATCCACGCCCAGCCACAAAGTTAAACTCGTGGACAGTCCCGTGGCCCTTCGGGAAATGGGGTATCGACATAGTAGGCCCACTCGTATCGTGACCGGGAAGAGAAGATTTGATAGTGGCAACGGATTATTTCAGCAAGTGGGTAGAAGCAAAGGCACCGGCAAGAATTCGGATTCAGAAGTGTTTACTTTCATTTTTAAAATATCATCTGTGTTTCAGGTTTGGCATCCCACAGAGATAGTTTCCGACAACTGTAAACAACCGCAAGGGAAGAATATCGACTTGCTGCTCGACACCTTCAAAATTCAAAAACAAATCCACCCCTATATATCCACAAAGCAACGGACAAGGTAGCCACAAATAAAACTTTGGCGCTTATCCTTAAAAAACAACTAGACGAATACAAGGGGCGATGGTGTGAGCAGTTGCATAACGTTCTATGGGCATATAGGACGACTCGAAGGTCAGCTACCGGAGAATCTCCGTTTTTACTCACATACGGAGCAGAAGCAGTAATCCCTACGGAAATCCTACTTCCAACAACAACGACAGACGCATGGGAAAAGAACCTCACCACGGACATGATGTTGGAAAAGCTTGACGATCTCGAAGAAAGGAGAGAAGCAGCACTACAAAGAATGGAAAACTACCAACGTTAGCTAGCCGCAGAATATAACAAAAAGTGAAACTTAGGAATTTTGTAGAAGGGCAGTATGTGTTGAGAACCATTCCCCAATACCAGCGAAAAAGAAGTGGGAAAATTAGCACCAACTTGGGGAGGACCCTACGTAATACACGACATCGCGAGAAATGGCTCTTACTATCTCAAGCGTAACTTGAAAGGGGAAATCCTCATGCATCCTTGGAATGCCAAATATCTCAAGCCATGTTACCCATAACCCACCACCCGCGTATGCATTTCAGAAGAAGAAAACGGATTCACGAGTCCGCATGTCTCTATCTCTGACAAAGGAGTAACGCGCCTTAACTTTTTAATCAATACAAGCTTTCATTTTCAAATGACACATCCTACAATATTCTATTCATTACCCATACACATTTCAATTTATTCCAGGTCACAACCTATACCGTATGAGACACATGTATATATTTACACAATGTACATTGTAAACCATGCCACATCTTAATAAAACATCGATACTATCGTTACCCCGTGGACGTAGCCTTAGGGCTGAACCACGTAAATCATTGTGCAGTTATTATTATTAAGAATCGGCACTATACTAAGAGGATATCCCGCAAAAGCGTGGATCATACCTACGGCAATATACCGGCAATACACACACACGCAACATATCTGAGCATACAAATGCAATCTCTCGGAACTCCTCCATAAGTGTCTATAAGTGTATGACCAGGAGGCGACTTCCCACAGAATGAGATACCCGAGCAATATTACAAGCCACGAACTCAATGGAATATATCCTTGAACGTCGGCCAGACCCCCACCGTTCAGAAATCCTCTGGCCAAGGAATTAGCTGGGCGGGGTGCAAGGTCACAAGACAATTCCGATATCAACCTACGGAATTGCACGCATACAATACACTTTCTCAAATTCAAAATTGATAAACACTACTAATTACTCATTATGTTTAACTTAATGTGTAAAACTGATAGATGTAAATTCAACAAAATTCAAAGTCAGATTTAAACACCAAAGTTTGATCTAGTACATGGCAGTTGATTACAAGCCCAACAAGAAAAATAGCAAAAACGCCAAAAAGGATAAGCAACTGAGATCAATCCCTAGCATACTAGCTACTACGGTCTCACTGAGAATTAAGGAGCGTATCCGCAGTTTATCCTTCATTGATGAGGGAACACTACCACCCGAGGAGGGTCCAAGAACTTGACGGAGCGCGGGCACGGGCGCCGGTATAATTCTTGGTCAGCCCATGACTCTTCTTGAGATCCAGCTCAATCTCACCGAGAACCCACGTTAATCTCTTCGCTGTTGCTTACGAGCCACGAAGCCTATGGCTACGTTCTTCATATCAGCCTGATTCAGGGAAGTGGAAAGATGGTCTACCCTTCGATTGGCTTGCTTCAACATTTCCTCCCGAGAATTCACTTGGCCCTCCAATTGCACTACCTTAACCTGAGCTTCGGCAAACTTTCCATCCGCAACTTTAAGCTGTCCTTGGATCTCTACGGACAAGGAGAGACAGAGTTATAACAAATACAACACAAAGCACACTCGATGACAAAAATGTATACCTTCACAATGATCAACCGCGGAATCCTTTGCATTCAAGGCATAATCATATTCATCTCGATAACCTATCATAATCTACCTGCAGAAGATTATGAGCATACCGAATCGCGCTCAGATCATTTCGAAGCATCGAGTCAGAATGACGATATCGATTAACCTCATAACTCTGGCCATGTCGAATGATTGCTCCCCAGATAAAACCCTACCAAAAGAAAACTCATCACAAGCACCCCCATCCCTGTCACCACCGCCAAGAATAATTCCCTTACCTTTGTCCATAACATCCCCATCGAACTTAGTAGCCCCCTCGGCCTGATATCCACCACCACTACCAATGGCCGGATCTCCACCACCACCAATGGCCGGATTTCCACCACCACCAGTGGTCTGAGCACCATCACCTCCACCACCACCAAAGGTCCGAGCACCATCACCTCCACCCCCACCAGTGGCTGGACCACCATCATCTCCACCACCATCAGTGGCCTGACCACCATCACCTTCACCACCACCAGTGGCCTGACCACCATCACCTTCACCACCACCAGTGGCCTGACCACCATCACCATCACCTTCTTGAACAGGCGGAGAAGTCTCAATTCGCTCTTCCCTATCAGAAACATCCTCATCACCATCCACGGGACTATTAACATCCTCGAAGTGTGAAGAGCCCTCGGTGGGAGAATTCGACGATTGTTTGGGATTAAGTTTCTTATTTCTACGCACCTACAACACACAATGATCAACATTGGCATCTCCTTTCCTTGGAATAATCAACATTATTAAAGAAAACGAAGGGGCATGTATACGTAGAAAACAAACAACACACCCGAGTAGCATCAATATTCTCATGGAGAAGGTTAGCATCAGAGATATCCTCGTCTTCCGCGACATCAACATCGCGATTATAAGCAAAGTCCATACCTTCAAAGCTCATCTGCCAGGGGCAATAATGGGCATAACGAGGCGGAGAAGCTTCGCGATAAGGACCGCATTATCGAGGGTCGCAACCGTGGGGTCCAGGGACCCAACCATAGGCCCACGGACCAACAACTTCAAGAACAGTGGCAGACCATTCATAATCGTGATCACGCTTAATTCTCTCATCAGCGGGAATATGAAGACCGTCAGTACCAGGAACCCTAGCCATCTTGGAATCACTCACCTCGCTCAAAAGGCGAATTTCCCTCTTCCCAGAAGCAATGTTCCGCAGACTGCGAGACCACGGCTTTACGAGTATTCCTGTTAACATAATCTCCGAAGGATCTGTTGAAATTCTCAGAGTATACCACCCTTTCTCCTCCTCTAGTTTAGGGGCATAGCAGTCATCATCGCCGCCCTTACTACGAAGATAGCATTCTCGGAGATGACGAAGATAGTTCCTCACAATCTGTTACCCCACGATTATGGCTTTTCTTGGCAGAATGCGGCTAGACAAGACCCGATAGTAGAAATCATCACCAGCTCTCTATATAAGGGCAACATCAAACCAGCCTCAAAGCACCCACGGGCCGTCAAACAAATGAAAGGCATCATACCGATAATTGGTAACCATCTCATAAGTTATATCTTTATCGTGGGCATAAAAATGCACTTGGAAGTGCAAGACCGTGCTTCAATTTGAAAGATTCAAGATCAATATGCCTGAAAGTAAACTTCTTATTACCCAAAGGTAAAGGTCGAAAAATAGCAGAGAGTCATCCTCGAAAGCATCTCCAGTGAGTATCTTCCAGAATCCGCCGCCTTCTTCTTAGAGGAACTACATCTCCCGAGGATTCTATTTCCACAACCTTTCTCTTTTGAAGACGAGTTTTAGTCGACTTACCTAAATTAGGCACAGGTGGATTAGTCCGCGGTGGAAGTTTGGTGCGGAGAGGCTGTACATCTAGAGGATCGGTCTTGTGAGTCTGCTTTCTCTTCGAGACCAATTTCTAGGGCGATTCACGGCATATCTAGACCCCCGTGGCTGATCACCCCTTTTAAGTGAAGACCTCTGACCAGAGGACGAAGACGTTCGTCCTTCCCGTGGATTACCATGGGTAAGTGAAGGCGAAGCTTCATCCCTAACATTGGAATCATTCCGAGGAGATCTGTGAGGACTCGACGGAGGAGTTTGGTAAGGAACCCGCGGATGATCGGACATACCTACGGACACAAACACAAATAAAAGCGCAAGTCAGAGGCGAATAAGATCGAAAAGCGAAAAAATCTCAAGAACAACTGCAAACCCTAGAATTCGTCTACAACTACTTCAACTCTCAAGTTATTATCCCAACTCAAAAGAAGAAAGATAAAACTAAAGCACACGACTCAGTGGCGTCAACTCTCAAATCCCAGGGTATACATAAATTTAAACTCATCATCAACGCATCACCAGAAGATCAAGAACTCAACAGGCTTAGGCATGGTGATTAAACTAATAAAAAGACTATACCGAACCCCAAAGAGTAAATCAAAAGCAAGCAAAGGTGGCAGAAAGAGCAGCGATTACGATACAGCGGCGGAAATTACAAGAATAAGAATAACAAAATGGCGACCCACGAGTAGTAAAGAAGCGAAAAATACAGCAGCAGCAACAATGATGTCAGAGGAAGTTAAGAAGATGAAGAAGACAAAAGAACAGAGAATAAAACAGAGAATGTGAATTAAATTCACATTCTCTCACTCCTCTTTTATAAGACCAAGAGAAACCGTCCACTACCCAAAGGGCGCTTATGGCCGGACATGGGAAACGTGCACAATAAATGCGAGATAGCACCTTTTAGGAGAAGTTATGAGGAGGGAGATAAAAACGTACCACACGGTTCTTCTTCCAACAAAAGCTAAACGCCCAGTCGCAAGAAGAGGGGCAAATTGTAAGCACACTTATTTATCTCCATCGCCACGTGTACTAGTAGAGCCCACGTGGAGGCCATGTCTCAGAGAGATGACACATAGGGGCATCCATGGCGTTTAGACAACGTGCCATCTGGCAAGACCAGCAGTCAAAGATAAAGGAGCATCCAACATAGATGATCCCGCACAACACCAATGAGTTACTCTACCCCATCACGAGGTAAGATGTAATCAACGGTTGGGATAGTCCAACCGACACGACGTGACAGGAGGACCGACACCGTGCCCGGGCACGAACTGGATAGCCCCAACCACTGTATTTAATTCGCTGGAGAGGGCACGTGTCGGACACCCCATGGAGGAAGCAAGGATATGCCGGCCGTAACGAGCGTGGGTATGATAGAAGCCACGGGGTGACAAGGAAGTCCGCGACCATGCCGCAGTACAATCTACTCGGAGAGGGCACGTGTCAGACACCCCATGGAGGAAGCAAGGATATGCCAGCGTAACGAGTGTGGGTAATATAGAAGCCACGGGGTGATAAGGAAGTCCGCGGACCGTGCACAGAGCACAAGAAGATAAGGTCCCCACGGCTCCGTGTCGGTGGACCCACTTGGTTTAGCTATATATATGAGTACCCTTCCACGTAAAGAGGGGGTCGAGAGAGAGAGAGAGAACTAATAAATAGGAGAGAGAATAGAGAGAAGTAAGTATGAGTTCGGGAGATCTCTCCACCCATGTAATTCATCGTTTCCCTTACTTTTGTAATCGCTAATTTATAGTAGATATCTCCAGATCCGTGGATGTAGGCCTTAGTGCCGAACCACGTAAACCATCGTCTCCTTTTATCTTTTGTATTCGTATGGTTTCATTTATGTATCCATATCTCAGATCTATCACCTTGGGAACGATGACGAGATCATGACAAACTTGCATGGGTTTGGAATCTATGAATCATCATCTACCTAAGCATACTATGCTTTTTCCGCACTTTAATGCATGTATCTAATTCATGTTAAGATTGTTTGTGATTCCACGGATGACACCAGATGTCCGTACTCACAAATAGAATTAGCCCAATAGATATAATCCAAATGTGACTTTCACCCATCTAATTTAGTTGAAGAAAAAGAAAAGTAAATGACAAGTTTCTTTTGCTAACTCATGCTTAACATTATGTTAACTAGCAGAATACATGTGCGATGCCGCAAATGCGCCTACAACTTCATTCCTAAGCCAAAAAAACATACCGTATATTACGTAATTTCTTTAACTCTACAACTTCATTTCGAAGATTTCATGAGAACTTCTTTAAACACAATCACATTGTACTCCGTAAACGTTCTAACTTCATTGGCAACATTACTTTTTTCTTTTCACCAAATCCTTAGTACTTTGACTTGAAACACCTCTTGAAATGGCGACATACAACTGAAAACATGCTGAGGCAGATAACAGTGTGTTCAATTGTTTGTTCTTGTGTCTTTTTGACTGCGAATGCTAATTAAACACATCTACAAATTGAAAATTCTTATTAGCTTAAATGGCTTTTCAAAGATTCTCCCATGGGCTCAATCACATTATACGTGAGTAAATATCCGCAAAAGCATTCTTAATATGCCAATTTCCTGTAAGCCTATCAAGTTCAATAATTTATACATCCATGAATTTTTTTAATATTCACGAGTACAAGGGAGATGCGGTTTAGTAATCAGTCTTTTGGTTAAATAGGCCCTAGATTTGAATTCCTGGGTCATATAGACAAGCAAACTATGCCAACCTTTCAAATAGGCATGTATTCAAATTTATGGTTCATATAGCCATCGTGTCCATTCTGCCCAGGTTTGGAACAAATATCTAGTGGCTAAGTTACTAATATGACCCTGCTAAGAAACTGTATTTATGCCGGAAATTTTTTGAAAGCTCGTTAAAAACGCATCTTGTTTCTTCGGTCACAGGGGAAAAGAAGAACCCGAGCTCCAATCCATTGAAGAGATTTTTAAAGATTTTAGATCATCGTCGTTGTAGTTAGGGATCGAATTAAAACACGAGCTCCTCACATACACTAAAGTAAGTTTGATTTCTAGGTTTTATATTTTGATTTTGATTAAAACAGGATATGCTGTTTGATTTTAATTTTGATTCTAAGTTTGATCTACTCGTTGATTCGTTTTGATTTCTAGTGTATGATCTTATTCATCTCATTATGATTTGATTTCTGTTTGAATTTTGTTTCCAATACCAAATTATGATTTGGCGTCGTTTTTGTTCGTAGTTTTATGAATCTAGGTTTTCTGAATCTAAACATATCCTGGTTTGTATACCAAATTAAGTTGGTTTCAATTGTTAACTATATATGCAGTGACAATCTTATTCTCAATTATTCAATTTTTGTATGTTGTTGCTCTTCAATTCTCTTACGGTTGTTATTGAATTATGTTGATTTCAGATGGATTTCGAAATCACTTGTGTAGTAATCCACTCTACTGATTCACATGCTTGCAAGCTTAATAAGGATTCAACTGTTGAATGCTTGAAATCTAATGTTTGTTCTAGATGGAAGCATTTATCACCAGGTTCAATTGAGTTTATATGTGATGGAGGTGATGGAGAGAGTATGCTAGTTGATACAAATAAGAAGCTTCAGTCGATGCTTTCATTGTGTTTTGTGCAGCAACATAATTGTTTGATTCTCAATCTTCAAGTTGTTAAAGAAACACCGATGATGCATTTGCTTTTATCGGAAGATCCAGATCCACTAGAGTTAATGGTTCCCAATAACGCTCTGGCCTCTTGTGACACTGCAATATCTACTAAAGGCTTACCTGATATACCTGCTAATGCTTGTCGTATGCTGCCTGTTGTTGAAGAAACACCAGTGATGCATTTGCTTTTATCGGAAGATCTTCTAGAATTGACGGTTTCCAGTAATGCTCTGGCCTCTTGTGCCACAACAGTATCTACTAAAAGCTTTCCTGATGTACCTGCTAATGCTTGTGGTATGAGACATGCTGTACTGCTAATGCTTGTGGTATGAGACTCGTTGTACCCGCTAAAGTCTGTCATCTCTCGTGGCAGACTCCGCTGAAAGAGCTATTAGTCGTGGTTCTTCATCTGATAACCGTGCCTACAATGGATTGGTAGAGTCTAAGAAAGCTAGCAAGTCAGATGAGTGGAAATTTGCTATAACTGGGGTTGGCCAAGAGTTCAGGGGTGGACGTGATGAAGCTCGCCTTGTAGTAGAAAAGTATAATCACGTTTTTGGTCGAAAGATTCACGTTGTGAAAAGTAGTGAGACGAGATATACGGTGGAGTGTCTTTATAAAACAGATGGTTGCGACTGGAGATTTCACGCGTCGTCAAAGACTTCAGGTGAGAAGAATAATTTTGTACTTCGAATCTACAATGGAGAGCATACTTGTTGTGCCGGTTATAGGGATGAAACTAAAGATGCTCCTGTTACACGTGCCCTTGTCAAGAATTTGATATTTGAACAAATAAGAAAGAATCCCAACAAGAAACCTCGCGATATCATCGCTGATCTCAAGGGTGATTATAACTTAAATGTGAGTTATGATCAAGCTCATGCTGGTAAGGAAGAATGTTTAAGAGAAATGTATGGGAAGGAGGCTGATTCTTATAATGAGTTGCAGTGGTTCTGTGATGCCGTGAAAGAAACTAACCCCGGTAGCGTAGCTGATTTGGTTTTGGATGATGCAACAAACCAATTTAAGAGCTTATTCCTAGCCTTTGAAGCTTGCATATTCGGCTTCGAGTATTGTCGACCGGTGATCTTTTTGGATGCAACTTTCTTAACCTAAGTTCAGGGATGCCTTATGTCACCACTGGAAAAATGCTAATCAAGGTTTGTTTTAAGCTTTATTGATATCATAATTCATATCATCTGTTTTTATATCCTTGTGCCTGGACATGTGTTTGTATCTTTGTTTTTATATGCTTGTCGGTTTTTCACCGTATGCACTCAGTGCAACTTGTGTTTATATATTTGTGTTAGTTTTTTTTACAAGATGCACTCAGTTGCAACCTGTACATTTTTCCAGTAAATCATGGTTGTGTGTGTATGTGTGTGCTTTTTAGGAATTTATCCTTTGGCTTATGCTATCGTCTCCAAGGAAACTGTTGATAATTGGCTTTGGTTCTTGGAAAAGTTAAAGTCTATATTGAAGACTTCTCGCCCGTTAACATTCATCACGGATCGCCATGATGGCCTTGTTTATGGTATTCCCAAAGTCTTCCTCGGTGCCACCATGGTTTTTGTTTTCAACACTTGAGGAACAACGTTCGCATACGCATTAGGAAGAAGAAGGAGGATTATCATACGCAATGGAATGTTTCACTCGGTGTTTCTATTCATCAACCATTCAAGGGTTTGATGAAAATATGGCTAAGTTGAAGGAGGCGGGTTGCGATGCTCTTCATGAATTCTTGAGTGATCTCCTCAGAATGCTGGTCAACAGACATTGTAAAGGTGTAGATTTGGAGATATGTGTTCAAATATTGCTGAATCGTTCAACAATTGGGTCACCGATGCGAGGAGTTTTCCCCTTGCTTTGCTTTTTAGTGAATGAGATTCGTATCAAGATCATGGACCAGATGAATAAGAGACGACTGAAAGGTGCGAAATATTCAGGGTTTGTCTGTCCAAAGATTGAAAAAAGAATTGAAAAGTCTATTCATGAAGGTGGAAATTTGACAATTACCAAGTTTGGCGACCTTATTTTTGAAGTACAAGGTGAACATTCATTTGTCGTTGATCCGAATAAGTGGTACCTGCAAATTGTAACAAGTGGTTTACCGATCAGTTTCCCGTGATCATGCCATTCAATGTATGATTTCATCTAAACTCTCTGTCTATGAGTTTCGAATCCGTTTTTCAAAGATAAGTTTCTTTAGGGCTTCGTATTCATGAGCCTATCAACCCCCTTCCAAGTCATACAAGGGTTGGCTTTGCAGGAGATATGGTTATTCCACCTGATGTAACTGATAAGAAACGGGGGTAGGCGGCGGAAGAAAAGGATTCCCAACACTGGTTCTATCTTCACGAGCTATTCGGTGCGGGAACTGCCATACTAAGGCCAGACACAATAGAACCACATGTCCTCATCCTCCTGCCAAGAAGCCTCGCCTTCTCACTGCTGCTTGAGAGCAATATCCTACTTTCTTATCTCTTACTTTCTATATTTTCATTAAGGAACTGTCTTACTTTCTTATCAATTCAGACACAATGATATTCCATTTGTTCTTTAATTCATGCACATTGATATTCCATTGTTCTTTATAATCATTGATATGAATTCTAATGTAGTTTTTTTTATGATTGCGAGAAGCTTCTTCAGTCATTATATGTGTTTTGTAAGTTATTTTTGTACTTTGCTGGAAGTTGGCTATCTGTCAGGATTTTTTGGTTTTTGCTGAGTTGCACCTGGGTGCATAATGCACAGTCTGACATGAAAATACTTTTCTGTCAGGATTTTTTGGTTTTTTCTGAGTTGCACCTGGGTGCATAATGCACAGTCTGACATGAAAATACTTTTCTCGTCAGATTTTTGGTTTTTCTGAGTTGCACTGGAACAGGTGCATATTGAGCAAAACCTGACAAGATTCACAATTTACAAACCTGATAATATTCACAATATTAAAGTGCTAATTATCTGCCAAAAAATCCAAAATTTTACTTGACATAAGAATCCATTAATAAGCATATTTCTTCACCAGATTCATAAGAAACAATTAATCATAGTTTAAGTCTTACAGGAACTCAAATAAACAAATGTCTAACAAGATATAAAGAACACTTCTGAACCTAACTAAACAACATTTCTAGTCTTCTTTCTTCCAGCAACTTCCTTCATCTTGGATAATTTCATACACAATTTGTACCCTTTCTCCTCACCTTCTCCATTACGAGTTTCTTGGCTTGGAAATTCAAACCCACTTTTAATCACCCAATCCATGAAATAAAGGACATACACTCTAATCATCACTACTTTGCAATACCATCAACTCTTGAGTTAAAGAAAATTTCGTTGATACTATAGATGGATAAGTAAATTAATGAAAAACAAAAATAAGAACCACGTACCTTTCTTTTTGTTGTGGACATCCATTTGGGTGCAGCTCCACCTTGACCTTGTTCACATCCACTTCCATTGGAGTATAAAATTTGGAAAGCACCTTGTTCACTCTTCTTGCCATAATCTCAAAGATCTTGAAGACATATGCTTCCTGTATACTCGACAAGTGAATTGTATTGCCGCCAAGTAGGATCTTGGAAGTCAAAGTGAAGAAGTGTGAAGTGTTCTTTATAATCAGGCTTTTCTGGAATTGAACAATGATGGTTCATTGGAATCAATAAGTGATCCACTTTCTTGATATCCAAATTCTAAAGTACATCATCTATCGTCTTACTTGTCTCCAATGATTCATCATCTATGGTTACATTGAATCAAGACACAAGATCGGTAGTCGATGAAATCAACGATAAAGTTTCAACTAACCTGTACACAACATGCACCCGGGTGCATTTAAGTTTAAAAAAATGTATCCATTTATGCACCCAGGTGCATCTTAGTTTATGTAAATATGAAAACCAAATTTGCACCTGGGTGCATCAGAGCTAATCTAAGTTCCATTGGGCAAACAATTGCTAACAGTTTTCACATACTACAACTAAGCACTGTCAACTAAGGTTATAGCAATATGGAAAACAATTAGGGGTATTTGTACAAAATTAAGGATACAGAAATAAATTTACCCATGCAAGTGTGCTGAGAAAAACGGTCGGGAGACTTCTATCTGAATCGCTGGTTCTTTCAAACTTCTGCCTCCACTTATGCATCTTGAACTCGATGATTTCATTTGCCAACGACTGGTTGAACAACATATGTTGTATGTATTCTCCAGTAATGAAAATTCTGTAAGTACCTTCCAAGCACTTCCACACGTAGTCGCTTCACCATCATTTTGCCATTCAAATCGTTAGTCCCAGTTTAAACTTAACAAAAATATATGCGTAAAACCATATAAAATAAAAACATGTTATCAAAAGGATTCGCATACCATAACTTTGCGGACTTGTAGTACTCTTTGATCAACTTTACTTCATTCTGTTTCGTCGCTTGAGTTGAGTAATCATGCCACAATATGTTTCTCTTCGTCAACCTCTTCATCTTTTCTTCAGTCTTCTGCTTTTTCAGTTCACCTGTAACAAAACCGTCAAAATTTTTCTTCTTCCTTGTAACATAAGTGTGCTTCACATTTCTCACAATGGAATCCATCTCTTTCACTGTAGCTAAAGGTACTGAATTTATAGGTTCCTCGACTACAGGTACTTCTGCTGCTGGTTCTTCGGCTACAAGATCCACTTGGATATTTCCGACTACCGGTTCTTCAGGTGTAACCACTTTGTTCATCTCTTGAGTCAAGTTCAGATTGAAACTCGGAGGGGTGTAAATAACAATTGGAAGTGGAGAACCGCCAGGAAGTGGTGTTCGCGGGCCCTGATTTTCTCTCAACATTTGTATCCGACTCTTCAATGCTTCAATTTCACCATTCAAATCCAAAATTATCTTGTCCTTTACTTTAACCTCATTTTTCAACTCTTGTACTTCAGCTTTCAAAGTTTGAACCTCACTTTGTTCAAAGTGACCAAGCTTCTTTTCATCATCAGTAAAAGCAACCACAAATTCCTGACTAACTTGTTCGTAACATTGCACCTGTGCATCTTAGTTTATATAACTGGAAACTAATTTTGCACCCAGGTGCATCTAAGTTTACATGAAAATCAAATTTAAAAAAATGTTTCACCCAAAAACATCTAGGCTTATAACAAGATTGAAAAAAACTTTCAAGAAAGTGAGGTTTTTACAAAGTGTAAAGCTAACATATAAAAAGTAGTTGTTGTCTTACCTGTTCTTTAGAAAGACTATCCAACATGCCTTCAAGTTCGGATGATCCGTCATACAAGTTCCACCTAGCGAACCTTGGTAAGTTGTCGGTGTTTGGTTTCCTTTTGATGTTTCTAACATGTTCAAGAAACCAAAGTCAGCAACAATGAAAAGAATATTACCTATCAAGTTAGGTAGAAGAAACTAATAGCAAATAAAATATAATGAAGAATGTTGCTGAGAAACTCACCGGAAGATACACGGTACAACCAGTCACAGTGTTCGTTTTACTTTTATTTCTTGATACCGAAGCAATGCTTTCCATCAGATGCTCGTGGATTTCGTCAGGCCATGATATCTTATTCATTGCATCGACTGACTGCACACAATTCAGATACTTATAGTGAATGTACGTGGCGTTGCAGTTGGTAAAAAACAATGTGCAGAACATGTATAACACCAAAAGCTTTACGAAATCTTCTTCTTTTCCTTCCTGTTCAGCAGCACGCTTTATTCCTTCATAGATGCGTTTTTTCTCAAGTTTCACTTCACTTTTCTTCTTCTTCTCTGGCTTCATGTTCTGATCTTCTTGTTCAACATTCTTCTTCTTTTGCTTCTTCTTCTTCTTAGGTTCTTCAGTTTCATCTTCTTCAATATCTTCTTCAACTAGGAAATACTCCTTGTAAAACTCAGAATCTTTAAGAGTAGGATCATCCTTTGGCCCATACCTTTCTCTATCCGCTTTACTCATCTTGAATCTCTTCATTAAAAATATGACGGCAAGTTCATCTGCACTTGTCTCTAAAGTTTCACCAGCAATGTTAAAAGTATTATCTTTAACAAATCTACTAATGATGTAATCTAAAACTTTAGGTGCTTTCCAAAATTGTCTTATCCGAGTTCTTTGAGTGCAAGAATCATAGGCCCAAATTCGGTCTTCATCAACACTTCCTGCCGCTTTGATGTTATTGTCAATGAATTTAGTATAGTCATTGTGGGTAACAAACTTGATCAAACGTTTTATTTACTTCCTTTAACTTGACTGGATTTTCCACTCGCTTATTTGCGATATCCACATTGACATTCACATCGTGCTTGTTCTTCGTTCTTAATTCGGCAGTCTTCCTCCTTCCTTTGCTTCCTACAATAGAAAACAACAAAATGTATTCAAGATCAAAACCAAATAGCCAAATTTACTAAAGATACACCCAGGTGCAACATGAAAACCAAGCAAAACATATCCAAATTTACCCAATACCAGTATCAGAGTTCTATGCAACAAGCAAACCAACAATAGACAATATTACTCAGGATGCACCCAGGTGCATCTGAGTTCTATGCAACAAGCAAACCAACAATAGACAATATTACTCAGGATGCACCCGGTGCATCCGAGTTCTATCGCAACATTAAAATCAAACATAGCCAATTTTACTCAGGATGCACCCAGGTGCATCTGAGTTCTATGCAACAAGCAAACCAACCATAGCCAATTTTACTCAGGATGCACCCAGGTGCATCTCAGTTCTATGCAACATTAAAATCAAACATAGCCAATTTTACTCAAGACGCACCCAGGTGCATCTGAGTTCTATGCAACAAGCAAACCAACCATAGCCAATTTTACTCAGGATGCACCCAGGTGCATCTGAGTTCTATGCAACATTAAAATCAAACATAGCCAATTTTACTCAGGATGCACCCAGGTGCATCTGAGTTCTATGCAACAAGCAAACCAACCATAGCCAATTTTACTCAGGATGCACCTGTGTGCATCTCAGTTCTATGCAACATTAAAACCAAACATAACCTATTTACTCAAGACGCACCCAGGTGCATCTGAGTTCACTGCAACATGAAAACCAAACATGCAGTTTCAGATTTCAATTAAAACAAAAAAAAAAACAACAAAAAAAATCAACCAATTGATACACCCAAAGTTTCATTTGAAAATAGATACCCAATTCAAAAACATAATTTCAAAATAGATACCTAATTGATCACCTGATTTACCATTTCCTAATTCAGAAATCAAAAAATAAAAATTAGGGTTAGGAGCTTACGAGTTCTAGGTCCTTCGCTGTTCATCTTGTGAAATTGATGAAATAAACAACCTCTATGAGCTTTACGGAATAATTGAACTGAAAAATTAGACTTCCAAGATCTGAAAAACAGATTTAGGTCATTTTTGATGCTTGTCTTGGTGTTGACGTTGATGATGGAGAATAATAAGAAGAAGAAGATGTTGATGAAGACGGTGGTGGTGTTTGTTTTCCCGGAGAAAAGAAGATGATGGTGGTGGAGAGATTAGCTCACTGTCGATTGGTTTTGGGCGAGAGAAGTTATGTTTTAGAAAGAAGACGATGGGTTGATATGAACGAGGTGAAGAGGAAGGGTAAGACGGTCTCTTTAGTTGTATGTCTTTTTAACCCAGACACATACTTTAGCAGTCCATTGCTACCAGCCTTTAGGGGCCTATGGTCATATGACCCATTTTCCGGTTTAGTAATAACTTTAAGTAATGGAAACATTCCGAGGATATGCCATTTAATCTATACGTTAGGCGCGTGTTGAAAATTCAGATCGGCAAAAGCTAAAGTTTTGACCGTCTCCACAAAATACAGAGGCGGGTTGTTGAAAATTCATATCGGTAAAAGCAAGAGTTTTAACCGTCTCCAAAAAAATGCAAATTCACTCGACTCTAACGAATACAGAAGCTCGAGTTGGGACTGGGTATTAGAAGACCCAGTCCCAATCATCCATTTCGTAAACAAAGATCGAAAATCAAAATCAAAGAGGTTTTGGATTACAGTGATTAAGAACGGCCAGAGGAGAAGGCGGACAAATTTTTTGTTTAGTTCAGTGAGAGTGAGAAATAAAAGAGAACTGTATCAATTTATAAATCCAAAACCCTAATGTGTAGCCAGCTCATATCCCAAATGGCCAAAGACTCATCCCACCCGCACCCGCACTGAACGTAGTGTAAAAGTGGCTCGGCCCACCTTATTCAAAGCTGGGTACAAAGTCTTTTAATTTTCAAAAAAGTGAAAATTGAATCTTTTTCGAAACTCAAATACTTAAAGGTAAATTATCTCAATATTACATTTTTGTGTCATTGAGCAAATTTTAATTCATAAATGCAAGTTTCTGGTCCTTATACATAATCGGCCAACAAGGGTGAAACTGAAACCCGGTTTGGTTTGCAAGGATAAATTCATAGCTTGTCTATATACCACTCAAGAAGTTGCTTAAAGCTATAAGAGTAATAGTTAGAACCGTTTTTTGGGGACCAGCCTTTTTTTGAGTGGACCATGGTTTTATTTTGGGTAAAGACATTAGAAGTATTTCTAGGTCATCCCATATCTAGTTATTTATTTAATACCTAATTTACCCTCTTAATTAATTTTAGGTTATGATTAGTGAAATGATTTAGTTAAAAACAATTAGTGAGATTAAATTAAAAGATGGGTTTATTATTAGTTGAGTAGAAGTATTGTGAGAGTAGAGTTAGAGAAGATGAAGGAGAAAAACATGAAAAATAATTTTTTTTTCCAATTCACCCCCTTTGAGTATTCAAATGATGGATTTTATCAACCACAACCGGAGGAAGAGTATTTGGGTGAACAAGTATGCTCCAAACTTAGATAATGTATGTTGAATTGGTAAAAACTTCCCCAAAAATGTAAAATTTTGAACTGGACTTTGAACAGTTCGGTTATTTTATATGAAG
This sequence comes from Papaver armeniacum, assembly GCA_023531295.1. Classification (NCBI taxonomy): domain Eukaryota; kingdom Viridiplantae; phylum Streptophyta; class Magnoliopsida; order Ranunculales; family Papaveraceae; genus Papaver; species Papaver armeniacum. The sequence goes on along the minus strand of JAJJWW010015467.1, from coordinate 721,625 downwards.
AACAAGTAACCGAACTCATCTGAAGGTGTAGTTCGGTTGCTTTGTGAGGATGAACAAGTAACCGAACTCATCTGAATGTGTAGTTCGGTTTGCCTTAAGGAGATAAACAAGTAACCGAATTAGTTTGAAGGTTTAGTTCGGTTGCTTGATCCAAACACGCAGGTTACCGAACTCCATATTAATGGGAGCTCTGACATGCAGCGTTATGTTCGGTTGGTTCGCAACTAACCGAACTTTACGTACAAATAAATTTTAACCAAGTGTATAAGGTTCGGTTGGTTCGCAAACTGCATGCTTTTGCGATCCAATCGAACTTAGTTTAATAAGTTCGGTTGTTTCACAAACTTGAGATCAATTGCACAACCAACCGAACTTAGCAAACAAAATTTCTTATGTTTTTAACCATAGAGTTCGGTTACATGGGAGTTTTAAGATTTTTGCGAAATAACCGAACAAAGTTGATAGAGTTCGGTTATAAGAGAAATAAAAATAATGGGAAAAACAGTAAGGTTCGGTTACATGGCAACTTTTTTTCTTATGTTTTTAACCCTAGAGTTCAGTTACATGGCAGTTTTATACATTTATGCGAAACAATCGAACTCGTCAGTTCGGTAACATAGTTATAAAGCATATATATATAACTGAACTCATCTGAAGGTGTAGTTCGGTTGCTTTGTGAGGATGAACAAGCAACCAAACTCATCTGAATGTGTAGTTCGGTTGCCTTGTGAGATGAACAAATAACCGAACTCAACACTGTAACCTCCATTAAACCTCTCCACAACTTTCATTTTCAACTCATTTTGATGATTACTTCCCATTTTTTCTACCAAAAACAAACGACAAGTAATGGGTTTGTGAGAATATCTTTGCTAAAGATTTAAATTAAGCTATATATATATAAAGGTGGTGGTGGTGGTTGGTGGTGGTGGTAATCGGTGGTTGGTGATAATCGGTTGTTGGTGGTGGTGGTAATCGGTGGTTGGTGGTGGTGATAATCGGAGGTGGTGGTGGTGGTAATCGGCGGCGGTGGGCGGTGGTGATGGTCGGAGGTGGTGGTGGTGGTAATCGGCGGCGGTGGGCGGTGGTGATGATCGGAGGTGGTGGTGGTGATAATCGGCGGCGGTGGGCGGTGGTGATGGTCGGAGGTGGTGGTGGTAGTAATCGGCGGTGATGGGCGGTGGTGGTGGGAGGAGGTGGTGGTTATATATAGAGTGAGAGAGAGGTTTTTATTAGGTTGGTTTTAAATTAAATTAGGTTAAGGGTAGGTTAGTAATTTCAACGCATTAGGACACCCCTTATAACTAGAGGGAAGGTGGCCTAATAAGACCATGGTCGCCTCAAAAAAACCATGGTCCCCAAAAAATGGTTCAATAGTTAGAGTAAGAAGCTGTTACAGACTAAGGTGCCCCTATCAGTTTATAGATTGTACTTAGTTTGAATCCACGTAACCGACTTTTTACAGACTATGACACTGTTATGTCGGAAAAGCTGTATAAATATCCTCTGAAAACTCCTCTTCTTTATAAAACAATTCAATACAATAGCTTTACTCTCCCATTTCGATTATCTTAGATGGTATCAGATTAGGTTAGTTTCTTCATAACATTGCAAAACAAACCTCAAATTCAGATCCTGTTACATTTCAAATTTGATCTTTGATCAAATCATTGCGTAATATTTCACAGATTTTTGTAGAATCTCATATACTTTGATCACTTTAACTGTTTCTTTCCAGATCTACAATTTCTTGAATTTCTTGATTTCACAATTTCTTGAATTTCTTGATTTCACAATGCCTCCAAAAGCAGCAAATCGTGCTTCGACTTCCGCTGGCAACAACAATGATGATTCTGATGATGGATCTGCACCAGATCGATACAATTTTCGTCTTCCATTTACCAACATTGCAAACTTCATTTCTCTGAAGTTAGATCATACAAACTTTCTACTCTGGAAGGATCAATTTGAGTCGGTACTAATCTCAGTTGATCTGTTTGAATATGTTGATGGTACAGTTCAAGAACCGCCTCGACAAATCATGGTGGATGGTGCTCAAGTTCAAAATCCGGCTTGGCTCTATTGGAGAAAGGTAGATCGGTTTGTCTCAAAGCCGTTTAAAAGCTACATTCACCAATCAGTTTGAGGTGATAATCTAGGCTTAACCACTTGCTCATGAAATATGGGAATATCTTGAAACAACTTTTACTACTCAATTTCTTTGCTCGCAAATCTATGTTGCGCAATCAACTTCAGTCTATTCGTAGAGGCAATCGTTCTGTTGAGGAGTATTTACAACAAATTAAGACAATTACTGATAATCTTGCAGCTATTAATGAGAAAGTGAGTAATTCTGATATACTCATGCATATTCTCAATGGTCTTGGTCGTGATTATAATAATTTTGTTATTTCTGCTCAAAATCGGGAGGTTCCTTTTACCTTTGCTGAAATTAAGGCTAGAATAATCAATCATCAACAGTGGTTAAAAGACCAAGATTCAGAAATGAATGCTATGTTTGATTCTCAGAATGCTTCTGCAATGTATAGTAAGAACACCAATTCTGGTGGTGGAAATGGGAAGAAGAATAATACTAATAACAAGAATAGGAGCACTTTCAAGAACAGTGTTTATTCTTCTGGTTCTGGATCTGGTAGTGGTGGTAGTAATTCTTCTGGGAATGGTGGTGGTTATTCTGGTAGAAGTTATGGTGGTAGTTCTTCTGCAAATGTTAGTAGTACTTCTTCAGGCAATTCAAGGAATAATTCAGGTTCTTTTGATTGGTCTACTGTTGAGTGTCAAATATGCAGGAGGAATGGACATTCTGCAAGAAGATGTTATTACAGATATCAACATGACAGAAATTCAATCAGTTCTGTGCAAAGAGCTTTTGCAGGTATTGAGTTAAATCCTGTAACTGAAGATGTTAATGCATTACCAGCTACTACTCAGTGGTTCCAGATTCTGGTGCTACAAATCACATGACCGGTGATGATACTCTCTTATCCAACTCTGCTCCATACACTGGGTCTTCGAATGTCATGATTGGTAATGGTGAGGTGTTACCTATTTCTAAAGTTGGTGATGTTACTTTATCAGTTCCAAGTAAGACTTTTAAGTTACAGCAGGTGTTACATATTCCCACTTTAAAAGATAATTTGGTTTCCATTGCTAAATTTACAAAGGATAACAATTGCTTTTTTGAACTATATGCTTGGGGTTATCTGATTAAGGATGTTGTTACAAAACAGGTGCTAGCTAGAGGCTTTATTTTCAACAATCTGTATCCAATTAGGTCTATTCATCCTTCATCAACTTCATGTTTTCATGCTTCCATCACTGCTCCTATACCTTTATGGCATAACATACTTGGCCACCCTGCTGCTGCCATTCTACACAAGCTACATTCAGTTGAGTCAATAAAGCTTTCTGGTATTAAGTCTTTAGAGTCTATCTGTAATTCTTGTCAGTTAGCCAAGAGCAAAAAATTGCCTTTTACTTTATCTTCTAGAATTAGTACTGCTCCTTTAGAGCTTGTTCATTGTGATGTATGGGGTCCATCCCCTGAAGTGTCTTTGTTAGGATTCAAGTATTATATTGTCTTTATAGATGACTTTAGCATATATCATTGGATTTATCCATTGAAAGTTAAGTCTGATGCTCTTGTATCTTTTCAACACTTCAAACAAATAAATGAAAATCTTTTGGCTACCAAAATTGTTTCTTTTCAATGTGATAATGCTTATGAACTGACTAAAGGTTCTTTTAAACAATTTTTAGACTCTTCTGGCATTACTCTCAGATTGTCTTGTCCACATACCTCTCAGCAAAATGGTTTGGCTGAGAGGAAACACAGGCATATTACAGAAGTAGGTCTTACTTTGCTTTTTCAAGCTCATTTACCTAAAAAGTTTTGGTATGATGCCTTTCACACAGCCACTTTTCTTATCAACAGATTACCTACTAAACTTTTGAATTTTCAATCTCCATTTGAAATTACATTTCATAAGCCTCTGATTTTACTTTTCTTAAAGTCTTTGGTTCAGCCTGTTATCCATATTTAGGGGCTGATAGGAAAGACAAATTATCTCCTAAGTCTTCATTGTGTACCTTTATTGGTTATAGCTCTCTTCATAGAGGCTACATATGTTATGAAATGTCTTCAGGCAAGATTTATACCTCTAGACATGTTATTTTTGATGAGTGTTTGTTTCCTTTCTCCACATCTTCTCATTCCACTATCTCTTCTCCATCTGATACTTCATATTCCACTGTGCCTTTGTCCTCAAATACTCTTTCATCTGCATTATTGCCTTCTACTTCAGGTGACCAGTTCAATTCTTCTGCACAACATATGATCTCTACTTCACATGTTTATCCTCCTGTTACCAGATCTCAATCTGGTATTAGAAAGCCAAAGCTACTACCTGATTTTGTAACTAACAATGTTGTTAAGCATCCTGTTCCTGCAGCCTTCAGCTCTTTGCTTCAAATTACAGAACCAAATACTTTTAAATAGGCTATGAAGATTTCTTAGTGGGTATGTTCCATGAAAGAAGAAAATCAAGCTTTACAAGATGCTGAGACTTGGGATTTAGTGAAATATCATAAAGGCATGAATGTTCTGGGTTGTATGTGGGTATATAAGCTCAAGTTAAAAGCTGATGGAACTATTGAGAGATGTAAAAGTAGGTTAGTGGCAAAAGGCTACAATCATTTGGATGGAATTGATTATACAGATACTTATAGTCCTGTTGTTAAAGCACCTACTATTAGAGCTGTTTTGACAATTGCAGCATCTAAGGGTTGGCAAATTCAGCAATTGGAAGTATCCAATGCATTTTTACATGGCAAGTTAAATGAATGTGTGTTTATGGAACAACCACCAGGGTTTCAAGTTGCAGGCAAAGAAGATCATGTATGTCACTTAAAAAAATCCTTGTATGGACTGAAACAAGCACCAAGAGCTTGGTTTCAAAGATTCAGTGGCTTTTTATTTAGTATGGTTTTCTTCAGTCAAAGTGTGATCATTCTCTATTTCTCTACAAGACTGAACAAGGGGTGATGTATTTACTTCTATATGTTGATGATATAATCTTGACTGGCAGCTCAAGTACTTTGCTTACCTCTCTTATTGCAGCTTTGAGTAAAGAATTTAAGATGAAAGATTTAGGTCCTCTGCATTATTTCTTAGGCATTGAGGTTGACAGAAACTATAATACTAAGTCTATGTTGCTTACTCAAAAGAAGTACTGTATGGAGTTGTTGGTAAAAGCTGATATGGTTGACTGCAAACCTTGTAGCACTCCAGTTGCTAAAGGTCCAAGATGTTCTGTGTTTGATGGTGATCCTTTACAAGATCCTCTTCACTATAGAAGTTTAGTAGGGGGTTTACAGTACCTTACTATGACTAGACCTGACATAGCTTATGTTGTTAGCTATGTTTCTCAATTCATGCATCAACCAACCACTACTCATCTGCAATTAGTCAAAAGAATATTGAGATTTCTTAAAGGCAGCTTAGGTTCTGGTATTGTTCTGGGTTCTTCGGATACTTCTATCATCACTGCATATTCTGATTCCGATTGGGCTGGATGTCCAGATTCAAGAAGGAGTACTTCTGGATAAGCTATTTTCTTAGGTTCTTCCCTTATCTCTTGGACTTCTAAGAAGCAACCTACAGTATCCAGATCTTCAGCTGAGGCTGAATACAAATCCCTTGCTAATACTTCTTCTGAGATGCTTTGGTTGTCTTATTTATTCAAGGAATTAGGTATTGCTACTTCTCTGCCCTTTACTCTTTATTGTGATAATCTTAGTGCTAGTAGTCTAGCATGTAATCCTGTTTTTCATGCTAGAAATAAGCACATTGAAATAGATTATCACTTCATTAGAGACTTAGTTCAGTGTAGATTTCTTGTTATCAGATTTGTTCCTTCTCTTCTTCAACTTGCTGATGTCTTTACAAAAGGGCTGGCACCTGATTTATTTGTCACTCTTGTGTCCAAGCTTATGTATTTTACTCATACTAAGCTTGAGGGGGAGTATAAGAGTAATAGTTAGAGTAAGAAGCTGTTACAGACTAAGGTGCCCCTATCAGTTTATAGATTGTACTTAGTTTGAATCTTGTAACTGACTTTACAGCTATGACAGCCTGTTATGTCAGAAGTTGTATAAATATCTTACAGACAACTCCTGTCTTCTTTATCTGAAACAATTCAATACAATAGCTTTACTCTCCATCTCTGATTATCTTAGAAAAGCAAAAATGAAGAATTTAAGTTCGGGTACACAATTTCAATATAACTTCTACAAGCAATGGCATTCATGAAAACTTCTTAAGATTGAAGAGGTGTGCACCCCACGCGGGTAGAATTTAAGATTGAGAACAAATATGCACAATTGTACGAAAGAATTATAACTTTCTGACATGTGAATGGTGAAGTTCTAGGAAATAGATTTCTGAAAATTTAATCTTGCATAAATGCACACTAGTGATGTTCAAGATTGGAACTCCTGGTCAGACAATGATTACGGTAATGATACAGGGATGACTTTGTTCTTTGCAAGTAACAAATGCCTGAATTTTATATCATACATTAAAATCCCAATATAAAAAACTTAAAATGTGCCTGAAAGTAAAACCCGAAAGCCATCCCATGGTATCTACTGATCTAATAAGGAACCATAATTGTGTAAGATCAAGTACTAATACCATATATTTTAGTCTATCCAAACCTCACTGCAAACAAGCTCAATTTATTGTTTTCTAGCAGGGATTGAATACATTTACAAGTTTGATTCGTAAGCCAACTAAACAACAAACTCAAGATCAATGTTTTTATGAATCAGAACTGAATTTATGTTTATGAAACAGGAATTCCAAATCTAAGTAAAAAATTAAAAGTATACAACAAATAAGATACTCAAGTTCACATCAAATTTATATGATTATTTATATACAAATAGATCTTTACATATTAAAACTCTTTACATAATAAGATTCTGCAGCTTCATGCCTGAATCATCTACTTATCTACACCGAAAATTGAAGTCGAAGAGAACTGTTTGAGAGGAAATATCATAATGCTGGTGGTGGTTTGTTTCGATTGTGTATGTGTGGATCATCATCCAAGTAATCCATTTGGGGAAACAGAGATCTAAACCTACCAGAGAAAATTAGAATAAAAAGGATTTTGGATCACAGAGGTTAAAAAAATATTTGTTGCCCTTATCAATGGGAAGAAGAACGAAACCCTAATGTGTGCCCTTCGGGGCTTTATCTCGTCAATGAAGCAGAAGAGGCCCATAGAATTAGCCCACTGGATACCCTTAGAAATGCTTGCACCGAGTAAGTGGCACAGTGATGAAATTTAGTGGCAATGTTGCCGATATTTCATGTACACATTTATGTTTATGTATGTCACTCCATTAATCTTGGCTCCCATATACCAATAGTCAGCCCAAGGGGGTATCTGGGTAAAGGTTTGTTAATGTCCGGTCAGTGATTAGTGAATATCGATCATTCAATATCAAGCCTTGAGAAACCTTCTCTCCTTGGATAATTTAATTTTCTCCAGTTTTGTTTAGAATTATTGCACAAATGGGAAATCACAAGTCCCCTTTCACTAACTCATACTTAATGTTATGCTAGAAAGTCCGTTCGTCATATACAATGCACCACAACCAAAACAAGAGAAACCAAGGGAAAACCAAAACCAATAAAATAACAAGTATTATAAAATCAAATGAGAACTTTCAGCCGAAACAACTATCGGAAATGACTTGTCCTTTGATGTCCGGTGGCTCTGAAACATAACGACTTGGCAGGTTGCTATGAATAAGTAAGCTGAACATTGACCAATTTGATCCCATTGCAGCGATGGAATCTAATGGCAATTGGCCTTGCCGATAATTTGATCCCATTGCAGCGATGGAAGCTGAACATTCTGACTTTCAGCCTACAATGAGCAGCTCCAGATTTATTTATGGGTTTAAGAAACAACATGGCATGTTAATAAGTTATGATCACGGAAAATGAATAGCACGTTGGTCATTTGTGACCAACTGCTAAGCAATCTTCACACCGGTCAAACGAAACAACTTAAGTGAAGATTCGCCTAAGATTCAGAATGGTCTCAATTCTAGGTTTCAGTTTTTCTGAAGACCAGCTGCTCCAAGGAGGCAAGCACCAATTCCAAAAGATCTGCCTTGATCTTATATCCGCAGCCATTTTGCTTATTACCTCTTTGATGGTTAACCCATGAATGCTGGTTTATCTTTGGCCAAGAGGCAAACATGATTTCTTGAGTGAATTTGCAATGGAGAAAGAGGTGGTCTATGGATTTTTTATCAGAATTATCATCATTAGTTACTTAATCAGATATATTATAGCTTCAATTCCTCCTCCTATTAAGGTTATCATAACCTCCTCACTCCTAATAAACTCATTCCTTTCTTGTCAAACAACTTAGAAGTACTACACTGAATGTGTTCAATTTAGACCAACATTAAAACAAATTTGTGCACAGAATCTCAATTTTTATCAAATTGAAAAATTAGCACATTTTACACACACACAACCTAAGAAATAATACCTTTAAGCTCGTTACTTTTACAAAAAAACAGGGAGACCAAATTTGAGAGGAAAAATCATCATGCCATGGTCGATTCTTGTCTCTTTTACACAACCCCATAATCAGTGTATTAAAAAGTGACAACATCTTTTTAAAAGTGAGACCAAAAACAATCCTATACTCAACAGCATGTATCATCCAAGCACGTTCTGTTTCAATGGTAATCATAAACCTTACCTTGATGAGTTATTTTTCCAACATGCCTCCAATCAAACTCACCCATACCTGATGTGTGGATCATGATCATCAACCAAGTAATCCATTTTTGGAGGATCAGAGAAAAATCAAACCGAAATGAAAAGGGTTTCTGATTACACAGATCCGGAGCTGAGAGAGATTTAGACGGCGGAGTTTAGTTTTAAAAAGAGGGCAACATTTCTCTATCTTTATATATAAGTAAGGTTTCAAACCCTAGCGGGTGCCCTTAGCAAATCTAAAAACCTCAAGAGGCACACAGTATTAGCCCACCGACGCCGGACATATTGCCAAATTCACCTGGGAATCCAGAAAATTTGCCAGTTTGCCGCAAAAACTGGACCGTAAGGTTACTTTTTTCTTGGGGCTTTTCTCTTACTAGCAAAACATTTATCATTCCTCTCCTCCTTAAAATTCCACCAAATGGCGAAGGAAAGCATTCGCCAAATCTTCGTTCTCGATACCACTCCCACAAAGCCAATTACATTACAATACTAGTAACTTATAAAGCCAATTACATTACAATACTAGTAAACTATCATGCTTTACTCGAACATGTTCGGAAGGGGTCTAACAGCCAAGAATTCATCAACTGTCGCATTAGTCACTGCAACTCTGACTTTACAGTGCATTTCAAGCTGGTGAGATTCAGGAATGCAGAACGGAGCAAGCATCTCTATGAAGCTCCCACTTCCAAAACTTTGAAGTTTTGGTTCAATTTTTATTTTCATTCCATAAAAATGAACCATTTCTAAATCGAAGAGGTCATAAAGAGTATGAACCAGAAGCACCAGCACTTATTTTTGCCAACGGTCGTGCGTGTTAGCGCAACAAAATGTCAGGGAAATATACTTCTAATTCAGGCGTACATGGCATTAAGATGTAGAAGAACATTTTAGCAATTGACAAAAATTATCATCACCGGTCTTACTTAATCAAATTGTTTCTGGTCACCTGTGGCTTATCAGATTCAAGAAAAAATAAACAAATAGAATAAGTCATTCATGGCCAGTATATCCTCATGTTCCAAAATTCAAACATAGAAAAGAAGCTCTGAAAATAAAATCCAATAGAGATTCCATGCTTGCTAACTCTGATGAATCTTCAGAACTATTATAACCCATAATAGTATAAAGATCAAGTATCAATATTACAGCTTCAATTCCTAATAATGTTATTCTTTTCCTGTAGGAATCTAATCAAACAAGCAACTAACATGTATTACACTTTAAAGTTATATTCAGCATAACCCAACATTAGAACAGATTTGTGGATATAATCTCTGTTCTTATCAAACTGAATACTTTTATTTTACATACAATATACAGAATCATTCGTTGCATGTAATTCAATCTTAACTAAAACTTGGTAAACATATGGGTGATAACTCCAGCTTGCACCTTCCAGATTACTTTTGACCTCAAATGACGATTAAAGCGGATTTGTGGAGGCCAAACACCTGAGATCAACCGGAATATTCCAAGCAAGTTAATCTTTCGATTCTTACATTCATGCCAAACAATCCTCCAATGAAGACGCCTAGATCTGGCTAAATGTTTGAGAGGAGAAATCATTTTGCTGCTGAACCATCATTGACTGTGTAGAATAGATGTATGTATGGATCATCCAAATAAACCATCTTGGTAAACAACGAGATTGAAAATCAGAATCAAAATATTGTAGATCCAAAACCAGAGAGAGACGAAGGCGGCCAAGATTACTTCAGAGAGATAAAGAGAAACCCTTTATTTGTAGGAGTGGCTTTTTTTATAACTACAATACGGAACCCTAATGGGTGCCCCTTAACATCCATGCATCTAACAGACTCAAGCAGTCATCCCACTGGCACTTGACTGGATCTTAAAGTGTCTTAGCCCCAAAATACATTACAATATCAAGTCAAACAGGCCTTTTTGACAGTCAACCTCTTAGTCCATGTTCTAAAATTTTGGAAAAGCTATGGCCAATTCTTTTGTTGCTAACTCGTACTCAGCATTATGTTACAAGGTCAGCTCTTGTCCTTGTGAGCATTATGGTGCTGGAACAATAGGATTTGGCAGGTTGCTACGAATAACAAGGCCAAGAAAAGTGATCTAAATGAAATTTCTAAAGGAAGGTCACCTAATAAGAAATTTGCACCTATTACATGCAACACCTAGACGTCTGTTTAAAAGCTGGGAATGGGATTGCTGCTCAGCAAATACCTTCTTCAATATTATTTCAAAGTCAGATTGCTGCTCAGGAAACCATCTTCGACTAAATTAGGCTTTTGATTGGAGCGAAACAAATATGATCATGGCTCTCTAATGACCAAGTGTTAACTAGAGCTTCTATATCCCTTGGACATAATTGGCATGCCCATTCCTGGTTGCTTTCCTATAACATAAAGAAGATTCTAGTGAACTAAGCCAAAGCTTACGCCGTTTTTGTTTTTCAATCTCTATAAACTTTTTCATTTTGATATTCAAAATGATTGATTGGGATGATCCTCAGATCACATCTACACTGCACTGTGATCTCTTCTCTCTGAAATAAATTGATTACCTACAACATTTCTCCAAAAAACCAAAACCAAGAGACCTTTTGTCCAGGAACAAGTCCTGAGGTCGGGCTAGAGACTATCTCATGAAGAATTGTCTCATAAAAGTGTGGCAGAAGTTTTTTACGCCGGCTTGTCAAGCCATAGGCCTCGTAAACCTTACGGCATGTCGGCACGTCCCATTAAAGATTAGTGAAATGACATACATAAATGTACATCCAATTGCCCGATTGAGTTAACAAAACAAACTTTGTGTAGTTTAACTCTTTTTCTTGAATCAGATAGGCTGAGTCACTTTAGGATGATTTCCAGTGGGCTAGTTGTGTGGGTTTTTCTTCTGCTACATTGAGGCAAAGCCTCAAAGGGCACACATTAGGGTTTATGTCCTCTTACCCTTTGATAAGGGGCACACGTTAGGGTTAAGGATGTACTTACAAATAAACTGAGCTACAAAGAGAAATGTTGTTATTACTCAACTCCGCCGTTCTCGTCTGCTTTGGTTTTAGATCTCTGTAATCCTCCAGAAACTTCATTTTTCTCTGGGACGATGATCCCAAATAACACAATCAAAGAAACCGACCACCAAACCAGCATTATGATTTCTTCTCTCAATTATTTCTCTTCTATTAAGATCTTGGAGTTATGTGTTGAAACCGAGTGATGCATCAGTAGCTTTCATTCTCTTCTTCTCCGGATAAAGTACTTGCAGATTTTTGCCTAATGTGGATGCCAGTGTCTTTTTGATTACAAAATTTTTACCTTCCCTGCATATTTGATAGGCTTCACGGGGCAACACCATTGAATAAGATTAGTTTAAGGTTCAATTTATATCACAAAATTGTGGAATTTTCCATCATGTATTGTTAATTATTCTAACAAATTATGTTAGATCTCTCTTTTTCTAGTAACTAATGAGGTGAACTTGAGCGTCTTATTGGTTGTTAAATAGTTCTTATATTTCTTAGATTTGGAAGTGTTTTAATGTTTCTGTTTGATAAGAATTCGGATTTGATGCACAAAATTGACCTTGGGTATGTTATTTTGTTGCCTTCTGGTTTGATCTTGTAAATATATTACAATCCCCTACTAGAAAATAAAAATTGAGTTTGTTTGCAGTAAGGTTTTAATAGCCTACATAGAAATTGAGGGATCAGATCAAAAATATCATAGTATTATTTGAACTCAGTATTACACATCCGATAGCATAGAATTTACAAATGCAAAGACAACATAATTGAATCTGGAAACTCAAACGTTTTAAAACCAAAAATTTGAATTTTGTTTCCCGACCAATTTCTGGTGGCTGGCTGCTGCTGTTTGGTTGCAGTCCATACGGTTGATGTTGAACAACAACTTGACCACTTGAAGAACGACGATACGGTGAAAATCTATATTACGCGAAGAAGAAATGAGGATCTGGCAGCACAACAACATTAACAGATACAGATGAGAAGAATGTTTCACCACCTCCTTCCTTGACCGACTTTCTTGGCCTTCCTGACTTACTTTTGAGAGGAGAAATCATAATGCTATGGAGGTAGGTAGATGTGAGGAGATATTCCCAGTAATCCATTTCGTTATCATAGCAATGAAAGAGCCTTTCTTATCGATTGATTATTTTAGAGATTCAGAACCAGAAAGAGGCGGCGAAGGTGTAGTAGTGTTAGCTCAGTGAGAATGAGATAGAGAGTGTTGCTAGTTTATATATGAAACCCTAACGTGTGCGGTTTGCCCCTTATCCTTATCAAGGGTAGTAAGCAACTTCAATGTAGCAAACTAACAAACTAACTTTCAACAAAACGTTCCCGAGTTATGCTGCTATGCTGATACTCATGAGAGGAAATGTTTACACTGTTAATGCTATTAGTTGGTAAATCTTAATCCTTCAAATCCAAGACTTGAAGAACTGTCGAGCCACCAAGAAATTTCTCACAGTGCTTTCTACAATTTGTTTAGAATCAGATCTTAAAATTGGATAGGAAGATTGTTTAACATCAGAATGTTCACCTCATTAGCAGATTACTAATAAGTCTCTTCTTCTTCATTTTTTTTTTTTTTGGGAAAATTGGGAATATGTCCCGTTTTCATTAATCTGTTTGAGGATCTATCCCGTAACGGAAAATATTAAGGAATATATCCTGGAAAGAAAAAAAAACTGTTAAGTATTGAATGTCCCACATGTGTAGGGTTACGCCTGTGACAACTTTACATTTTCACCCTTATGTTATTTAAATAGGAATAGATCCATATTTTCCCGTAGAGAAACAGATCCATACAAACTTAAATGGGGTAAATATATGCAGAGAGAAATCTCCATATCATCATTACCCTTAATCGAACAGTTCAGTTCAAAGAGGAAAAAATTTGTATCGATTGTAGCTTAAAGAAATTGCTGTGAAAGATGGAAAAAAACTAATCGAGGACGCCTTGTTTTACATCTTCTAGGATACAGAATTGATTCACAACCAAACTCCGGTCTTACAAGACCAATTCAGGATTACCAAGTCATTATATGTACTCCTATATATCACAATTATATATGCTATCAGATTATTTTCTTACTCCTGACCGGCTGACTCATGTCCCCTAACTGCTTCAAGCTCCTTCTCTCTTAGTTCTTTCATTCATTCCGGTGTTTCGTATGGCAGATAGGCTGTTCAAAACAAAATGAATGATTAACTAGTACTCACGAGTTCCCATACCATTGAATATCATACACTTAGTACCACCAAATCATGCAAGTCTAATAAAGTTCAAATTCATTAAACATTAATAATTGTTACTGAGTTTCGATGTAAGAGAATGAGTGGACTTTTAATAAGCGGTGTTCAAACCTTTCAAGTTTCAACTGGGAGGACTTTCATCAAACAGTTGATCTTTGTTTGACATTTGAAACCTTTGTTTCAATAAGCCGTGTTCATCAAAAGAATTATCTAATTAAAAAAATCAAAAGATTCAAAACTCACTAAAAATTCTTAGCATGTTTGAAAATGAAATTTTTTTTGTCCGGGTGATCTTCGGTGGATTGAACCCATGAATTACAAGGAAAATGAACAACACCAGAAGCAAAAATACGTCTCGCCTGCACTTGGTTAAAGAAGATAAGGCTAAAAGCGTAAAGTTGTCACACATGTAACCCCCACACATGTGGGATATTCATCATTTAACGGTTTTTTTCTCACTCCGGGATATATTTCTTAATATTTCTCGTTATGGGATAGATTCCCAAACAAATTAGTGAAAGTGGGACATATTCCCAATTTTCCCTTTTTTTTTTGCAGGGAAAAGTTTATTATCAGCGTGCTGACAACAGGAACCAAGCTAACAAACTTTTTATTTTTCTGGTGGGGAACTTGTCAAAACAACTAAGGATTATTGCACTTGTCAAACAACTAGGTTGGAACTTATATGAGTACTAATCTACTTCTCCATAAGATGCCCGAGTGAATTAACCCGCAGCATAATCGAAAACTAACTTCACCTATCTAATTTCAACAAAAACTTCCGGAGTTATGCAATGCTAGCTACACATGAGGGGAAATCTCTACATTTGTCTCATGAGTTCTTTAGGGATTCTCATTTATTTTCACTGTGATGTCATTCATTGGTAAATATCGGGCAACCAAATCCAAGACTTTTTTAGGATTGTTGAAATTTCTCACAGAATTTTCTACAATTTGAACAGAATTGTTGAAAGCTAACAATAGATTTTGTTGCATGGAGTAGGGGCACTGCAATAAAATCTAACTCTTATTGATGATGCAATAAAATCTAGAGGAAGCAAAACTATATCCCTTCTACTAAAGAATAGTCAGCCAAGTGCAAACCACGTATTCGTAATTAAGAAAACAAAACATTACCAATTTTCACTACCAGTAACTTGAGAAAATCACCAACTCATCTTCTCATAAGATTGGAATTCCTGGTCAGACAACGATCTTGATATTAGCAGGGAAATGATATAGGGATGACATTGCAAGTAAAAAAAACTGAATTACAATAATATGCTAAAGTTACAAAATTCCAGACATAAAAAACTTAAAAAGTGCCTGAAAGTAAAACCCGATAGCCATCCCATGCTACCAAGCTAAACTCATGCTGAGTCTAATACGGGACCATAATTGTGTAATATCATACTGTAGCATTTAATTTCCATATAAGCTATCAAAACCTCACTGCAAACGAACTAAATTTTTACTTTCTAACTTGTAATACATTTACACGTCTAATTCAGAAGGCAACAAAACAAGAAACCCAAGATCAATTTTGTGCATCAAATCTGAATTCTTATCGAACAGAAACATTAGAACACTTCCAGATCTAAGAATAATATAAGAAGTATACAGCCAACACGATACTCAAGTTTACATCAAACTGATATTATTATTTAGAAACAGAGATTAGTTAGATTACTAACTAAAAATCCAGGAAACTGTATATAGCTCACATATATTAACATGAAGGTGTAGGTCATCAAATATTCAAATCCATTCATCTGGGACCACGAAGAAGTGTAAACGAAACTGGCACTGTCATCCAAATTTTGTATAGGAATCTATAAGGAAATGTTACTAGAGAAGAAGAAAACCAAAACTAACAGAGATATTTGAGAGGAGAAATCATAATGGTGTGGTGGTTTCTTTGGTAGTCTATGTGAGGATCATCCTCCTTGTATTCCATTTCCGAGAAAACAAAGACAAAACCAAAAATGAAAGAGTTTCTGGAGGGCGAGAGAGATCCAAAACAAAAGAAGGCGAGGACGGCGGAGTTGAGTAACGGCAGCATTTTTCTATGTAGCTCAGTTTATTTATAGGTACATCTTTGAACCCTAACATGTGTGCCTGTGAGAGTAACTGAGTTAATAAGAAATGTAATTTTCCCGTTTCTGTTATTTACTTATGTTGGGTGTCTTGTGTTTGGGTGTGTTTATCTATTTTCTCTCAGACATCTTTATTAACTAATTTGATTGGGGGCAGACATTTTAATTGGGGGCCATAACTTTTTATTTGCACCCCGATTTTTTGAGGGGCGTATTAATCCGATATTGAAAAGACTGTTTTACCCTTTACTAAACACAAATCTTAAAAATCAGTTAATCCTAATTAAAAGCCTTAATTAGGACACCAATTTCATATACCCTAAATCAGTTTCCTCTCCTCCCATTTCTCTTCA
Organism: Papaver armeniacum; assembly: GCA_023531295.1. Lineage (NCBI taxonomy): Eukaryota > Viridiplantae > Streptophyta > Magnoliopsida > Ranunculales > Papaveraceae > Papaver > Papaver armeniacum. The sequence goes on along the minus strand of JAJJWW010015467.1, from coordinate 705,083 downwards.
TCTTCCTCTCCTCCCCTTTCTCTTCTCCACCACCACCATTAACGACTCCGCCCAATTTTTTTTTTTTCGACCGATTCATCGTTTAATCGTCGATGTTAGAAGAGAATCGACGATTAACTTCTTCTTCAAACATGGCTCGTACAAAGCAGACCGCTCGCAAAGAACGTCAAATTCCCAATCTAAATCGACACCGTCAAAGGAAAGGTTATCGAGGGACGAACTCCAAAACCCAAAAATCGAAACCCAAAGAAGATATGGGTCCAATTAGAAGGTATGTGAACTTAAACCCTCCTTTTATGCATTTTTTTGTTGTGTTTTGATTGCGAAATTGAGTCTGGTAACTGAAATTTAGCGGTTTCAGTTTAAGGGTCGTTAGTATCTTAGTGGATACCCCTAACGACTTTTCATTTGCATGCTTATTTTATGAAAAATCGTTAGTGTATTAGGTTGAAGATGACGACCCTTATTCTGCTACTTCGACATTTTTTGCCCTAGAATAGAGTCGTTAATCTTTTATATTGCAGATGACGACTCTTGTTTGCCGACCCTTATTTATTCCCTAACGGATCTAGATGGAACTCGAACATCCCTCTATTCCAAAAATTGATAGTGTCGTCATCTCATTTCCCCTTGAGTCGTCACTTAAGTATATGCCCTAGAGTCGTCAACCCATAAGATCGTTATTGTCCTTTTGACGACCCTTTGTTATTTGAAAGGTTCGTCATCATATTACTTTGAGTCGTCACATGATATAGAAGGGTCGGTTGTGTTTTAGATTATCGGATTGATGACTCTTTTTCTGATAACCATAAAGTTGATGTCTTATTGGGTTTTTTTTGTTTTTTTGTTTCGAAACCAAATGCAGAACCAAAGGCAAGGTTCCAATGACGATAACTCCACCTTCCAAAGCTCCACGCCATGATAAATACTTACTTGCCGGTCCATTACGCGGTAAGAAGCCGAGTGAGGTATCAGTTTCTATCACCGAACCAAGAGACAAAGGTAATGAGTTGTCGGAATCATCAGAATCAGACTCTCCTGTTATTTCCGCTAGCAGTAGTGGTGAAGAAGAAGAAATCCAAGAAGAGGAGATACAAGAAGATCCTCCCGTACGAGGTGAATATTTAATGATGAAGATAATGTTAGTGGTGATGATTCTGATGATGGTAATGGTGATGATGATGAGCAGGAATGGGATGGAGGTAATAATGGTGGTCATGAGGAGGAAGAGGATGAAGGGGATGATGTTGCTGGTAATGATGATGAAGAGGATGATGGTAAACAAGATGTAGAAGCTAAAGAACAGAATGCAAAGCCGAAGCCGGTAAAGAGGGTTAAGAAGGATGGAACTGATATTACACCCAGCGCAAGACACGTTCCCGCGCCTCATTTGATGTTGGAGCCTCTTCGAAGTGGTAAACCAAGAGGAGAACCTAGAGATGGGGGCAAAGTTCTATTTGGATATTCTGGATCGTGGACTCATACCATCTATGAGACAATAGTAAGAATCCCAACTTTGCTTGCTATTTGATTAGTTGGTTGATATTAATTTTTTAATATGTTTTTTAATATTTATTTGTTTATTTTTTGCAAGATCATAAGAATGCCGCACGTCTTTTCAGGCACCAATCTTCTTTTAAGAAAATGGAGTTGTGGCCGCTAACAGGTGAATGTGCAAGAGTTAGAGAATATGTTGAAAACTCCGGTTTGTACAATGCCGTTGTGAATATTGTGATTGCGTATGACAAGGTTGCAGATCTAGTTTTTGTGAAAGGTATTACGCTGAAGTACACACATTCCAACTTCCTTTTGGCGAGATGGCATTGACTCCTGATGATGCAGAACAAATATTAGGGGTGCATGTCGAAGGTAAATCAACCAGTGAGAATTTCAAGAGAAGGCCTGGTTGGGATGAAATTTATACATGGACCAAGAACTTGTTTGGCTGGGATAAAGAGAAGACTGATGGGCTTTTCGTGCCGGGAACTAAGTACCCGAAGAAAGAGTTCAAACTTGTGGAAATTAGGCAGATGTTTGCCGGTGCAAGAGAAGGAAAAAAGGAGGTCTCTCTGTGATATGGAATGTCGTTATGCGGCGGCTGCTTATTTGTTGTACGTCCTTGCGCTCGGTTGTATTTCCCGACAAACAAAGGTAACAGGTGAGCGCTTGACCTTCTTCAGCCTTTGGACCCCTTAGAAGATGTGAACAAGTACTCTTGGGGACTTCCATAGTTGCACATCTGAATGGTCAGCTTTCCCAAGGATCTCACGAACGAACTTCTCAAATTAATGGGAATTTGGCTCTAATCCAGGTATTGGGATTGATGAAAGTTGTCTTTTTTAGTATGTGTTTTTCCTTTGATATATTTTTATGTTTATTTGATTGTTTAAAAAATTTAACTTTGGTTGTTGTAGGTCTGGATTTATGATCATTTCCCGTCACTGTTCAAAAAAAATGAAGATGTGAAAATCAACTCAAAATGGAGCCCAGGTAGTCCAACAAGAACCCGTTGGTTGTACTCCGGTTCTCAGGATAGGGAACAAACTGATGCCTTGATAGAAATGCGTAAAAAACTTGACAACATCACGGAGGAAGAGGTAATCTTTACTCCTTACAAGGATGCTAGAGTTGGCGCAATGGAAGATGTCGTGTATTACCATGGCCCTTTGTTTCACCCTAACGGTATTTCAATGTACAATCCTATGAGAATCATGCGTCAACTTGGTTTGTTCAAGATTCACCCGATGAAGACTATGTACCTCCGTTCAAGCACAAGTTGAACAAATATGAGGCCGACAAGGATGATATAAAAGTGGTTTATGAACCTGCAACTGATGTCAATCATTGGAATAATAGACATTCTAGCCTCGTAGACATCACATTTTGGGTGCATGTGGATGAAGGTTAAGAGGCAACAACGGATTACTATCAATGGTACGAAGGCTTCTCACATGGTAGGGTAATACGGATCGATCAGACTACGGGTAGGAGGACCAACAGAGCATCCACATCTGCTTCTCAAGCTGACGGTAGAGATGATACTACCATTCTTAAACTAGTGGTGAGTATTTATTTGTGTAATTGTGTTATTCATTTACATATAAATATACGTCAGTTCATTAGAATTGTTTTTTTAATATAGAGGGAACGAATGAAGCTCTTTGGCAAGGCTTTTTGTTGCTCGGCTGAAAAAGGGGAAGTGATTGATCCTGCGAAGCAACGTCAGTACGCTGATTATTGCACGCACATTGAAAATCCCAATGCAGAGAAGATGTTTGCTGAGCTGGCCAAGGAAGGTAAGAGGACCCGGAAAACACATAGCCGAGCACAACAACGTGGTGAACAGGGGTAAAGTAGCAAACATCATGATGAACAAGGTACCGAGAAGATGGTGGTTCCCCAGGGGGCAGTGATACTCAGGGTCCTCCTCCTAAGAAAAGACGAAAAGTTTCCCGGTCAGGGAGGTAAAGAGAAGGTCGAGGTCGAGATGGTGGTCTTGAGTGAGGAGATGTTACCGTCTAATTGAACTTATGTTTATTTTACTTTATGACTTGAACTTATGTGTTTGTTGAAACTACTTATGTGTTTGGTTTGGATGGTTTGTTGAAACTACATGGTTTTAAGAAGGATGTTTACTAGTATGTTTGTTAGAATAATGTAGTACTCTAATGCAGTCAAGATTATACACTGTGATAGATTTAGGGTCGTCAGCTTTGTTCTGTAGCAGATTAACAACCCTATTTGTCGTTACTGGTTATATTGAAAACAATGACGACTCTTTGTTAGCTAAACACACAGGAGATGAACCATACTTTTTATGGATAGAGTCGTTATTGATTATATGGTAACCAATGACGACTCTAGGTCAGAAAAACATCCAGAAGATGAACGACATTTTATATGTCTAGAGTCGTTATTTATTATGTATAAACAAATGACGACTCTATGTTAGCAAAAACATCCAGGAGATGAACAATATTTTCTATGGATAGAGTCGTTAGCGGTATCATATAGCAGGTTAACGACTTTTATATGTGTATTAAATCCTAAAATACCCCTTTTAGGTATACAGAGTCGTTGCTTTTATATGGGATATAATCGACGACTCTTAGTTAAAATAACAACCAGGAGAAAGTCCAACGTGGGTTTATAATAGAGTCGTTATGTTTATAACATAGAATAGTAACGACTCTTTGATTCTAGTTAACATTTCATCAATCTCGAATTACATAATAGTTAATATGGGTATTCTTGAATTTGAAACATCAAATGTTCGTCAATGAACCTTCTCGCTCGACGATACAATGTTGTATATTCTTTTTGGTGAATGAACTTAGTATCCCGATTACGTATTTTCCATAACCCATTGAAACGTTCCAGCTGAAATTTAACGAGTAATGTTATATGTTAGTAACTTTGAAGCATGAGGAAAGTATAAATATTAACGAATTACTCACTTTTTACTTAAGAGGAGCTCGTGGATGATGGTCGTACACCATATTTCTAACTTTTATATACTCTTTCATTGCACTTTTAATGTAGTTGAATCGAAATGCCAAGTCTCTCCATTTTCGGTTATTAGGATTCATGACGACCGTGAGAAGAACTCCTTAACTCTCTTCCAAAACATTGAATAGATTTCATTTGGACGTTCACAAAAGGTATTAGCAAACGATTTAACGAGACACAAATCTTCATACGGTTCCCATTCAGCCATTGCAATTGAAAGATTATGTAGTTTGGTGGAAAATAGAATGGTTTTGGGCTATTTGCTCAAGAGGATGGGGTGGTATTATATAGAAGAACATCCCAACGGTCTTTTTTTTAGAAATTCACAACATGGGTCGTTATCTATGTGATTATACTAGTTGATGACTCAAGAGCAGGTTGTCGTAAAAATAATTATATGACGACTTAAGGCATAGTCGTCACTGATTAATAAACAGAGATAACGAATGTTTATTAAAATAAATTGAATCTCGATTGAAAGGAAACTTGGAATAATAGCATATTAAATATGAATTAGAAGGTGGAAATTCCTTTGAACACATTACATGTTATTATCGTTTCAAAGGAGATTTAACTAGCATTGCGGCTTCGATGTGATAAAAAGCTCTCCTCTCCATTTGGTATATGCGGCCTGGCAGCACGCCTATCCCCTTTGTGCCTCGCGAAAACTCGTTGTACTTGGTGCACCATTTCATAACAAGAATCTTCCTATGACTAATGTGGGACTACAAGTAAGGATATCGTAGTTTCTTGTTGTTATTAATGAAAGGAACCGAACCAACTTGGCTCCAAAATTTAGTATCATGTTGATGTTCTTCATGGAGATCCCTGACTATGTAATAATTTTTAACCCATTCGGTCTCTTCCTCGACTTGCTTGAATCTTTCCCGGAGTTGGGATTGTTCTTCTGCTCGTTTTTTTGGCCTCGCGTAACTCTTCTTCTTCCTTCGTAGGATATGGCGTGAAAATAAACGGTTTTTTAGTAGGTCGCATGCTTTTTTTGCGTATCTCTTCTTTCATTGCCAATATTGATTTGGTTGGTCGCTTGCATCTTCTAAGTATGTTATCAATTGAATTGGTAGTCGATGAAGGATTTGCCATTTACAAACTAAAATTCTTGAGGTGGTTTTCAATTGAATTTGCTCCTGGAAGTGTTCCTCTATATATACAATAATTACCAACGGCTATTTTTTTTGGGAGAAAGTGTATACAAAAAAAGCCGTTGGGGGTTTTCTTAATAGAGTCGTCCATGTATACACTATAATGATGACGACTCTATTGGGAAGAACTAGAGTCGTTACTTAATTTGTATGTTTATAGGGATCACGACTCTAAGTATTTAAACATCCAGGAGACTCACCAAATTTTTAAGGTTAAAGTCGTTAATGTTTATGTATATATGGATGACGACTCTTAGTTGGAAAAACATCCAGGAGACAGTCAAATTTTCAACTTTAGAGTCGTTAATGGTTATGTATATATGGATGACAATTGTATTGATGAAAAACATCCAGGAGTCTGTCACATTTTTAAGGTTAGAGTCGTTAACTTGTATGTATATATGAATGGCGACTTTTAGGCGTAAAAACATCCAAGAGACTAGCAAATTTTACAGTTAGGGTCGTTAACGTGTATGTATATATGGTTGACAACTCTGTAACATAATTCAAATTACCTATGAGGGTCGTTGGTGGTTTAATCCAACTAGGATAAAACGCATTGCATTCATTAAGCATTCTTCAAAATACAAATATCTGGGTAGAAGATACAACCATTATCAAAAAGTATGCTTCAAAATGCAATGCATAGTTGAGAATAAACATATTCTCTCACGATTCATTTCCCAAGTCTAAGTAAACCGTGGTTGGGTCCATAACATTCCAAATGTTCATTCCATATTCATACTGGTTTTTCCACTCTTTGGTGTACTCTCCCCAATCACCATACACCCGTGGTAGAGGACATTCTTCGGAAATCTTTAAGCCTATGTAATGGTTATCATTGACATGTGCCATTATAATTCTTCTTTTCTTTATCGCCGCCTCGCACCTAGTTTTAGAGGGTACGTACATACAAGAGGCTCCGGGGAAGCCTTTGCTGAATACAATTACAACACAAGTGAATGTGTCCGCCAAAAGTTGGCCACCAAAAAGGCATTTGCATCCAAAACTTATAACCGGCCTTCTTCGACCCCTTCCTCCATTTCACATTTGAAACCAACTCCCTAAACTTCAATTCCCTCTCTTTTTGATCTCCTTCCATGAGCATTTTTAAATATAGTTGTTTATCCTGAACTAGTTTTTCTGCCATTTTTTTTCTTGCATATTCGATTTGGGTGAGCTTAAGTTCGTCGGCCTCGTCGAAATGCCCTAATTGTTCCATTGCAACATGGTAACCACAATTTCCATCGTCGTCAACGTCGTCGGTGGATAAAAGGTGATCCAAGATGACGTGAGGAAGTTGGTCGGTATACTCTTTATACAAAGTGTAAGCAACACGATGTGGTCTTCCTTGGGAATCTCTAGGGGTGCGCGGATTACCTTTTATTCCTCTTATCGTAACCATTCCGCTCGTTTGGCTTTTCTGGGTACCGACCACATGGTCTACAACATCCATGTCTTCCTTTGGCGGACCCTTGCCTTGGGTACGAAAAGAGTTCTCATACTCCGTATATTCCGCCTCCTCGACATACCGACGACGTGACAGGTCACTTTTGCAACTCTTTGCCGCTTTCACGGTTTCTCTAAAACACTTTTTAGTTGTGGGTATACCCGGTGGTTTTTGTTTGATTGGATCTTCTTCTACTCCCAAACTCTTACGGGCAGCCGGCCACAAATTAGAAACCAGTATCTGTCTTCCTGCATAATTCGTTTTTCGATATTTCTCATTGATATACTTTCCAATCTCAAGGTCTCCAAATTGTTCATCAGCGGCTCCTGTGGGATTTGGGAAGAACCCAAGTTGCTTCCAAAAAGGATCGATATCTTCAATTGGAATGAGCCCCTTGTACCCACCGAGCTTATGTTTACACGGGAGGCCAAGCCACGTCTCAGCTTGTACAATTACATTTAATGACTTTTCCATCAAGCTTTCGCTCAAATTTGTTAAGTTCAGTCATCATATGCTTTATTGCCCACCATGATACTTGGTGCGAAACCCCACGTAGCAATTCTTTGTCTTCCATGTATTGCTTCAAAAACGGTCCTTAATATACTCCATCTCGAGTCACTATCTTGCTAAGGTCATCCTCGGCGTGCTCGTGAATATCTTCCTGTACCGTAACTACCCCACTTGTGTTCTCTTGAAGAATTTTTTTCAAACGTCCATGGGACTGCTCTGCAATACTCATGGACTCATTTTTGTAGTTCTTTTACTTATTGGTCCATGCATAAACAAACTTTTCCTTCCAAGGATTCATTCATGTTTCTAGGCAATAATCGACAACCTTCTTATGATCCGTACTCCAATTATCAATAAACTTTTGAAGATTTGCATAGTACTTTACTTCGGTCTTCGAATGAGCCAAATGGTCACAATCTTTAAACAAATCCTCCCATAGATCACCATCTTCAGCATATTTTTCCTTTTCTTTCATTTCTCTTCGGCTATCTCTTTTTTTGAAAGTTTACTTAGACGCTCGTCTTCCTCCTTGGAACGTTGATTACCCTTTGCAGGCTTGATCTTTTGGATATGATTCTTGCAATTAGAAAAAATATTCATTTGGATGTGCCACGTACAAAGAAAATGTTGAGCATGTGGAAAAACTTGACGAACGGCACTCATGACTTCAAAATCCCTATCCGTAAATATAACCCGCGGTGTGTCTTCGCCTCGGTAAATCAACCGAGCTTGTTCCAAAGCCCAAACATAGTCCTTTATTTCTTCATTTTCCATAAAGCACCATGCCACGGTGAATGATTGCTTATCCGAAGTATGACTAACCACGTTCAACAATGGCATGTTATACTTGTTGGTCTTATAGGTGCAATCTATGAACAAGACCTGGTAAAAACACTGAGACAAATCCACCATCCTAGGATGGGCAAGAAAAATATGAGTCACTTTGTCGCCCGGACCCACCCTTGTTTGCATGGCGTAGTTAAGTTTTTCTGCCAACCACTCTGATTGTTGCATAATTAATCTACCATCCCATTCAGTTCTCCTGATCGTTGCTTTGGCAGCGTAGATTGTGGTAATAATATACAAGTTTGTCTTATCTTACGCCCTTATTGCATTTAGGATCTGAAGGGGACTACATTGCTTCATCTGTCGTACCTTTCCATTTGATGTGGTTTCAATCGGCATATGCCAAGTGCCCTAAAAGAGTACTAGGTGGAGGATGGTTGTGACGACCATCCTAATACTATACAACCTCCATAGATTAGTTTCAGGATGCCTTTTGAAAACAATCCTGAAGGGGAATTGTATCTTCTTCGACGAAGTTTTGTAGACCCTCGTCGTCTTATTCTCATACTTGTAGTTCTTCCCTTTGTGACTTTCTTCCTTATCCCCCGCCTCTCGCATACCATCTCCATTTGCTTATAATCAACGTGTTTACTTTGAACAACTACGCATCTTCTCTTTTGCCTTTGAAATAATCCATTCCTTGACCTCACCTTTGTTTTCCACGTCTACATTAAAACCAATGACACGTTCATGATTCAACACTAATTAAACAATTTTCATAAAGATATACATCAATTCAAACATTAAAAACGTACCAAATCAGTCATATAGTGTTGGGAGGTATTTGGACCGATAATGGAGACGGGTTCAGGTTGAGCTCGCACGTACAACCAACTACAGAAAAAATAAAAAAATTTCATTCAGCAGCAGTCGTCAATTTCTGGGATGTCAAAATGACGACCCTTAGAGTCGTCAACATAATTTTTGCAGAAGAACGACCCATTCCTCGATAAATGACGACCCTCTTTATACATGGACGACTCTATATTCCCAAATGTAAACCATGCTACCCAGTATTCACCATGGGTCGTTACTTTATATATATATCTAGATTGACGACTCTTTACGAAGTTATTGCAGACTTTGAAAATCAATGGTAACTTTGACTAGTATGAGCAGTTATTGCAGAAGTAACTGTTTTTTTTTTATTTTAAAAAAACTAGCCGTTGGGTACTTTTTTGCTATAAATAGAGACCTATCTCTACCAAACTTATTCACCCATCACTTTCAATCATCCTAAATCAGTCACCCATCACTTTGAAACACTAAAAATGGCTCCAACTCCGTTCAATAATCTAGAAGATGTTGCTATTGTCAGAGCAGACACCACTCTTACAAAGCACTCCGTTGAGGAAGTGCAATGGGTGGCCAGTAATGAAGACCCAACCGGAGGGCCTTACCTTGGGCATGATCAAAACACCAATGCTTGGTGGAAACGTGTGTTTAAGGTTTTCAAAGCACTAAACGGAAATCGTTCAAGGAGGACACTCACGCAGATAAGGGAAAGGTACGCTTATTTATACAATGAATGCGTACTGCTGAGAAACGAATTGAAAGCTCATAAGGACCCTATGCCAAACGAAGACCGCATGAGTAGAGTAAGTTTGTGAATCAATAGGCCGTTCATCAAAAATTATCTATTTGGTTATTATTATTCAACAACGCTGACTTATTAAAATAATTGTTTTTCCAGTGTTCTTTGGGTAAGACTCAATACGAATTAAGGTACGGTCATGAGTTTCTGCACGAGGACTGCTACACTCTCTTGGAGGAAGTTGAATGGCAATTCGCCCAATATAATTAAACTCGTAGAGAATCCCTAGCGATGTATTGAACAATTTTATGTGTTTCCTTCTATTTTATTTCAACTACACGTATTTTTTCGATTCAATAAAATGAGTGACTTCAAATATTGGTTCAATAACCATAGTTCGTAAAAGGATTCGTCATGGTTTGTAAAAACAAAGTAACGACTGTAAAGATTGTTTGAAATTTTTGGCGTGAGTCGTCATTTTTGGAGAAAAACAAATTAACGACCCTAAAGGTCACTTAACACAGAGACTATTTGACGGTAGAGTCGTCATTCAGTAAACAAAACACATGAACGACTCTTTTTATCATCAAGAGTCGTTACTTGTTTAATATATATAATGACGATCCTTAATGCATTTAATGTGAATTTTGAATTCACCAAATGTGGTTGAGTCGGGCAACGGTTAAAAATTCAAAAAAGTGAATGTTGGGTCGTTAATCTCTATAAATAGAGACCCATTTATCACCCATTCTTCACCCAAACCATAATTTTAAACCTTCACATTCATTCTCATACATTTATTATCCAAGAGGAAAAAGAAGAGGAAACACCATGACTAGTACTTACACTTCGGAAGAGAATTGCGCTATTGTGAGAGCTTGGAAAACAGTCACAAACCACTTTGAAGATCTAGGAAAAGACATTGATCATACATCGGATGCTTGGTGGAACCGTGTATTCATCGTTTTTGTGGCGTTAGACGTAAATTGCAACTCAAGGTTTCAAACTCGTCAAGGAACGGTTCGAGGAGATATTCTTCGAGTGTGAAGTTTTCAAAAGAGAAATCAAGGCCGTAAGGGAAGCCATGCCCAATATGTTGGGTGCTATAAGAGTAAGTATTTAAACAAGAGGTAAAACTTATCCAAAGCTTTCAACACTACTAACCGAGTATGTTTGCGTTTTCAGTTGAGGAAGGCGTATGGCTATTACGAGGAGCTTCGTGGGAAAAGTTTGAGTTCGACGATTGCTACTTTATCTTGGAAGGCACTATGTATAATTACGCCATTTATGATTAAGTGTATCAAGTGCACCGTTATTATCTATTGTATTTCATTTCCTTCAATGTATTGCTATGAAAGATGTATGCCTTTTACGATTCAATGAAATGATTCTATGAAATCAAAAGTTATGATAATCCAGCAATGAATGGTCGTTAGTATATTAAATAAAACACCGAACGACTCTACATAAAAGTTGAAATGGCGGGATAGGGTCGTCATCTTCGACGAATACATATATGACGACTCTAAGTTTTTATTTACTGAGAGTTTTGGTTTAGAGTCGTTTGTCTCTAAACAAACAAAATTAACGACCCTTTTTGACCTAGAATAAAGAGTCGTCAGTGTTTATCACACGCCCCTAACGATTTTTCATAACCTGGAAAAGTTGCAGGTTTGAGTCGTCATCGGTAATTCAAATTCACTAACGACTTTGAAGAGTCGTTAATGAATCCAAACCCCGACTATAATGACTCTCACACTGACGACTTAAACAGTGACCATCAATCGACCCCTTGGAGCACCATTCAAACAATTTCAAGGGTATATGAGGTTTACCTGATTGTTTTGAGGTGCGGGTTCTTCATTTTGAGTATCGGTTCCTTCATTTTGAGCAGTAGGATCTTCATTTCCACCATTATTCATGGCTTCCTCCATTAACACCTCTTCATCAAACATCCAATCCATAGGATTATTAGAGACAATCTCACCATCAACACAATCATGGTTATTGTTTGAACCTTCACCAACCTCATGCCCTTCACTTGAATCATTCATTTCTAAAAACCCTAGTTTTTTTCCTCTCAAAACTACTCTTCTTCTTCTCAAAAAAATAAACCCAAAAACTAAAATTTCCCCAAATTTTAATCCCAAAACCTGATTTTATCTAAACAAAATTATCACACTAATCAACTTAATTAAACCCTAATACTAATCACTCAGGGGCATTTTAGCCATTTAGAAATTTTTTTTATAAGGGATGACCCAAATTAGGATTGGGTGACCTTTTTTTGTCCTCTAATGCTTGGCCCCCAATTAAAATGTCTGGCCCCCAATCAAATTAGGCTTTATTAGGGTTGTCTTCTCTTTGTAAGACTCATTCAATTCTAAATATCTAAAGACGGTTGTGAATTGTTTCATCTTTTATCACCTTATCTAACATGGTATCAGATTACCAGTGTTGATTGATCCTTTAAAATTACAAATGCTTCGACTCATCTAAACCTTAAATACTACTCGATGGCAACTCCTATGTCACCTGAATCTGGGTCTCAGGATATGAATGCTCTTGTTAATAAAATTCAACAACAAAACCTCAACTTTAATTTACCATTTCAGAACATCTCAAACTTTGTTTCCTTTAAGCTTGATTCAACTAATTTCTTACTATGGCGGCATCAATTTGAATCTATTCTGATGAGCACCAACCTTCTTTGTTTTGTTGATGGCACATATCCTGAACCATCTGCTCAAATCATGGTCAATGGAGTCAGTACTGTAATATACTGAAAACTTGTATTGACATCAAATTGATCGTTTTATTATATCTTGTTTCAATGATACCTTCACTAGATCTGTTTCCTCTGGTACATTTGGTTTAACTACTTCAAAGCAATACTGGGATTATCTTCGATCCGAGTTTAATGATCAGTTTGCTGCTCGGAGAAGCCTTCTTAGAGGTCAATTGCAAACTATTCGTAGAGGTAATGTTTCTATCACTGAGTATTTGAATAATCTAAAAGAAATTATAGATAAATCTTGTTTCCATCAACGATCGTGTGAGTGATGAAGATATTGTTATGTATACCCTTAATGGCTTAGGCAGAGATTTTACTCAATTTGTTATTACTGCTCAACATCGTGAAGCCCCTTATAAGTTTGCTGAGTTGCGTTCTCACCTTGTTCATCATGAACAGTGGATGAAGAATCAATAACATGATTCTAATAATGATTTTGATTCCAGTAATGCTCCATCTGCTTTTTATAGTAACTTTAATAGAGGTTTAAACAATGGTAGGGGATATAATTCTCGTAGACATAAAAGTAACTTTTATTCTGGTAGTAGTTCTTCTAACTCTTCTAGAGATAGCCCTGGAGGTAATAGTTCTTCCAATTCTGGTGGGCCTCGATATTATGACAATAACACACCTACTACTTCTCTTTGTCATGATTGTCAGCTTGGAAAACATGTTAAAGTACCCTTTCAATCTTCGGCTAACAATTGCCCTTATCAAGGGTAAGAGAACCTAAACCGTAATGTGTACCCTACTACGGTTGTGAATTGTTTCATCTTTTATCACCTTATCTAACAGTGCCCTTATCAAGGGTAAGAGAACCTAAACCCTAATGTATACCCACCCTGTGGGGTTTTACCTCAATGCAGCAGAAGAGGCCCATAGAATTAACCCAAATCTAAAGTGACTAAGCTTATCTGATTCAAGGAGAAGTGTTAAACTACATAAAATTTGTTTTGCTAAATCAAATGGCAGATTTTCATTTATGTATATCCCGTTATTAGACATTCGAAAACATTGCCCCGTTTCTACACACATGAACGAGGCCTATGGCTTGAGAACGATGAGCGGAACCTTGTTTCTAAGAGGAGAAATTGCAGTGCAGTGTAAATGTGATGTGAGAATCATCCCAATCAATCATCTCGAAAATCAAAATAAAAAAGTTTAAAGAGATTGAAAACAAAAACTAAAGAGAATCGGAAACGACAGAAGCTTTAGCTTAGTTCACTCAGATGAGATAGAAAACAACTTTCTCGATGAACTCATATTTAGCTACAAAATACGAACACAACTGATACAACTTAAGAATAAATCTTACACTAATATAAAGAAAAGAGGTATTTTTTGTGAAGCTTTTTTACATGACAATAATACCCCCATTAACTAAGTTTTTAGTTAATATTTGTATATTTACAGGAATGTCATTGTTTTAAAAATAGATCAAAAAAAATAAAATTTAGATATCTTTAAAAATACACATCGGATTTTTGCAAAATTAATGTATTTGGAAAGCTCTTTAAATTATCTACGTAATGAGTACAACCAAGGATATTAATTTTTTTTTTTTTTAAGATTTTTTTTCCCATTATTATCAAATTTGGTGTTGTTAAAAGAATCCAATTCAAGCATGTGCATCGCACATGTGGCCTTACTAGTGTCAATAACCGACAAAACCTTTTTTTTTTTTTTATCGATAGAACAAAGAACTTGATTGCTGAGAGTTACATATAAACACAAGGAGGTGATTGCGCAAGCAACCCAAAGATCGAACAAATTCGATAACCCAAATAGTGAAGATTTTATGCAACATCTGCCAATCCAGTGACACCAGTTTTTCCTAGTTATTATTTCCAGAAGGCGCATTTCTAGCAATTGAAAACCAAATAGCTCCTCTCTCTTAGGTGAAAACTACTCCTATCCTATGTAAGAATAAATGATCGTGAGAAGCACTATTCCAGCAAAATGTTCCCAAATCCATAAGCACCTTCCTAATTCTGTACTCCTTTAACTAACTGATATACACTCGTAAGAGCACGAAAGTCATTTTGCCATTTCTTGGTTTTTGACAGATGAATGAACCACACTTTTAAAATTCAAATAGCAAACCAAACAATTAACACACAAAATCCATCAAGAAACCCAATTATGTAGGAAAAAAATCTGAAAGTGCAAAAAAATTGTTGACTTGTTCTTGTTGTTCTAAACAGAATTGCTGCAGTTCAATAACAAACCCATGTCGCAAATTCAAGAATTTACGAGATGAAAAATTATTAAAACTTGGGAATGGGAATCCATTCAATTCCGACTTATGACCATCATTCACATTCTCATCAACTATACCATCACCAAGATCAACAATTAATCTTTAGACAACCACTACCAACATTGAGATACAAATCTAACAGTAACAACAGATGCCCAAAAATTTGGGGTTAAGATCAAAAACATCATACTTTTATTTATCATTTAGAAGCTCAGTATTGCGTATCCCATGGAAAAAAATTATTAATTCAAAGACAACAGAATTGAAATTATCTGGGTAGCCGGCTGCTGTTTGGTTTCACTCCAGAAGTTGAAGTTAAATAGCAACTGGAGCACTGGGAAAAACGGTACAGAGAAAGTAAGTTAGGGAAGGAGATCCGCAGCATAAGAGCATTTACGGATCAGATTAGTCTTACAGCACCTCCCTGACCGAGTGTACTTCTGACCTTCCAAGATTCACTTTTGAGAGGAGAAATCATAATGCTATGTATGTAGATGTGAAGAGGATGTTCCCAATAATCTTTTTGAGCAGTAAATCAAAATGAAAGGAAGAGCTTCTTCTGGATGGATTTTAGAGATTCAAAACTAGAGAAAGACCAAAGACGACCAAGTTGTAGTGTTGGTCCGGTGAAATACTAGATAGAGAGTGTCGCTAGGTTATAAACAAAACCCTAATGTGTGCCCCTTATCCTTATCAAGGATAGCAACCAACTTCAATGTAGCAATACATGAGGCCCACACACAGTTAGCTCTACGATTTTCCGGTATTCAAATCTAATTAAGCCTCCAATGATTGTCACAAATTTTTTTTACAATTTGATTAGAATTATGCAAAGTTGGTTACAAGTGTCAAATCATTTCTGGTAACTCATGCCTAGTGTTACGCTAGCAGGTCAGCTCGTCTTATAAAATACACCACAACTAAAACGAAGGGAAAATCAAAACCAATTTTATACTGGTTGTTTCTTTGGTGGTGTATGTGTGGATCATCATCACCATCCTAGTAATCCAACATTTTGGTGAAGCAAAAAGAAGATCAAAATGAAATCAGAGGATATTGGAATAAAGAGATCCGGAAGAGAGAGCCTTAGCCGGCCGAGTTTAGTTTAAGTAGTGGGCAAGTGGGAAACATGCCTGTATCTTTATAAGTAACATTTCAAACCCTAATCTCTATCTTTGTAATTAACATTTCAAACCCTAATTGGTGCCCTTATCAAATCCAGAGAGGCACACAGAATTAGCCCATCCGACATAATCAAAATATGATTTCGGGGGGTCTCATGGACTTTGCAAACCTCACCAGGCAAACCAGAAAATTTGGGAATTGCGGTAATGACTCTACCACATATGGTGAGACAAATTTTCTATACTCAGCGTTCAGATTCTGACATCCAAAACCAGTTTCTCCACATTTCTGACCCAAAAAATGCTTCCCATGTCTCTGAAATGATGACGTAAACGACTGGACGATAAATGTAGTAAGAACAATTTTTGGAGTGCACTAATAGCGCGTTGGGTAAGTCAACTGGACTTAATGTTACGCAGTAAACGGTCAACAGTACGTTCAACTAGAATCAATGTTACGTAGTCAGCGTTCAACAGTACATTTTCGAAGAAGAATTGGTGTTTGAGGAGTATCTAGAGGAAGCAAAACTATATCCCTTCTACTGAAGAAACTTTTTAGCCAAGTGCAAACCATGATACCAGTAATAATTAAATAAACTAAACATTTCCAAATTTCAATAACACCTCCCACACTACATTGGAACTCTTGGTCAGACAATGATCCGGTAATGTTACAGGGATGACTTTGGAAGTAAAAAGAGCCTGCATTGGATATCATACAATAATATGCTAAAGTTACAAAATCCAAACACAAAAAACTTAAAATGTTCCTGAAAGTAAAACCCGAAAGCCATCCCATGGTATCTACTGATCTAATAAGGGACCATAATTGTGTAAGATCAAGTATTAATACCATATCTTTTGATTTCTATATAGGCTATTCAAACCTCGCTGCAAACAAACTCAATTTATTGTTGTCTAGCAGGGATTGCAACACATTTACAAGTTCAATTCGGATGCCAACAAAACAACAAACTCAAGATCAATTATGTGAATCAAATCTGTATTCTTCTTAAACAGAAACATTAGAACACTTTAAAATCTAAGAATACTATAAGAAGTATAACCAACAAGATCACTGCAAACATTTACAAGTTTGATTCGGAAGCCAATAAAACAACAAACCCAAAATCAATTTTTTGAATCAAAACTGAATTTTTATCAAACGGGAAACATTATAACATTTCCAAGTCTAAGAACAAAATAGATACTCAAGTGACTAAATATGAAGAAGAAAAAACATCGGAAAATGCATTGTTCCTGTTGTTCTAAGCAGAATTGCTGCAATTCAGTGACAAACCAATCAAACAAATTCAAGAATTTACTAGGTGAAACACTATTAAAACTTGATAAAGAGGGAATTGCATTCAATTCGGACTTATGACCATTATTCTCATTCTCATCATCAGATTCATCACCAAGATCACCACTTCATCTTAAAGCAACTACTCCCACCATAAACATACGAATCTAGCCATATAAACAAATGCCCAAAAAACTGGGGGTTTAGATTGAAAAGATCATATTATTATTATGGGTTAGAAACTCAGTGTTACACATCCGATCGAATAAAATTTATAAATACAATGGCAACAAAATTGAATCTGGAAACTCGGACGTTTTAAAATCAAAAATCTAAATTTTGATTCCTGACTAATTACTGGTAGCTGGATGTTGTTTGGTTACATCGATGTAGTTAAACTAAAACTTGACCACTTGGAAGAACGATATGTAGAAAAGCTAGCTCAAGCATATTAGGAGAAAGGAGGATCCATATTTTCCGCTCTGATGAACAGATCATATTAATCTTCCACCACTGCCTGGCTGAGGTGTTTCTCTGACCTTCCCTGACTTGCTTTTGAGAGGAGATATCATAATGCTATTATGTAGGTAGACGCGAGGAGGATGTTTTCGGCAATCCATTTGAGCAGGAAATCAAAGTGAGAGGAAGAGCTTCTTCTTGATGGATTATTTTAGAGATTCAAAACCAGGGAGTAAGAGGAAAGACGGCGAAGCTGTAGTAACTTGGTTCAGTGAAAATAGAGAGAGAGAGTGTGTAGCTACTACTAGTTTATTAGAAAACCCTAAGATGTGCCCCATATCAAGGGTAAGAACATCAATAATAGCACTACAAGAGGCCCACACAGAATTAGCCCACTAGACATAGTCCAAATATGACTTTCTCCAATATCTGATTTAAGAAAAGGTTGCATGATATAAAAATCTCTACAATTTTCTGGTGATTTATAGATTGATAAGTATCCGGCATTCAAATGTAAGACTGTCACAGAATTTTTTTAGACTTGTTCAAAGTTGGTATATAAGAAAACATTCAAAGTCTGAGGTGTTGATTCCGGTAGCCTTTCACAACAAATGAATAAAACACATAATCTCCACACTTAGATATAGTAAATTCCAATCTTTAACCTCAAAATTTTCAGGTTGATATTCTGTAACCATATCCGACCTTATTTTTGAGAGAAGAAATCATGTGTATATAGATAGATGTTTATCATCCCAATAATCCATTTCGAGATATTCGAAATCAAATTCTTTTTAAAGATTGAAAACCTGAGAGGGACAAACAGGCAGGGAGGTAAACAGAATTAGTCCCGGCAGGCATAATCTAAATGTCATGTGACTTGTCTCGTCGTTAATAACTGTTTTCATCAAGCAAAGATAGAAGCATCACATACAAACAACTTTGTGTATGAATTTGACCCAAAGTATAATGAGAACTTGAATTCGTCATTCATGGCTAGTATCCTCAAGTTCCAAATTTCAAACATAGAAAGAATAAACTGTGAAACGAAAACCAAGTAGCCATCCCATGCTACCATAACTTCACTGCTAATAAACACATTCAGGATCCAATTTGTGGACAGAATCTCAATTTTACCAAACTGAAACATTAAAAACACTCCGAAATCCAATAATAACAACCTAACAAGTATTTCCATTACTTTCACAAAACAAAATACTAAAATCAAAACAGTAATAGATACCTTTTTTTTTTTTTTTGTGGATTTCAGATCAAATAAATACTTTTATTTAGAAACAGAAGTCTAATTACATATCTGGTTGGGATAATCACAAATACTGAAGTAAAATTTCTTCAAATACATAGAAGAAACACTAAATCATTGATTGCAATTGAATCTTAACTGAAATTATGGAAACCATGGTGATAACCAAAGAAAAACACTCAATTGAATCTAAAATACAATCAAGGCGGCTCAAAAAGAGCCTGAGCAGGTAAAACTCCTTTGAGCTATAATCTTAAGAAGAGAATCAGGTGCTATGAAACTTAAGTTCATTGTGTAACGATTGCTTGATGAAATGAGGTCAAAAGAAGCAACAGCAACAGGTGCATCATATCTATGGACACTAAAACACAGAAAAGGGATTAAAGAAGCCAACAAAACAACAAACCCAAGACAAATTTTGTGCATCAAAGCCGAATTCTTATCAAAGAGGAAACATTATAACATTTCCAAATCTAAGAATACTTTAAGAAGTATACAACCAATAAGATACTCAAGTTCACATCAAACTGATATTATTATTTAGAAACAAAGAGATCTAACATATTTTGTTATAATAATTTAAAATCTAGATTGAAAATTCTACAAATTTATGTATCATATAAATTAAAACTTAAAGTACTCCGAAGTTTTAATGTATCTCTGTGAAGGTCATCAAATCCATTGGAAAGAGAAGTACAAGGAAAGTATGACCTTGAAAGCACAGCTCAAATTTTGGTGCTCGTATGATCGATCCCCACTGATAGAGGAGATCGAATCAAAACCAAAGGGAGATGGCTCGCAGTGGATGCTTCCTCGACTGCTCAACTTATTTCCATCCCTAGCACTGTAGGTTGGACCTACTTCATAGGTGGGAGATCTCGCCCCAACAATAACCAGAACAAATCTTAAGGGAGACAAATTTTTTGAGAGGAGAAATCATAATGCTGGTGGTGCTTTCTTTGATTGTCTAAGTGAGGATCATGATCTTCCCAGTAACCCATTTGGTTAAAACAGAGAGAAAATCAAGAAAATGAAAAGAGTTTTTGAGAGACGGCGGATTTTAATTTATTTGAGAGAGAGAGCAACATTTGACATTTGTGTGCCCTTAAATATAGGGCAAGAGGACCGAAACCCTAATGTAATGTGTGCCTGTGGCGGCTTCACCTCAATGTAGGGGAAGAGGCCCATAGAAATAGCCCAGTGGAAACTATCTGAAAGTGAGTCAGCCTGTCTGATTCAAGAAAAAACGTTAATTACCACAAAGTTTGTTTTGCTAACTCATGCACATTGCACGGACTAAGTGGCACCGCAATGAAATCTAATCGGAACGGTGTTCATGAATCCATGTGTAGAGTCACCAAAAGGGGTATCTGGGTGAAGATTTGTTAATTTAAACGCTCAATGAATATCAAACTTTGAAAAACTGACAAATTTCTAGTTATGCCAATCAAGTAACACCACTAGTTCCTAGTTATGGACAAATTAAAGGACAACATTTCCTGGAAGGTGCATTAGCAATGGAAGACCAAATAGGAAATAGCTCTCTCTTGAGAAGAGGCACTTAAGATACCAGAGGTGAAAACTACTCCAATGTAAGAATGAATGACTATAAGAAGTACCTTCCTTATTTCTATACTCCTTTTAACCAAACGATACACAGGTAAGAGCACAATTTTTTTGCCAGTTCTTGTTCTTTAAATAAACCACACTTCAAAATTCGAATAACAAAAACACACAAAATCCATTAAAACCCCAAATATGAAGAAAAAATAATCTGAAAATTCAAAAAATTGTTGCTTGTTCATGTTGTTCTAAACATAATTGCTGCAATTCAGTAACAAACAAACCCATGTGGCAAATACAAGAATTTACGAAATGAAAAATTACTAAAACTTGACGGAATGGGAATTGCATTCAATTCCGACTTATGACCATCATTCACAGTCTCATCATCACCAAGATCACCAGTTAATCTTCAAAATAACTACTACCAACATAAACATGCAAATCTAATAATAACGGCAGATACCCAGAAATCATGCTTAATAATGAGATCAAAAAGATCATATTATTATTTAGATTTCAGTGTTACATATCCGATCGAATAAATTCTATAAATATAAAGACAACAGAATTAAATCTGGTAACTACGTTTTAAAATCAAAGATTCAAATTTTGTTTATTGACTAATTTCTGGTAACCCGCTGCTGATTTGAAGTACAACAGAACGATACAGGAAAAAAATCTAGCTTATGCAATAGATGAAGAAAGGAAGATCCGGAGCGTAAGAACATTAAATTATTCTTCTTCGGCCACCTCTCTCACCGAGGTACTTTCCTAACCTTCCTTGACTTAATACATTCGAGCAGAAATCTGCAAATCTGTCTGGATTATTTTAGAGATTCACAAGACTAGAGAGGGATGAAAGACGGCCAAGGTGTATTAGTTCAGTTGAGAGAGACAGAGAGAGTGTGCAACCACTAGCTAATTTATAAAGAGAGAAAACCCTAACGTGTACCCCTTATACTTATCAAGGGTTGCAAGCAACTTCAATGTGCCACTACAAGAGGCCCACACAAATAAACCCATCCACTAATTAATTACCCTCCCACTAATTAATCATTACCCACTTAATTACTCGACTAATTAATCCACTTAAATAAAAAAATTAAACTCTTTCCAAAATCAAAATCCTTATTTCCTCAAGTTCTCCCTCTTTAAGAAGAACAACCCAACTCTTCATTTTCTTCTCAAAAATCAAAATCGTTGATTCAAAAAAAAATTGTTTTCGATTAAACCTAAATACAATATGACACCTCGTATAAGCGATGTGCTAGAGGTAGGATGCCTAATTCGGGAATTGCTTATGTAACAACTCAATCTAGGGTTTTTGGAAAAGATAAAGTTGAAGAGGATAGTTGATTAATTGGTGTTGGAGAGCGAGAGATAAAACCTTGATTCTTTAAATTGCACATTGAAAGGTATTTCCAACAAACCCATAACTTTTTTTTATTTGTATATGTTTTATATAATGAGATGTGTTGAAAAATCTTCATCATTTTGGTAGTTACAGAGTCGTGTTCGGCTGAAATGTGTCAGCCAAACTTAATTCTTTTTCTACAGAAGAAGAACAGTTCGTCTGAAAAAATTGTTTTACTTTGAATTTCGGATCAGCCGAAGCTGATAATTATTTTTGCCTTTATTAACCGACTTAAGTACAGAAACTTGTTAATCCATTTTACTATGTTCGGCTTATTTTGATAAATATAGTGTGTGCCGAACTTTACTCTTTGTATGGGTGTAACATTTTGCAAACTTGTTCATCTATGGGTTACTTATAACCTTCTTAGTCGATTAATTTTTTTTTTCCGGAGAATTAATAAAGGTGTGTCATTTGTTTTAGCATCCATCCTGAAAAATTCAAAGAGAATCTTAAAAGGGGAACAATGGAAGTAACTCCTTCTAATTCTAAAACTCCCAAACCTCGAGGTGGTGGTACCAAGAACTTGCATGCGGAGAAAGGGGGAACTGATACGAGTGACTCTTTGCCTGTAGAACAAGAGGATGACAATGGTGATGATAAGGGTGTAGTAGGAGGTGATGATGAAGATGGTGGTGGAATGGGAGGAGCTAGGGGATGATAAAGATGGTGGTGATCGCGAACCTCTAACTTAGTTTTTCTTCTCAAAATTGATTCATGTGTTTTAGGGCTTTGGATGTCTTTTTTATGATGTGGAAGATATAATATGAATGATAAAATGTGGTGAAAAGAGATGATAAAGATTGAAAGATATCTTCTTAGGGATTTTCAAATATAGAACTCTCAAAGTTAGGCTTTAGAATCCTACCGAACTGTATTTCCTTGAGATGAATAATAATAACCCACCTGATGCTCTACCAGAAACACCTAACAAGAACGATAAGGAAGAGATATAGCAACTCCCTATCTTTGAGATCATAAATTGCAGCTGAACAAGTTCATTTGTCTATGTCAACCCCTCATTTCATTAGCTTTGATTCTAGCTATATCAAACCTTATTTGTGAGAGAAGATACCATTGTGATGTTGAGACTGTGCACTTAAATGGATCATCCCAATCATCCATTTCCAGAAAATCAAAATCAAAATCAAAAGGTTTTTAGAGATTGAAAAACCTAAAAAACAAAAACGCCGAAGATATAGATTTAGATTTAGTTCAGCGAGACATAAAGTAACTTTCGTTTTATAACTACACATCCTAAACCCTAACGGGTTCCCTAACCTAAGAACCACTACAAAAAAAGGCACACAAAATTAGCCCACTGGACATAATCCAAATGTGACTTTTAGCCCATCTAAAAGTTAGTGAGGTACATATAGGAGAAGAACCTTTCCATAGGATTTTTTTGGTATAATTGTCAATTTGATTTGTCGATTTGTCTATTTGGACATTCAGATTCCATCCTTTAAATATTTTTACCACACTATTGGATTTTTGAGATTTGTCACTTTTATTTGCAATGGCCGAATGTTGATTTACTTAAAAAAAAAATTGAAACAAAAGATATATTAAAATGCTAATAGAACATACGAAGTAGAGAAAATCGGCTAAAAAGAAATAAACTAGAGACATTGATATGAAGTTGAATTTATCCTTCAAGAGAACAAAATGAAGTTGATTTCCTTCGTGCATGCCATTGAAGAATAAATAATTTTGCCTCGATGTATGGTCTTGGTCAGTTTAGAAATAATGAGATTCTACAACTCCATAAGAACCATATAAATGTTGTTGAGTATGTAATTTCAACCCTTCTTGAAGTATGATCAAGCCATGAGGATTGAAACTAAATAAGAACAAAACAAAACCAGATTGGAATTAAAAACTAGGAAAAATAGCCAAAATGCCCTAATTTGTGAGACATGTGGCAGAAATGCCCTGGATTTAAAAAAAAAAAAGTTAAAATGCCCCAAACTGTTAACTTTTTCATCCAAGATAGTTAAATGGTGAATTTGGCACACATGTGACTTCATACATGTGAAAAAAAGACAATAACAACCCTTCAGGGTTAAAGGTTTTATGGTTCATGGTTTAGGGTTCAAGGTTTAGCGTTAAGGGTTTGGGTTCAGGGTTAGGGTTCATGATTTAGGGTTCAGGGATGGTGGTGGTGGTGGAGGCGACGGTGGTGGTGGTGGTGGTGGTGGCGGTGACAGCGGTGGTTGTGGACGGTGACGACGATCATGATAACGACGACAATGGTGGTGGGGGCGGTGCTGGTGGTGGCGGAGGTGGTGGAGGTGGTGGTTGTGGCGGCGATGGTGGTGGTTGTGACGGTAGCGGTGCTGGGGTGACAGCGACAATGGTGGTGGTGGTGGTGGTTGTGACGGAGACGATGGTGGTGGTTGTCGGTGGTGGTGGTGGTGAGGATATGAGACGTGTCGCAATATTAAAGGTGGTCATTTTCTAAGAAGAAAAAATGAATTTAATAAAAATCAGGGCTACAAATGATTTTTTTTTTTTCACGTAATTCACATGTATGCAAAATTGACCACTTAACTAGTTTGGATGGAAAAACTAACGGATTGGGACATTTTGACTTTTTCTCATAACTCGGGGCATTTTCACTAACGACACCCCCAAATTGGGGCATTTCAACTCTTAGCCCTAAAAACTACTTTCTTTTAAGCCTTTGTTTCTGAATCCAAGGGAATTTTAGGGACTTCGCCCATCAAAATGAAGAAAAAGTTCACTAGAAATGATAAGTTTAGTGGACTTCACCCACTTTTCCGGTGGCACTGAAACAAAATGACTTCGGAAGGTTGCTTTGGAAAAGTGAGCTTCATATTGGCAAAAATAAGTGTTACTGCAGTGGAATCTAATGGCGATTGGTCTTACCCACCTAAGTATTCAATGGGCACCGAAACAAAAGGACCTGGAGTTTGTTTAAGATTAAAAATTAAAAGAAAAGATTACAGCTGATAAGATTCACCACCACGAGTAGGTCTCCATGTCCGTTAATCTGAGCAATACCCCGATAATAAACAGTCTTTCAAACATAATAAACAGAGCTACTAATCAAATAGGAGTAGATCATAAATTTTTTCAGGTTAATACTTGGTCATCCAGGAGTGTTTGATTCCTATCAATCCAAAGGCTAATTTACTTGACTCTGAACTTTCAAGTAATATCCAACAAGGTATTTTCTATGCAGCAATCTCATCTTTTCAGCAGACTACCGTTTGTGGTACCTAAACTTCTTAGGTGACGTATTCATGTCGGCCCCTCCTCTGTGAATAGTTGGGAAACCTATTGGCAAGGGAGATATGAGATTCATCAAAAATATCTATGTGCAACAAGAACCTCTAGACACCTTGGCTTTGCGCGATCAGCAATTACCAGAATTGCAAAACTAAAGAAGAACGAAAAGTCTCTGAAAGTAAAACCCAATAGGGCTATAGCGGCATGCAATCAAAACTATGCTGAATCTTGTCAACCGTTATAACCATAGTTGTCAATACCAAGTACCAAAATTACAGCTTCAATTCAAACCGATAAACATTTCAGATATGATATAAAAAATCTAGGAACTAAAAAGATCAAACAGAAATTATTATTTAGAAACAGAAATCTTACATATTAAAATTACTGAATACAAAAGCATAGATCAGCAATTGAATCTTTGGAAACTCAATAGTTGAGATCGAAAATCTAAATTTATATTCAATTTCTGATTGAGAGTACAGTATGACAATAAAGAAGTGACCGTTTTCAGGCAACGGCTGGTTTTAGCTGGTTCCATGAGATCTTAAGTTAAGTCTCCCTCTTCAGCTTAAATGTTGAAGAGGGTGGTCTGAAGAGGTCTCGTAATTCTTCTATTTCTCCGGATGTCTACCAACACAGAGTTGAAACATGCTAAACCTTAGTTTTGAGAGGAAAAATGATAGTGCAGGTAGCAGATCCTTGATTGTGATTTGAGGATCGTCCCAATCATCCATTTCGTGGAAAAAGGAGCGAAAATCAAAATGAAATAGACGGAGAGACCAAGGCGGCGTTGTTTTAGTTTAGTCAAGTGAAATACAGAGAAAGAGGAGGAATTTATAACCACATCCTAAACCCTAATGTGTGCCCTTATCCCAAATGACCACATTCGAGTCAAACAGGTCTTTGACAGTCAACACTTGTAATAGATTACGTTTAATGCAAGTGGTAGCTAATGTTGCAAATGGATATACACTCGGGCAGCAACACACACTGTTTTCTTAGAAAATCCCACAGTCTAAAATAACTACTACTATACTTAATTATCCAGTTACAAATTCTTGATCTAACAGGCAATGGAACCATAGAAACATGTGTACATGACAAATGAGAACTAGGTTACGAAAATGGAAAAACAGAAAACCAACGTCATAGACTGATTGATAAATAACTTATAAAGCCAATTATATTACAGTACTAGTAAACCATCATGGCTTAATCAAACATATTCAGAAGGAATCTCACAGCCATGCATGAGTACATCAACCATCGCATCAGTCAACTGCAGCTGGGGTTTCACAGTGCTTTTCAACCAGCTGTATCAGAACTTTAGTAAGACGGTCCTTAATCTACTAGCTGAGCATCTTTCCAGATACACATTCCTTTATTATATGTTCTAGCTCAGCATCGTCATCCAGAAAAAAATCTAGATACTTGAATGGTGCATCATAATTGCTAGGTCAAATAAATGCACCAAATGTCTGTAGATGATTATACCTCCCCTGGAATTCTGGTAACAATAATTATTCTGTAAAATCTTGTTATGATGCTATTGAGTTTGAAGGTTACATCAGATTTCCACATAAAAGCTTATGGAATCCAAGAGTTCCACAAAAAGTAATCTTTTTTTGTTGGAACTTATGCTATAATGTAACCCTTACACTAGAAAAAACTCTGTATAATTCTATTGTTATAAATGGTTACATTATGTGTGTTTATGGGTAAAAATCGTTTCTGCCGATTTCGGTAAATTCGGTAGGTGAGTCGAAACCGGTTCAAACCCTAAACAAATGTGATGCACGTGAGCACTTTATAGATTCGAGAGATCAATCTGCACAAGTCCTACCTAAACCAAGAAATGGCCGTTCCGGACTTGCTTCGGTCACAAAGTGGAGGAGAAGGGTTGATTTGGGGAGGGAAGCAAAGAAAGGTGTTGAGGAGAGTAGTATCTCGACTTGTATCGAGAAAGTGAAAGCTTAGGAAGCTTGCAAGAGATGAAAGCTTTTTTGGGAGAGCTTGCAAAGTTGCCTTTCCGAGAGTGTAAGTGTAGTATATTTCTCCTGACCGAGACTTGTTGTCTGGTGGAAATAGGTAAGACCTATTTATACAAGTCGAGATTTGAAACGTACCCGACCTCATGAAGGAAGAGAGTAAAGGGTGAAATAATGGGAGGAGGTGGTAACCGCATGGTGTTAATGGGTGAAAACGTTTTCACCATTATTTCCTCTTTTATTTGACCGCTTTATTCCTTTTCACGCTTTCTTAATGTGAGCGTAGTGTACGCCGCATCTTTGTGACCGCCAAACCAAAACCCTAGAAAGCATCCCCCAGTTTGTGTTGATGTCTCGAGTGTTGGTTGCATCTTGCGTGCAAGTGGTGCTGCTAGGGACGCATGTGGCATGTGCCAATGGCATGTGCTGAATGCCTTCGTTGCGAGTTGCACCTCGAGCGTAAGTGGTAATGCCCGAGCTGCTAGTGGCGTGTGTGGCATGTGCCAACGGCATGTGCGGAATGCCTTAGTGGTAGGTTGCACGGTTTGCAAGTTAGGCTACCGAGCGTGTGTGTTTGGCATGTGCCAATGGCATGTGCGAATGCCTTGTTGGTAGGTTGCACGCTTTGCAAGTTAGGCTACCAGCGTGTGTGTTTGGCATGTGCCAATGGCATGTGCGGAATGCCTTGTTCGTAGTTTGCACGGTTTGCAAGTTAGGCTACCAGCGTGTGTGTTTGGCATGTGCCAATGACATGTACGGCCATGTTGACCTACTTGCAAGCCTAGGGCGCTATATTTGGCATGGTACAAAGGCATAGCGGCTTGGAAATATGGCCTGCGATACGTGTTGGCATGTGCCAATGGCACGTACGGCCATGTTGACCTAGTTGCAAGTCTTGCAAGCCTAGGGCACTATATTTGGCGTGGGCCAAAGGCATAGCGGCTTGGAAATATGGCCTGCGATACGTGTTGGCATGTGCCAATGGCACGTACGGCCATGTTGACCTAGTTGCAAGTCTTGCAAGCCTAGGGGCGCTATATTTGGCGTGGGCCAAAGGCATAGCGGCTTGGAAATATGGCCTGCGATACGTGTTGGCATGTGCCAATGGCACGTACGGCCATGTTGACCTAGTTGCAAGTCTTGCAAGCCTAGGGCGCTATATTTGGCGTGGGCCAAAGGCATAGCGGCTTGGAAATATGCCCTGCGATACGTTTTGGCATGTGCCAATGGCACGTACGGCCATGTGGACCTAGTTGCAAGTCTTGCAAGCCTAGGGCGCTATATTTGGCGTGGGCCAAAGGCATAGCGGCTTGGAAATATGGCCTGCGATACGTGTTGGCATGTGCCAATGGCACGTACGGCCATGTTGACCTAGTTGCAAGTCTTGCAAGCTTAGGGCGCTATATTTGGCATTGGCCAAAGGCATAACGGCTTGGAAATATGGCCTGCGATACGTGTTGGCATGTGCCAATGGCACGTATGGCCATGTGGACCTAGTTGCAAGTCCTTCAAGCCTAGGGCGCTATATTTGGCGTGGGCCAAAGGCATAGCGGCTTGGAAATATGGCTGCGATACGTGTTGGCATGTGTCAATGGCACGTACGGCCATGTTGACCTAGTTGCAAGTCTTACAAGCCTAGGGCACTATATTTGGCGTGGGCCAAAGGCATAGCGGCTTGGAAATATGGCCTGCGATACGTGTTGGCATGTGCCAATGGCACGTACGGCCATGTTGACCTAGTTGCAAGTCTTGCAAGCCTAGGGCGGTATATTTGGCGTGGGCCAAAGGCATAGCGGATTGGAAATATGGCCTGCGATACGTGTTGGCATGTGCCAATGGCACGTACGGCCATGCTGACTTAGTTGCAAGTCTTGCAAGCCTAGGGCGCTATATTTGGCGTGGGCCAAAGGCATAGCGGCTTGGAAATATGGCCTTGTTGCCATGGTGCGCAGGGTGCGGCTTGGTTTGGCATTGTTGCCATGGTGCGCAGTATGTGGCTTGGTTTGGCATTGTTGCCATGGTGCGCAGGGTGCGGCTTGGTTTGGCATTGTTGCCATGGTGCGCAGGGTGCGGCTTGGTTTGGCATTGTTGCCATGGTGCGGCTTGGTTTCGCATTGTTGCCATGGTGCCAATATGCGGCTTGGTTTGGCATTATTGCCATGGTGCGCAAAGATGCGGCTTGGTTTGGCATTGTTGCCATGGCGCGCAGTATGCGGCTTGGTTTGGCATTGTTGCCATGGTGGTGCGCAGGGTGCGCTTGGTTTTGGAATTAGGTTACGTTGAAAACCCTAATCTGGTATTTTGAAAAAATACCCCTATTAATTGTTTACACCTGAGTTAAATGCTCTTAGTTAATGTGTTGCGGGTAACACTAGGTCATGGGGTTTTACGATTTTATCCTTTGTCTAAAAACCACCATCAACAATGTGCAAGAAGGTTGCTGAGTTAAATACACATTTGTTTCTACAATGTGATGAAACAAGAGAACTCTGGAATTTTTTCTTCACCACTTCAAGTTAGTCCGGTTGTCGAATGAGAAAAATGGAAGACTTTATCAAGGAAGGTACAAGCACTTCAATCAGCTCTTGATGGAAGTAAAGTGCTTGCTCTACAATTGGCCACTCTAGGCACTAAGATTTTTGAGAACTTCTCTTCGGGTAGTAGCTTGATTTCTTTCTGATAATTTAGTTTCAGACAGTATTCTTGTTTTTTCGGGTATCTCAACTCCTTCGTAGCTAACCTTATAACACACAATCAGGGTGGCCACTTCTTGTGGAAGCCATGACTTTCTTTTCAATAGATTTAGCCCTTTTGTGAGTAGAAAATAAAATAAAACAAAGGTTTTTCATAGATATTTTGTTGGAATAATTAAAATTACACTGTTACAAAATTAGGTTTCTGATAATATTTTTTTTTTGTTTGTTGGCAAGGCCATCAAACCCATTCATCAAGATCATGTAGAGAAGATCAGTAAACCCATTAATCAAAATTATGGAGAGAATAACAAGGAAGCTGTACCCATCCAACTGCAGAATTAGAGGAATAAAATGAAAGCTGCTCAAGCCTTCATCTGATACACAACAGAAGATTTGAAGATCCGAAAGGATCTACTCATAGTGGATCCCTGATGAAGTGATGCATTTAGCATGTGAACAAGAGAAATGTTTGAGCGGAGAAATTATTGTGCTGGTGGTGGGTTCTTTCATTGTCTATGTGATGATGATGATCATCATCATCCCAGTAATCCATTTCCCGTAAATTAAAATGAAAAAGGTTTTGGATGTAGAGATGAAACAAAAACAAGTGATGACGGCTGAGTTTTGTTTCGCAAGAGGCCCATAGTCTTAGCCTACTGAATGCAGTATAATTCATAAATGACCCATCCTAACTGATTCAACAAAAAGAGATAAATTGCACAAAGTTTGTTTTGCTAACTAATAATGTTAGCACGGAGTTAGTGGCGCAGCTCTTTAGGAAAGCGTAGGAAGTGTTCCAGTTCTACAAATTAGGTTTCTGATATATACTAAACCTTGAAGTATTTCTAGACTTTTTGCGTCTTTGTGAAAAGGGAAATGAAAGATGCACTGGATAAATCATGATGCTGGCGGTTTCTTTGATTGTGTACATATTATGAGGATCATGATCTTCCAAGTAATCCGTTTGGCGAAATAAAGATCCAAAAAATCAGAATAAAAAGAACTTTGGAATGTAGAGTTAAAAACAAAATTCAGTGAGAGAGGCAATACGGTCGAGTTTAATTTACAATGAGAGAAACCAAATTGAAAAGGTCTGGGTTAAAGAATTTTCAGCAGAGTGCAAACCACATCCCAATATTAATAAAATAACATATTTCCAAATTCACTCGCAAATTTTAGTAATTTAACCAACCAACACTCACTAACACCCTCCCACACCACATTATCCTGGTCAAACGATGATATCAGTGATTAAGGTAAATTCAGCAACAAAAAGGAAAGGAGATAGCTTTAAGATGTTGAATTGACAAGCACTATCATCACTAGCTAGGCTTACTTAACCAGTTCCTAGTCACCTTTGTGGCTTATCGCATTCAGAAAATAACTTATCCGCAGGTACGTGACAAACTATCAAGCTACAACTGCAATTCTATTAGACGGCTTATCTTTAAGTCTTGAACATCAAAAAAGAGCTACCTAACTCTGATGAATCTTCACAAGTATTATAACCCATAAAAGTATAAAGATCAAGTATAAATATATTTTTTTTTGATCGGCGATCAAGTAAAAATATTACAGCTTAAACACCTAGTAATCTCATTCTTTTCTGGTAGGAATCTAATCAAACAACTAAGATGTATTACAATTTAAAGTTATATTCAGAATAACCCAACATTAGATCAAATTTGTGCGTAGAATCTCAATTCTTATCGAACTAAAACATTAGCACATTGCTTAAATTCAATATAAAAGAGCTAAGAAGTACTACCATAACTTTGGGGGTTTCAGGTAAAATGAGCACTTTTTTTTTCATTTTTAAACAAAAGCCTTACATTTTCTAGATGAAATTTCTTCAAAATACATTACATATTAAAGTATAATGCAAATCATTGACCTGTAATTGAATCATAACTTGAAACTGGGTAAACCATGTTGATAACTCCAGCCTCCACCTTCCAGATTACTTTTAACACCCACTGCATTGCTGATTATTATTGAGCAGGTCAAACACCTTAAATCCACAAAGCATCTCCTAAGCTTGTTAATCTTCCCATTCATACATTCATGCCTATAATTCTAGCAATTCTAGAAGACAAAGACCCGGCTTAATATTTGAGAGGAGAAATCATTGTGCTGCGGAGCGATTATTTATATAGATGTATGGATCATCCCAATAATCACCTTCCATGTTTGGTAAACAGAGATTGAATATCAGAATCAAAAAGATTTTAAAGATCCAAAACTAGAGAGAACAAGAAGTAGGCGGCGAAGATTTAGTTGTTTACTTCAGTGAGAGATAAAAAGAAACTTTCTCTATGTTGTGTGGTAGCTTTTATAACTATGTCCTAACCCTAATAGGTGCCCCTTATCATCAAAACATCTTAACCGGCTCAAAGACTCATCCCACTGGCAGTCTGGCACTGGACCTTATATAAAAGTGGCTTAGCCAAAAAATATTCAAGTCGAACACGTCTTTTTTTTGACAGTCAAACACTTGGTCCAGTTTTTTTTTTTTTTATTTTGGAAAAACTAGATACAAAAACTGGCCAATTCTTTTGTTGCTAACTAATGCTCAACACTATGCTACCTGGTCAGCTGATCATGTACAATGCATAACACAGCTAAATCAAGAGAAATTAATGATAAGGAAAAACATAAAGAGATCCAATCAGAACGAGAAGTTTATAATGAGGCTTTTATGTGAAAAAGGCCAAGTCAGGAAAATAATGGCCTGATTACAAACTACCAACAACAAAAAGGAACAGAATATAACGAGGCTTTTATGTGAAAAAGAACCAGAGAGTACGTCTCTACTTTGATTACAATAACAAGGCCAAAAGAACTAACAAAAGAAAAAGGAACAGATTACTATTTATCTAGCTACCACTACGATTATATTAGATATATATTAAGCCTTGAATTATGCATCAACGAAGAAGCTGCAGCTTGTAAGCAGCTTATCATTAGGCTAGGAGGATCATCAAGCATAGATAGAAGCATCAATTTTAATTAGTACAATGTGAAATCAGGTTGAAAACAGTTCATCATGGATGGCTAGTATATCCTCATGTTCCAAAATTCAAACATAAATAATAAAATCCAACAGCCAGTCCATGCTACCTAACTTCAATGAATCTTCACAACTATTATAACCCATAAAAGAAAAATTTGGCAAGACTCATTAGAGATAGCAAATTACAAGCATTCTTTTGGGCCGAATCAAACACAAGAATGTTAATTAGGGCTTACCGCAAATATTGTGATTGCTTTATGGGATTCATTATACCTGCCTCCGTAATTTTTGTTTTTTTTTTTTTGGGTAGCCAAATCCCCTTTCGGTTCCCCTTTTTTGTTCGGTTGTAACCATTGGGTTAAGGCACCCCTCTTAAGTGCCTTTTTTCAATGAAACTTCTATTTGACCGATCAAAAAAAAACTATTATAACCCATAAAAGATCAAGTATCGATCTAATCAAACAACAAAGAGTTTACAATTGAATTATTTAATATGTCCAAGTATAATGTAGTGGAATGGGTTTGAAAGTTTGAATTTTTTAAAATGTTAAAATTCCAAAATCCTAACTCAAAAAATAAAAATATGA
The DNA here is from genome assembly GCA_023531295.1 of Papaver armeniacum. Taxonomy (NCBI): domain Eukaryota; kingdom Viridiplantae; phylum Streptophyta; class Magnoliopsida; order Ranunculales; family Papaveraceae; genus Papaver; species Papaver armeniacum. Next base: position 671,348 of record JAJJWW010015467.1, on the reverse strand, counting down.
AATTAAAACCCAGTACCAATAACAAAAACAAGAAACCCAAGATTTTTTTTTTTTTTTTTTTTTTTTTTTTTGAATTCTTATCAAGCAAAAACATTAGAACAATTCCAAATCCAAGAATAATATAAGATGCAGTACTAGCAATAAGCTACCCATAGATATTATTATTTAGAAACTGAGATATTAGTTACGTACATGGAATAATTAAAAATACATGATCTTGTGCGTTCATCAAACATAAATTTAAGAATATTTTCTAACAAATAACTTTGAAATTTTCAATAAACAACTGTTGAAAACTTGAATTTCTTAATCACGCAATTTCTTAATCACGCAAATTTTATTGATTAATCATAATGCCACAATTCATCTTCTTATTTAGACAACCATACTATAGGATATGGTTGAAAACTCAATTCCATTAGCAGTTTGTTGCTTGGCAAAGATTGATTACAGAGATTTGTGCATAAATCAACATACCGAAGATCTAATTTGTGCATAAAATCTCAATTGTTATCAAACTGAAACACTAGAACACTTCCAAACCCGATTATAAATCTAAGATAAATGACAATAAACTAACAGTAATGTATTCGAAACAGTTGTCTTACAGTCAGAAATTTCAAAGTAAAATAAAAACGAAACAGAAATTCTACAGACGTAAAAAGAGTGAATCGTTGACCTGTAAGACAAAAACGATTAGAGGGGCGTCACATTCCATTAGAGGGGCGTCACCTAATAGGACAAAAACGGGTCACCCGTAAGTAATTTCAAAAATCCCTTATCTCAAATAATTGTGTAATGACCAAAAATTGGATGAATTTTGATATATATATTTATAAATTCTGGGACAAAGTTTATGTGGGAAAAAAACTAGAGAGGAGGAAAAAGAAAAAATTGGAGTTTTTTTTCAAAACCTAGATTGTTTGATTCACTCAACAAAAATGGATGAAACAAGTTACAAATTCGAGGTGGGTGAATCTTTGTACGATGGAGAAAACAAGTTTTACATTGCTCATGTTGCAGACCAAGAGATTGATGATTTGTTAGATGGTAGAGAGGGTTTAACACAAAGTGATGATGAATCTCAACCAATTGAAGAAATAAATCAACAAAGTGAAGAACCAATGGTTGAAAATCAACAGGTACACCTCTAAACTATCTCCCATGGGTTCAATTTCGTTGAAAACTAGCTTAAGAACGATAATAAATTTGATATTTTTAGACTTTCATGGCAAATTACGGTTGGGTTGGGATTCGTTCCAACCGTAATTAAGTTTTACGTCTTGGTTTGGAAGAGGGTTTTGCTTCGTTCCCAACCGTAAGTTTTGTTTACGCCCAGCTTTAGAAGAATTCCAAACGTAACTGGTTTCCAATAGGACAAAACTTGAGAATTACGCCTAGGTTAAATTCATCCAAAAACCAAACGTAAATAGTTTTTGCATGGGTATTTAATAATTGTTTTACGTCTTGGTTATGATTTTTTATTTCCAACCGTAAGTTAAAACGTCTAGGTTATACTTTCATCGTTTCCAACCGTAATTAAAAACGTCTAGGTTAGAGGATGAATTTTTCAACCATAACCTTTCCTATGCCTAAAACGTCTGGGTCCGTGTACCTTATAACCAGGACGTAATTATAGTTTTTTTTTTTTTTTTTTTTTTCCTTTAATATTGTGATATTTTGGTTGATAGATTGTGCTTCCACCTAGCCCAATGCCTTCTCAACCTAATGCAAACGAAATTCTAACCGAAGATTCATCCCATCACTATTTGAATGACTTGGTAAGTGTTTTTTCTCTTTTTTGAAACTAATGGAAAGATATTTTGCTCATTCACTATGTTTTTGTTTTTTTACTAACTTTGAGTTTTTGGAACATGTAGAGATGGAAAGATAAAGAAGATGCAAAGAAATGGTCTAGAGAACGTGACAAGTTAATTATGTGTGTTATAGTTTGTAATGGATCAACAAATGACCGCCACTTTCAAATGGTTTGCGAGTGTAGTGGAGAGAGTAAAAGTCATGTGAAAAAGGGTACCGTATATGAACCAAAGACGAATAGGAAGAATACTACTTTCACTAAGAAGACTAAATGCCCGTTCAAGCTTCAATTCAAGCACAACAAGAAAAGCGAGGAGTGGTATTGGTATTTGGAGAAAGTTGTATGCGGTCGTCATAACCATCCCATACCGGATACTTTGTTATCCCATCCTTATGCGGCGCGGCTTAATGATGAAGAAAAACTCATTGTAAGTTCCATGACGGAAAACCGTATGAAACCCCTAGATATACTTGGTCATATAAAGGTCCTCAACCCAAAGAATGTTTCTACTTTGCCAACCATCTACAACGCCAAAACAAAATTGAAAAATTAACAATGGGAAAATAGAAATCAAATGCAACAATTAAGGCATTTGGGGGAGAAGTATAATTATTCGGTTTTCCATAATGAAGATGAGGATGAACAAATAAAGAATCTCATATTGGCTCATCCCGAGTTTATACAATTAGCGCGGTGCTCCAATCAAGTACTTTTAATGGATTGCACATACAAGACCAACAAGTATGAGATGCCGGTGTTGAACATTGTTGGACAAACTTCCACCAACTCTCCGTTTAGTATCGCTTTTTGCTTCTTGGAAAATGAGCTTGAAGAGAGTTATGTGTGGGCACTACAACAAGTGAAGTTATTCTACGTGGAGGGATATACTCCAAAGGTGATTGTCACCGACAAGGAACAAGCATTGTTGAATGCAATAGAGAGGATTTTCCCGGATGCTCATCACCTTCTTTGCACCTTCCACCTATGGAATAACATTGAGACTAAATGTAAGACCATCATTCGTCCAACAAAGAAAAGTCAAATGTAAAGAATAAAGAAACTACCGGTTGATCAACAAAAGGAAGCCAAAGAGAAATTTAAGAAGGATGACGGGTAGGCGGAACTAAGATGGGCTAGTTTCCAAAAGGATTGGGAAGCCATGGCATATTCTCTCACTGTGGAAGACTATGAACAACGATCTCGTATGTTATTGGCTAGTTTGAGAAGTTATCCAACTATGGTGAAATACTTGGTGGACAATTGGTTGGATCCGCACAAAGAGAAGTTCGTGGCCGCATTCACAAACCAATATAGCTAGTTTCCAAAAGGATATGCATGATCCGGACAATTGGTGAAATCTTCTACAATGTCTACTCATTACGAGTACGACCACGACCTCTTTTGTTACCACCTCGAGTACGAGGACCTGCACGACGACCTCGACCACGACCACCCTGACCCTGACCACGAGCATGCATATCCTCTTCTGTAGATTCAGAACTACTAGGTGATGGCTGGCGTTGACTAGTACCCACATCCACAACGAATGCCTACTCCGCTCGTGCCCCTCTCTAAGTTCTCAAGTGAAGCATTCTTATTTGGATTCGCCAGTCTTTGATTTGCTGTTTTAAAATCTTTACTTGTGCACATGTGAGGGCCTCATCTTTCACTGTTTGTGCCAAGTGAAGGCATTTCTTTTTCTATTTTACATATCAAAATGAAACATATAAGTACAAACAATTATAACGTTATGAAACATACTTGTAGAAATGTGAAATGGCGTCATGAAAAATAACAACTTTACTTACCAAGTTGAAATATAGTGCCTTCCAATCCGCATCAAATACACTTCTCTTTCAGCTTCACGCTTCTTCTTTTCTTGAGCCTTTTGGATATGTACTTTGCCGCTTCGGATCATTATTGATCACATGAGGATGACCAAAATGGTAATACCATTCCAAATAATCTTCTTCGGCTTCCTTTGTGCCTAGAGCAGAATGAGCTCCTTCATATGGACTTGGTATTGTGCATTATCGCGGTTGTTCCAAACATCAATACTTGGCTCGGGCTATAGTTGAGCACGACATTGGCACTTTTACGGAAGAAGCATTAGCCAACAATTTGAAAGATTCTTGAGTGACTTTTTCTTGCGCATAACCATATTGGCGGAGAACTCGACGTGGATTGGCCATTACGTACCCATGAGGATGAAACAAAGGCCCGTTGTAGGATTCCAAACTTGAAAAACACGATGATCAATCTCTTCTCCAAACTTATCTTTCTTTAGATTTATGTAAGGATCAAATCTCATCATCAACAAAGGGAGAGCATCCATTTTCAACCTTAATTCAAATATCTTCTCTTCTTTGTGCTTTACTTGGGTACCAAAGAATACAAACTTTTTCCCGTAGGACGACCAATCTCATCATCCGACCAAGATGTAGAAGGTCTCATGGTCGGAAAGTGGTCATATACCCATGCCTAACAAATTATATATAACCATAAAAATTATATACATAAAACCAATAAAAAAAAAATGATAAATATAACAAAACCGAAACTATATAGATTACCTGAAAAAGACCAACATTCCCAGCAAGTTCAGTGGCTCCAACCCTCGAAGCTTTTCGAAAACTATCAAGTAAAAACGCGAGGGTGGTAGTGCCCCAAGCATACTTTTTGGTCTCCTGGAAATCTTTTAACCATTGTAAATAGTGGACATTAACTCGATTACCCGAGTTATCAGGAAAGAATATGGTACCAAGGGAATGCAATAGGTATGCGGTGGCTGTACGACGAGCTCTTGTTTCATCTATCACCTCATGACATTCTTCTACAGCCTTTTGTGTTCCTCCAAACATATCTTTCAGATTCTTCAACAATATCTTTTTGACAGGTATGGATGGACCATCTCTTGCTTCATTTGGTTTATCTCCACCAGCCCACTTAAATTGTTTCTCCATCTCAGCTCGCTCCCATCCAAGTGTGTCTTTAACAAGGACATAAAGGTCTTCCCAACTCATATTGTTGTCAAAACCTTCAGAAAGAGATTTTCCTTCAACATTTAAGTTCAAGATTTGCTTCACATCATCTGGCGTTATTGTCATCTCGCCGAATGGAAGATGAAAAGTATCGGTTTCTAACCAATATCGCTCTCTAAAGGCACAAGCAATAATAGAATCAAACTCATGCTGATGGTTGAGAATTCCATTACCTAGCCCTGTATCCAATACAAGATCACGAACCTCTTTACATTCTTCACCTAACGGCCAATAACCACCCTTTTTATGTTTCAGTTTCTTTATCGCAATTTTATGATCCTACAAATAATGTATTAACAACAAATTTGTTAAATTTCTAAATTATACCCAATAATATCAACTTGAACAAAATCATGCAAAATAAGTGAAATTTTGAGATTCTTACCTTGGTTTGGAAAACCTTAGCAGCCCATGAATATGGATAACCAAATAAGACCGTAGATTCATTGGGCGCCTCACCCCAAAGTCTACCATTCTTATTCGCACGCAACAAATCATTGCCTCTAGCAATATGCTTGCCTTTTGGTGAAGGTATCTTCCTCGGCTTCTTTTCCTTCACTTGAGGTTTAGGTGTAGCTTCAGGTGAAGTAACAACAACTTGTTTCCCTTTTCCTTGAACAACAACTTCTTCTTCTTCTTGTTGATTTGGTGTATCTCTAATCACGAGTGTACCTCCCGATATCACCGGTAGTTGAAATTGTTCCCCTTCAATTTCTAGATTTTGGAAAACATTATCTTCAATTTCGGGACATGTTGAGCTACTTCCTTGAATCATATCCTTCTTCTTGTTAGCACCCTTGCGGAAACCTCTATAATCGACCCCCACAATGAACTCCATGGCGAGGTGTAGGAGTATCTTTTGGTGTTAAGTTATTTCCTCTATTCTTTTTAGGCTTTGCTCCATCACGATTCCTGCAAGTTACAAGAAATAGAATCAGTATTGATGAATTAGTAACACATGCGAATCTATTAATAAAAAAAAATGTTCAGGCTTAATTACGCCTAGGTAATCCTAGAGAAAAATAGAATCGAACACAGACGTAAAACAATACGCTTGGAAAGTTCAATCATCCAACCTAGGCGTAAGACTATACGTCTGGAAAATTATGCAACCCAACCTAGGCGTACAATAAATACGCCTGGAAACATCAATCATCCAACCTAGGCGTAAAACTATACGTCTGGAAAATTATGTAACCCAACCTAGGCGTACACTAAATACGCCTGGAAACTTCAATCATCCAACCTAGGCGTAAACCTAAATTGCAATTCCTTCAAAACATCCAGAAACTTTTACGCCTGGGTTTTGTCTACTGAAAAACCAAGCGTAAGTAGTTACGATTGGAAAAATTGTCTCGCTAACTGGGCGTAAACCTACATGCAAAACCAATTTACGGTTTGAATTACTCTAAACCTAGGCGTAAGTTCTTCGAACACTAGACTTACGCTTGGCGAACCTAGGCGTAACAGCTTCAAAAAAAAAACAGAAACCCTAATTTTCTTCGATTTGATTCAATCTAACAGCACAAAACGAGTAAGAATAGATGGGTTTGTCGATTAATACCTTGCATACACTATGGGTTGTTGTTGAGGAGTTCCAATTTCCGAAAATTCAGTTGCTTCAATCGGTGGCTGTTGAGGATGAAGTTGTTGGTCAGGGGGTTGATTGAGATTACCATCACTGCAATCGCTTTGTTTCTTCCTCATCTTTCACCGCAATCGCCCTACGAGGTTCAATTTTTCGGATCGCGATTAATCGAAGACGATGAAATGAATTGATGTGAAAATTTACTTGTGAAGAAGAAGAGAGAAGAGAAGAAGAAGAGCAGGAGTCAAAAGAGGTTGAAAGTGTGAAGATTAGATTAGGTATTTATTCTGTTTTTGTTTTAATTTTAATTGAAGGGTAATTTGGACAAATTGCTATTGATCAAAGGTATCCCTTAACCAGATTTTTGGTCACCAAATATCCAAGTGAAGCCCCTCTAATAGAGTGTGACGCCCCAATAATAGCCTTCTTGATTTATATACTCATTCTTGGAATCATACATACGGATATAGACGCCTACTTTTTTATATGAATTTAACATCATATTTAAACTTGAGATTGGTGATGGATCACAAAAGATTCAAAATGCAGGTCGACTAAAACTCCACGGCCGGTTTCCCTTGAAACTCTACCAACAACAAATGAATATAATGACCCACCTGATGACAAGAAAGATAAGGAAGAGATATAGCAACTCCCTATCTTTGAGATCATAAATTGCAGCTGAACAAGTTCATTTATCTATGTGAACCCCTCAGTTCATTAGCTTTGATTCTAGCTATATCCAACCTTATTTGTGAGAGGAGATACCATTGTGCTGTTGAGACTGTGTAGGTAAATGGATCATCCCAATCATCCATTTCCAGAAAATCAAAATCAAAATCAAAAGGTTTTTAGAGATTGAAAAACCTAAGAAACAAAAACGCCGAAGATATAGATTCAGATTTAGTTCAGCGAGACAGAAAGTAACTTTCGTTTTATAACTACACATCCTAAACCCTAACGGGTGCCCTAACCTAAGAACCACTACAAAAAAAAGGCACACAAAATTATCCCACTGGACATAATCCAAATGTGACTTTTAGCCCATCTAAAAGTTAGTGAGGCACATGAGCTACACATATAGGAGAAGAACCTTTCCATGGGATTTCTTTTGGTATAATCGTCAATTTGATTTGTCGATTTGTCTATTTGGACATTCGATTCCATCCTTTAAATATTTTTACCACACTATTGGATTTTTGAGATTTGTCACTTTTATTTGCAATGACCGAATGTTGATTTACTTAAAAAACAAATTGAAACAAAAGATATATTAGAATACTAATAGAACATACGAAGTAGAGAAAATCGGCTAAAAAGAAATGAACTAGAGACATTGATATGAAGTTGAATTTTTGCTTCAAGAGAACAAAATGAAGTTGAGTTCCTTCGTGCCTGCCATTGAAGAATAAAGAATTTTGCCTCAATGTATGGTCTTGGTCAGTTTTGAAATAATGAGATTCTATAACTCCATAAGGACCATATAAATGCTGCTGGCTATGTAATTTCAAACCCTTCTTGAAGTATGATCAAGCCATGAGGATTGAAACTAAATAAGAACAAAACAAAACCAGATTGGAATTAAAAACTAGGAAAAATAGCCAAAATGCCCTAATTTGGGAGACATGTGGCAGAAATGCCCTGGATTTAAAAAAAAAAAAGTTAAAATGCCCCAATCCGTTAACTTTTCCATCCAAGATAGTTAAATGGTGAATTTGGCACACATGTGAAAAAAAGACAATAACAACCCTTCAGGGTTAAGGGTTAAAGGTTTTAGGGTTCATGGTTTAGGGTTCAAGGTTTAGCGTTAAGGGTTTGGGTTCAGGGTTAGGGTTCAGGATTTAGTGTTCAGGGATGGTGGTGGTGGTGGAGGCGACGGTGGTGGTGGTGGTGGCGGTGGCAGCGGTGGTTGTGGATGGTGACGACGATGGTGGTGGTGGAGGAGGTGGTGGAGGTGGTGGTTGTGGCGGCGATGGTGGTGGTTGTGACGGTAGCGGTGCTGGGGTGACAACGACAATGGTGGTGGTGGTGGTTGTGACGGCGACGATGGTGGTGGTTGTCAGTGGTGGTGGTGGTGAGTATATGAGACGTGTCGCAATATTAAAGGTGGTCATTTTCTAAGAAGAAAAAATGAATTTAATTTAATAAAAATCAGGGGTACAAATGAGTTTTTTGTTTTTTTTAACGTAGGAGAATTCACATGTATGCAAAATTGACCACTTAACTGGTTTGGATGGAAAAACTAACGGATTGAGGCATTTTGACTTTTTCTCAAAACTCGAGGCATTTTCACTAACGACACCCCCAAATTGGGGCATTTCAACTCTTAGCCCTAAAAACTACTTTCTTTTAAGCCTTTGTTTCTGAATCCAAGGGAATTTTAGGGACTTCGCCCATCTAAATGAAGAAAAAGTTCACTAGAAATGATAAGTTTAGTGGACTTCACCCACTTTTCCGGTGGCACTGAAAAAAAATGACTTCGGAAGGTTGCTTTGGAAAAGTGAGCTTCATATTGGCAAAAATAAGTGTTACTGCAGTGGAATCTAATGGCAATTGGTCTTACCCACCATGGTATGGGCACCGAAACAAAAGGACCTGGAGTTTGTTTAAGATTAAAAGAAAAGATTACAGCTGATAAGATTCACCACCACGAGTAGGTCTCCATGTCCGTTAATCTGAACAATACCCAGCAATCTCATCTTTTCAGCAGACTTCCGGTTGTGGTTTGTAAACTTCTTAGGTGATGTATTCATGTCGGCCCCTCCTCTGTGAATAGTTGGGAAACCTATTGGCAAGGGAGATATGAGATTCATTAAAATATCTATGTGCAACAAGAACCTTTAGACACCTTGGCTTTGCGCGATCAGCAATTACCAGCATGTTCCTCCCCACGAAAAAGCATCGTAAACATCACAGAACGTACAATGTGAATTTAATTTGAAATCTCGCATAATCTATACTAATGTTTAACATTCAAGAAGCATGGATCATTGGAATGCCCAAGTTCCGAATTGCAAAACTAAAGAAGAACGAAAAGTATCTGAAAGTAAAACCCAATAGGGCATAAAAATTACTGACCGATAACCATAGTTGTCAATACCAAGTACCAAAATTACAGCTTCAATTCAAACCGATAAACATTTCAGATATGATATAAAAAATCTAGGAAATAAAATAGATGAAACAAAAATTATTATTTAGAAACAGAAATCTTACATATTAAAAATTACTGAATACAAAAGCATTCACCTGCAAGTGAATCTTTGGAATCTCAAGAATTGAGATCCAAAATCAAAATTTATATTCAATCTCTGATTGAGAGTACAGTATGACAATAAAGAAGTGACCGTTTTCAGGCACCGGCTGGTTTTAGCTGGTTCCATGAGGTCTGAAGTTAAGTCTCACTCTTCAGCTTAAATGTTGAAGAGGGTGGTCTGAAGAGGTCTCGTAATTCTTCTATTTCTCTGGATGTTTACAAACACAGAGTTGAAACATGTTAAAGAGTCAAAGATTCTAAGGTATAGGTTTTACTGTCTCACAACTGTGTAGACCATTTCTTTCATTGAGTGTTTATATAAGTTACAGAAGAAGGATTCAAAACCTAATCTAACTGATAGAACGAGTTTACAGGGAAGTTACAAGACTTGATACAATAACTGAGAATACATATGACTAGGATTACAGCAGACTTGGACTACTTAGAGTAAACAGACTTGGACTATACACCTAAAGACTTGGACCGCAGTACATACTCATGCCATCACAAATTCTTGGACTTACACACGAGTTATATACACGCCTAATACCCCCCTCAAGTTGGAGCATGGAGAGAGTCTGGACAAATGCGCAACTTGCTTGCAAGACGTCGAAAATAATCCACTCCAAGTGGCTAGGTAAAGAGATCCGTCAACTGTGCCGCAGACGGAATATGCATTGGTTTAATCAGACCAGGAGAGAAGTTTTTCACTTTACAAAGTAACAATCGATTTCGATGTGTTTTGTTCGTTAATGAAAACTGGATTTTCGAGATATGAATAGCAGCTTGATTATCGCATTATACTGGAATGGGTTTCGGAATATTGATGCGAAGATCAGTGAACAAATGGTGTAACCATTGCAGTTCAGATGTGAGCTTGGAGAGAGCCCGATATTCTGCCTCAGCAGAAGATTTTGATACAGTTGGTTGTTTCTTGGATTTCCAAGAAATAGGACTATTTCCCAACATAGTAAAATACCCTGTGGTTGATCGACGAGTAGTGGGACATCCTGCCCAATCAGAATCAGTATATCCTGCAAGAGATAAAGTACTAGTGGCAGAATGGAAGATGCCATGACTAACAGTACCTTTAAGATAACGAACTACACGATGAGCGGCATCCAAGTGACCAGAACACGGTTGCTGCATAAATTGACTCAAGTAATTGACAGAATAAGTAATGTCAGGACGAGTTACTTGAAGATAAAGAAGTCGACCAATTAGGCGACGATAAATACTAGGATCAGGTAGAGGGTCACCCGAAGATGAAAGAAGTTTTAGATGTTGTTCCATTGGAGAGGGAGCAACCTTGGCACCTAAGAGACCAGAATCATTAATAATGTCAAGTATATATTTGCGTTGGCATAGAAAAATACCTTTGGGAGATCTAGATACTTCAATGCCCAAGAAATATTGGAGATGACCAAGATTCTCTAGAGAAAATTGAGATTCTAAAGTACGTTTGAAATCCTGTATAGCAGAATCATTGTTACCTGTGATAATAATATCGTCAACAAAAACTAAAACATAAATAGAGACAGTTCCAGAGTGAAAAGTGAAAAGGGAATAGTCAGCACGAGATTGAATAAAGCCTGCATTAAGTAAGGCTGTAGAAAATTTAGCAAACCATTGGCGAGAGGCTTGCTTAAGTCCATATATGTACTTGTTGAGTTTATAAACACGATTGTATCCCTTTTTCTGGAATCCAGGAGGAAGTTTCACATAAATATATTCAACAAGATCACCTTGGAGAAAAGCGTTATTAACATCAAGTTGATGAAGAGGCCAATTATGAATGGCAATGATAGACGCATTTATGTGTCTATTTTAGTCTCAATTCTCTGTAATGTTAGTACTCGATTTTGCGCTTATTTTGGTATTTTATGTCTTTGTAGGTGTTTCTGGAGAAATAAGCTTTTGCGGGAAAATTGGCTCGAAAAGTGGTATTTGCGCTCGAGGGAGAAAATTACTATTCGGACCCCTCAATTGGATAAGGGGCACCTAAATTACTAAGGGATACTCAATTGATAAGGGGCACTCTAATTGATATTTACACCCTATGGCTATTGGCACCCCTGCACTGGATATGGGCTGTCCTTTCTTCTTCGTTTCAAAAGAGAAAATTGGCGGGAAAAATAGGCAGTTTACTGCATAAGTTTTGATCGGATTCTGGGCGTGTTTGGGATAGATTTGATCAATGGATTTAGTTGGTTCGGGCCTGTTTTGTCTTAACAGGCTTGGTATACAAGTTAGATTAGGAAAACATGGGCTTGATCATCGGTTCTCGGCAAAACAAGGGACGAGAAGAATATCCAATGATTGCGTGAACTCCAGGCAAGATTTTGACGTGAGTTTGAAGAGTTAAACACGGGATTATGTAGTTACCTAATAAACAGGATGAATGACGTGCTTGGGAGTTAATATAGGCATCAAATCTTCTCATATTTGGTTATTATCGAAAACAGGGAAGGAGATGTTTTTCACGGGAACTAAGAGAATCAAGTTTGATATGGTAGTAACGTGTAGAAATGGAAATAATATCTTCTTTGAAGATTTTATTACACAGTTTAGGGAAGGATGGAACAATCCAGGTGCGTATAGGGAAGCAAGAAAATCCGAGACTTGGGAGGTAATAAAAGAGAAGATTTCTCGGGATTGTGATCACCTGTTATGTATATAAAGGTTATGGGAGTTCCAAAAAGAAGATTCGGAGAGTTTGGGGTCGATTGGAGGCAGTAAATCAAGCTGCAGAGGAGTTGTAGCAGAAGCAGGAAGAAGAAGAAGAGAAGGAGTTGCATACGACACTTCAGAAGTGTCGTTCTGAAGAACACGAAGAACGCACTCGCAGATCCTTAAATACAACGACAGTCAAACAACTATCGTTCTTCGACAGCCTTAGAAACTTGTAATAGTGACGTTTGTAACACCACTACAAATAAGCACAAATCTCTGTTTATACAATTTCTTCAATAAAACACCTTTTTGAGCTATGGGTTATTATTTTGTGCGTGTTTTTGATATGAGGAGCTAAACCCCATCGCTGGGATGACGGAGGAAGCCAATTCTCAACACTATGGTAATTTTATTAAATTCTTTTACGACTTTTTGCATTAATATAATTTGAATTATGATTTTAAATTAATTAGTTGTGATTTAGTTTGATGGGTTATGCTTAGCTTAGGTGTTTTGATAATCCATGCTTACCATTTACAATTAATGTTTTATAAAATCTACCTTGGAAAAGATTTAGAGTCAATAACTATTATTTTTGGAGCCATAAATGTCAAAGAATTAATAATTGAACCATAGAACATGAGTTTGGTGGAATCCTGAGTCCCAGTATCTCTCAACTTTGTTAAAATCGTTTCTTTGTTTCTAGTATTTTATTTAAGTAAGTCCTAAAATCAACAACTTCCCAAGTCCGAGAATCAAACCCTCTACTTACCACTTGTAAAACTACATCAGGCAGCTATAGATAATAACACACGAACAGTAACTAGTTTAGCAACAGGAGCAAAGGTGTCATGATAATCAACACCTTCATGTTGTGTGTAACCTTTAGCCACGAGACGTGCTTTGTAGTGTTCAAGTGTACCATTTGGGCGATATTTAATTTTAAATACCCATTTGCAGCCAACGGCAGTCTTGCCAGGTGGGAGAGTAGTGAGAGTGACAGTATCGTTGTTCTTAAGTGCAGTATGCTCGTTTACGATGGCATCTTTCCAAAATGGATTTTTAATAGCCTCCCTAAATGTACGTGGTTCATCATTAGTAATGACAGATGAAAGGAATGCATGATGTTGTGGAGTAAATTGATCAAATGAAATAAAATTTGTAAGAGGATATGGAGATTGAGATGTACACTGTTTGGCCGAACATATATAATCTTTCAAGTGGTTTGGCCGGTGATGTCCTCGATTTGATCTGCGCGCAAAGGAGCATCAGGTGCAGATCGGTAGAAATCGAGAAGGAGCATCTGAATTGCCGGAGACAAGGGCAAAGAGGATGCGAGATCGAGTCGTGTGTAAAGAACAACATCTGACAATACATGCCATGTGGATTGACAATAGCTAACATGTGGAGAATGTGGCGAATGGTCAGCTACTGGTAAGGAAGCAACAGGCGTGACGGATAGAAACTGCGAAGAGAAAATAGGAGGATCATCAAAATAAATGTCCTCTGAAGACGCTGGTTTAAAAAAATCAGAAGTGGAAATGTGAGCATCTTTAAAAGGAAAGATATGCTCATGAAAGACGACATCACGAGAAATATATGTGGAGTTTGTATCCAAATCCAATATGCTAAAACCTTTATGATTGTATGGATAGCCAAGAAACACACCCGGTTTAGCACGAGGATCAAATTTGTTTCGAATGTTAGTATTTCGAGCATAGCAAAGACAACCAAAAACTCGAAGATTACGATAATTAGGAGAAGTACCTAACAATACCTCATGAGGAGATTGTTTTGAAAGAACCGGAGCTGGCATCTTATTAATAAGATATGCTTCCGTAAGAATGCATTCACCCCAATAGGATATTGGCAAATTATCTTGAAAACGAAGAGATCGTGCCACATATAGCAAATGTCGATGTTTGCGTTCGACTATGCCATTTTGATGTGGAGTATGAACACAAATGCGTTGATGATGGATTCCACTATCATTAATCCAAGACTGAAATTCAGAGACAAGGATTCGCACCCATTATCGGATTGAATGCGCTGTAATACCTGGTAAATAAGGTAGAGAGTTACCCGTAGAGATTGTATGTAGTTTCTGAGAGTATTGAGTAATAACATGGCGGGAAAAAAACTTGATAAACTTGCAAGTTTCTCCCTTGGTGTGCATAAGATACACCCAAGTACAACGAGAAAATCGTCAACAATGGTAAGAAAATACTTTGCACCATTAAGAGATGGAGTGAAAATAGGACCCCATATGTCACAGTGTATGAGTTCAAAACATCTTGTAGAAGAAATGCTATTTTATTAAATCATAAACGAGTCTGTTTAGCCATCGGGCATACATCTCAGGAAATTGAAAAAGTAGACTTAATATAGTCATGCGAATTACATAAAAATTTAAAACGTTCTAAACTAGGATGGCCAAGACGACAGTGCCAAATGTCGAATGACGTTTTATTGAAAAAAACTTTGTGCGATGTTGCTGGAGATATAGAGACTCGGAGATGATATAGTCCCCAAAGAAGTTTACCCTGACCAATCACTTTGTTCGTGGACAGGTCCTGAAAGATAAAAGAGTTGCAACTTAGAAGTATAACACAATTCAATGCTCGAGTCAACTGACTGACAGACAGGAGATTAAATTTGAAGTTCGGAATATGATGAACATTTGATAACTTTAGAGTTGGTGAGAAAACTACTTCACCAATATGTTTGACGGTTGAATATGTACCATCAGGAAGTTGCATTTGAATTTAGGAAGTAACAGGTGAATAAGAAGTGAAATACGATAAGGAATTACAAATATGGTGAGTAGCACCACTATCGACAAACCATGTTTCAAAAAAGGAGGTGTTGAATAATTTACCATCAAAGTTAACACGCAGTTCCATTGTCACATCTTCAGATGGTGGATTGATCAAAGCAAGAATTCGCGAGTACTGTTCAGCTGAAAACGCCGGAACAACAGGCTGCTGAGCAAAGTGAGATTCCTGGGAAATGGCAGTAGTGATTGCAGCAACTGCAGGTGATGCAGAAGATGACGGAAAGCCATGTAAGCGGTAGCATTTGTCACGTACATGACCGTGACGGTGGCAGTAATCACAGTGTGGTCTAGGTCGCTTGTTATGGCTGGTAGATGCACGAGCAGCTGGTGGTGCTTGACGATTGACATTGAGAGCAGCAGATTGAATGGTTGGAAGTGGACCGGCGCTTATATGTCAAGTTGTTCTTCTTCCCGCCGCACCATGTTGAAGATGCGCAGAGAAAGGGAAAAGGGATCCATCAATAGGATCTAGCTTCGGAGATTAGAGAAACGGTCATGTAAGCCCTGGAGAAACTCCATAGCTCTGTCACGCTCGAGTCATTCAAGATGAGACTTTCCAGCACCGCAAATACAAACTTCGGTGGCACCTACCAGAGAATCGTATTGGTCCTATAACGTTTTTATTTTCGTGTAATACAGAGAAACAGACATTGATTCTTGCCTAATAGCAGCTATAGCAGATTTGAGGCAAAATAAAATAGGTGCATTAGATATGCAAAATCTCACCCGGAAATCCTTCTATATTGCATGAGAAAAAGGAGCATATAAGCAGCTAGCCCTGATGTCTGGTTGGCATGAATTGAGAAGCCAGCTGCCTACAAGATCGTCACATCTCTTCCAGCATTGATACTGCGATTCATCTTTTGTAGGAGGGAGAGACCCATCAACAAACCCGAGCTTTCCTTTGGCATTTAGGGCTTTAGTAATCCCTCGAACCCAGGAGCCATAATTATCTCCCTACAATAAAGGAGAGAAGAGAACTGTGGCCGGATTATCACTAGGGTGAATAACGTAGGGATCTAGGGTGCGAAGAATTCCTGAAGATGGATTGGGTTGAGTTTCCGTGTTAAGATGATTTGGGCTGGAAGGAGGAGTTTGATCAGCAGATTCCACCATTGTGGAAAATGGAGGTTTGAATAAGCGGAAGAGATTGAAAAAGGTCCTAGGATGGATCAAGATGATACCATCAAAGATTCTAAGGTATGGGTTTTACTGTCTCACAACTGTGTAGACCATTTCTTTCATTGAGTATTTATATAAGTTCTGAGAAGAAGGATTCAAAACCTAATCTAACCGATAGAACGAGTTTACGGGGAAGTTACAAGACTTGATACAATAACTGAGAATACATATGACTCGGATTACAGCAGACTTGGACTACTTAGAGTACAACAGACTTGGACTATACACCTAAAGACTTGGACTGCAGGTACAGCTCGTGCCATCACAGCTGCTGGACTTACACACGAGTTATATACACGTCTAATAAAGAGATCTGACTTGAGCCTCATTAAAGATTATCCACCCGATGATTCAAACTGCAAGAGACAATAAACCTTAGTTTTGAAAGGAAAAATGATAATGCAGGTAGATCCTTGATTGTGATTTGAGGATCGTCCCAATCATCCATTTCGTGGAAAAGAGAGCGAAAATCAAAATGAAATTGACGGATTGAAGAGAGACCAAGGAGGCGTAGTTTTAGTTTAGTCGAGTGAGAGTGAAATACAGAGAAAGGGGAGGAATTTATAACCACATCCTAAACCCTAATGTGTGCCCTTATCCCAAATGACCACATTCGAGTCAAATAGGTAGACAGTCAACACTTGTAATAGATTACGTTTAATGCAAGTGGTAGCTAATGTTGCAAATGGATATAAACTCGGGCAGCAACACACACTGTTTTCTTATAAAATCCCACTGTCTAAAATAACTACTACTATACTTAATTGTCCAGTTATAAATTCTTGATCTAACAGGCAATGGAACCGTAGAAACATGTGTACATGACAAATGAGAACTAGGTTACGAAAATGGAAAAACAGAAAACTAGCGTCATAGACTGATTGATAAATAACTTATAAAGCCAATTATATTACAGTACTAGTAAACCATCATGGTTTAATCAAACATATTCGGAAGGAGTCTCACAGCCATGCATGAGTACATCAACCATTGCATCAGTCACCACTACAGCTGGGGTTTCACAGTGCTTTTCAACCAGCTGTATCAAAACTTTAGTAAGACGGTCCTTAATCTACTAGCTGAGCATCTTTCCAGATACACATTCCTTTATTATATGTTCTAGCTAAGCATCGTCATCCAAAAAAAATCTAGATACTTGAATGGTACATCATAATTGCTGGGTCAAATAAATGCACCAAATGTCTGTAGATGATTACGTCCCCTGGAATTCTGGTAAAAATAATTATTCTGTAAAATCTTGTTATGATGCTATTGAGTTTGAAGGTTACATCATATTTCCACATATAAGCTTATGGAATCCAAGAGTTCCACAAAAAGTAGTCTTTTTTAGTTGGAACTTATGCTATAATGCAGCCCTTACACTAGAATAAACTCTGTATAAATATAATTCTATTGTTATAAATGGTTGCATTATGTGCAAGAAGGCTGCTGAGTTAAATACACATTTGTTTCTATAATGTGATGAGACAAGAGAACTCTGGAATTTATTCTTCACTAGCTTCAAGTTAGTCTGGTTGCCAGGAATGAGAAAAATAGAAGACTTTATCAAGGAAGGTACAAGCACTTCAATCATCTCTTGATGGAAGTAAAGTGCTTGCTCTACAAATGGCCACTCTAGGCACTAAGATTTTTGAGAACATCTCTTCGGGTAGCAGCTTGATTTATTTATGATAATTTAGTTTCAGACAGTATTCTTGTTTTTTCGGGTATCTCAACTCCTTCGTAGCTAACTTTGTAACACACAATCAGGGTGGCCACTTTCTTGTGGAAGCCATTACTTTGTTTTCAATAGATTTATCCCTTTTTTGAGTTTTTCATAGATATTTTGTTGGAATAATTAAAATTACACTGTTACAAAATTAGGTTTCTGATAGTATATATTTTTTTTTGTTTGGTGTCAAGGCCATCAAACCCATTCATCAAGATCATGCAGAGAAGATCAGTAAACCCATTAATCAAAATTATGGAGAGAATAACAAGGAGGCTGTACCCATCCAACTGCATAATTAGAGGAATAAAATGAAAGCTGCTCAAGCCTTCATCTGAGACACAACAGAAGATTTGAAGATCCGAAAGGATCTACTCATAGTGGATCCCTGATGAAGTGATGCATATAGCATGTGAACAAAAGAATATAACTCTTATCTCTTTGATCGAAGAGAAATGTTTGAGCGGAGAAATTATTATGCTGGTGGTGGGTTCTTTCATTGTCTATGTGATGACGATGATCATCATCATCCCAGTAATCCATTTCGGAGTAAATTAAAATGAAAAAGGTTTTGGATGTAGAGATCAAATAAAAACAAGTGATGACGGCTGAGTTTTGTTTCGCAAGAGAGAGTACCAACATTTCTCTATCTACCTCAGTTTATTTATAAGCACATCCGTAACCCTAACATGTGTTCCCACATCAAGTGAAAATGACCTAAACAGTAAACCCTAATGTGTGCCTTTGAGGCTTTACCTCAATGAAGCAGAAGAGGCCCATAGTCTTAGCCTACTGAATGCAGTATAATTCATAAATGACCCATCCTAACTGATTCAAGAAAAAGAGATAAATTGCACAAAGTTTGTTTTGCTAACTAATAATGCTAGCACGGAGTAAGTGGCGCAGCTCTTTAGGAAAGCTTAGGAAGTGTTCCAGTTCTACAAATTAGGTTTCTGATATATACTAAACCTTGAAGTAATTCTAGATTTTTTGTGTCTTTGTGAAAAGGGAAATGAAAGATGCACTGGAAAAATCATAATAATGGTGGTTTTTTTGATTGTGTACTTATTATGAGGATCATGATCTTCCAAGTAATCCGTTTGGCGAAATAAAGATCCAAAAAATCAAAATAAAAAGAGCTTTGGAATGTAGAGTTAAAAACAACATTCAGTGAGAGAGGCAATACGGTCGAGTTTAATTTAAAAATGAGAGAAACCAAATTGAAAAGGTCGGGGTTAAAGAATTTTCAGCAGAGTGCAAACCACATCCCAATATTAAGAAAAGGGATATTTTGACTTTGGTCACATAAAAGTGACCAGCTTTGCGTTTGGGTCACGCGAAAATTTTAATTAGAGTTTGGGTCACAGGACCGTACTAAAATTTTTAATTAGAACAATTCCAAATCCAAGAATAATATAAGATGCAGTACTAACCCATAGATATTATTATTCAGAAACTGAGATATTAGTTACGTACATGGAATAATTAAACGTACATGGAATAATTAAAAATACACGATCTTGTGCGTTCATCAAACATAAATGAAAGCATGTTCTCTAACAAATATAACTTTGAAATTTTCAATAAACAACTGTTGAAAACTTGAATTTCTTAATCACGCACTTTTATTGATTAACAACTGTTGAAGACAATTACAAAGAATCGGCTAAAAGCCAATTGAAAAAACCAAGAGGCATTACACTGATATGTCCAATTCAAAACCAACAAACCCAAGATCTAGCTTGAGAAAAAAAAAAAATCATAATGCCACAATTCATCTTCTTATACAACCATACTATAGGATATGGTTGAAAACTCGATTCCATTAGCAGTTTGTTGCCTGGCAAAGATTGATTACAGAGATTTGTGCATAAATCAACATACCCAAGATCTAATTTGGGCACAAAATCTCAATTGTTATCAAACTGAAACACTAGAACACTTCCAAACCCGATTATAAATCTAAAATAAATGACAATAAACCCGATTATTAGAAACAGTTGTCTTACAGTCAAAAAATTTCTAAGTAAAATAAAAACCAAACCGAAATTCTACAGATGTAAAAAGAGTGAATCGTTGACCTGTAATTGATTTCTATACTCATTCTTGGAATCATACATACGGATATAGACGCCTACTTTTTTATATGAAATTAACATCATGTTTAAACTTGAGATTGGTGATGGATCACACAAGATTCAAAATACAGGTCGACTTAAACTCCACGGCCGGTTTCCCTTGAAGCTCTACCAACAACAAATGAATATAATGACCCACCTGATGACAAGAAAGATAAGGAAGAGATATAGCAACTCCCCATCTTTAAGAGCATCAATTGCAGCTGGACAAGTTCATTTGTGTATGCCAACCCCTCAGTTCATTAGCTTTGGTTTAGTTATATACAACCTTATTTTTGAGAAGAGATATCATTGTGCTATTGAGGCTATATGTAGGTAGATGGATCATCCCAATCATCTAATTCCATTAAATCAAAATCAAAATCAAAATCAAATCAAAAGGTTTTTAGAGATTGAAAACCTGAGAGACAAAAAAGCCGAAGATATAGATTCAGATTTAGTTCAGCGAGACAGAAAGTAACTTT
This sequence comes from Papaver armeniacum, assembly GCA_023531295.1. Taxonomy (NCBI): domain Eukaryota; kingdom Viridiplantae; phylum Streptophyta; class Magnoliopsida; order Ranunculales; family Papaveraceae; genus Papaver; species Papaver armeniacum. Next base: position 650,622 of record JAJJWW010015467.1, on the reverse strand, counting down.
CGTTTTATAACTACACATCCTAAACCCTAACGGGTGCCCTAACCTAAGAACCACTACAAAAATAATTAGCCCACTGGACATAATCCAAATGTGACTTTTAGCCCATCTAAAAGTTAGTGAGGTAACCTACACTACACATAATCCAAATGTCGATTTGATTTGTCGATTTGGACATTCAGATTCCATCCTTTAAATGTTTTTACCACACTATTGGATTTCTGAGATTTGTCACTTTTATTTGGAATGAGTGAAAGATGATTTATTTATAAAAAAAAATTGAAACAAAAGACATACAAAGTAGAGAGAATCAGCTAAAAAGAAATGAACTAGAGACATTGATATGAGGTTGAGTTCCTTCCTGCCTTCCATTGAAAAACCAAGGATTTTGCCTCAATGCATTGGTCTTGGTCAGTTTTCAAATAATGAGATTCTACAACACCATAACAACCATAGCAAAATGCTGACAGATGAAGATGATTGAACCACACTTCAAAATTCAAATAATTAACACAACAATCCATTAAAAACCCAAATATGAAGAACACAAATCTGAAAATTCTAAATAGATATTGCTGCAAGTCAGTACCAAACCCACGAAGCAAATTCAAGAATTTACGAGATGAAAAATTGTTAAAACTTGACGGAACGAGACTTGCATACCATTCCTGACTTATGACCATAATTCTCATTCCCACCATCTTCACTATCACCAAGATCAAGTAATGTGAAATCAGGAATGACTATTAGAGGATCCATCACACTGTAATGAAGTATCAGAACAAAATTATTTCAAAGAAGAAAACACTTAAAGCGGCCAATGAAAGTATGTCTCCACATAACTTGACGACTTTGATTGAAGAGAAATATTTGAGAGGAGATATCATAATGATGGTTTTTTTGATTGTGTATCTGCGAATCATAATCTCCATCATAATCCCAGTAATCCATTTTGGTAAAACAGGGAGAAATCAAAATGTTAGGAAAGGGTTTCGGATTATTGGTAAAACAGGGAGAAATCAATATGAAAGGAAAGGGTTTTGAATTATTTCAAGAGATCTAAAACAGCAAGAGAGACGAAGACGGCTGAGTTTAGTAACAACTTTTCTCTAGTTTCTAGTTTATTTATAGGAACATCCTCAACCCTAACGTGTGCCCTAACAGAGGGTGAGAGGACCTGGCTAAAACCCTAACCTTAACCTGTGCCTTTGGGGCCTTACCTCAATGCAACAGATGAGGCCCATAAAATCCTAAGTGACTCACCAATCGAGATACCATGGGATGGCTATTGGATTATACTTTCCAGGCAATTAATTGTTGTGAATAATTAATTATTCACAATAATTATTGGTCTCTTGTTAATCTTCTGAATAATTATCGTGAAAAATTGCAATTTATCGTCTTTCATGGTTTTTATTGTCTTCTGAATGAATTTTATTTTTTCAAAAAAAAAAAAGAACAAAAACGACCACTAGGACAGTTTGTCTCATATTTGACCTTAATCTGCTTTCTTTTCTTTTGGTAGTTGTTTTCGCCTTGTTTTTGTAATTAGGATTTACGAGGTACTCTCTTGTTCTTTTTAACATAAAAGCAAAAAAAAAAAAAAATCTTGTGTATTATTCGACTAATTAATCCACTTAATTAAAAAATTTAAACTCTTTCCAAAATCAAAATCCTTATTCCCTCTAGTTCTCCCTCTTTAAGAAGAACAACCCAACTCCTCATTTTCTTCTCAAAAATCAAAATCGTTGATTCAAAAAAAAAAAAATCGATTAAACCTAAATACAATATGACACCTCGTATAAGCGATGTGATAGAGGTAGGATGCCTAATTCGGGAATTGCTTTTGTAGCAACTCAATCTAGGGTTTTTGGAAAAGATAAAGTTGAAGAGGATAGTGGATTAATTGGTGTTGGAGAGCGAGAGATAAACCCTCATTCTTTAAATTGCACATTGAAAGGTATTTCCAACAAACCAATAACTTGTTTTTATTCTTATATGTTTTATATAATTAGATGTATTGAAAAATCTTCATCATTTTGGTAGTTACAGAGTCGTTTTCGGCTGAAATGTGTCAGCCAAACTTAATTCTTTTTCTACAGAAGAAGAACAGTTCGTCTGAAAAAATTATTTTACTTTGAATTTCGGATCAGCCGAAGCTGATAATTATTTTTGCATGTATTAACCGAACTTAAGTACAAAAACTTCTAATCCATTTTACTATGTTCGGCTTATTTTGATAAATATAGTGTGTGCCGAACTTTACTCTTTGTATGGGTGTAACATTTTGCAAACTTGTTCATCTATGGGTTACTTATAACCTTGTTAGTCGAATAATATTTTTTTTCGGAGAATTAATAAAGGTGTGTCAGTTGTTTTAGCATCCATCCTGGAAAATACAAAGCTTAAAAGGGGAACAATGGAAGTAACTCCTTATAATTCTAAAACTCCCAAACCTCGAGGTGGTGGTACCAAGAACTTGCATGATGAGAAAAGGGGAATTGATACGAGTGACTCTTTGCCTGTTGTTGATGGTGGTTTTTAGACAAAGGGTAAATTCGTAAAACCCCAAATAACCTAATGTCACCAATGACACATTTACTAGAACATTTAATGCATGTAGTCAATAATTAATAGGGGGTACTTTTTCAAATTAGGGTTACAACGAACAAAACCCTAATTCACCTCCGTGCCAATAACAAAACATGCCAGCCACACCTAGCCCGAGCTAGCCGCATCTCTATGCCAATGGCAAATCATGCCAGCCATACCAAACGCGCCGAAGCATGCCAACCATGCTAGCCGCACCTCCGTGCCAATGGCAAATCATGCCAACCACACCTAGCCCGAGCTAGCCGCATCTCTATGCCAATGGCAAATCATGCCAGCCATACCAAACGCGCCGAAGCATGCCAACCATGCTAGCCGCACCTCCGTGACAATGGCAAATCATGCCAGCCACACCTAGCCCGAGCTAGCCGCATCTCTATGCCAATGGCAAATCATTTCAGCCATACCAAACACGCCGAAGCATGCCAACCATGCTATCCACACCTCCGTGCCAATGGCAAATCATGCCAGCCACACCTAGCCCGAGCTAGCCGCATCTCTATGCCAATGGCAAATCATGCCAGCCATACCAAACACACTCTGCCTTGGCCCTAGCTACCCTAGTCACGCCACGCCAAGCCAAACACCCTTACCTTGGCCCTAGCCGCGCCATGCCAAAATAGCGCCCGCACCTAGGCTTGCAAACCATGCAACCTAGGCCAAATTGGCCACGCATGCCATTGGCACATGCCAACATACTCGCTGGTAGCTTTTCCTACCAAGGTGCGACCCAAATTGGCCACGCATGCCATTGGCACATGCCAACATGCTCGCTGGTAGCTTTTCCTACCAAGGCGCGACCCAAATTGGCCACGCATGCCATTGGCACATGCCAACATGCTCGCTGGTAGCTTTTCCTACCAAGGCGCGACCCAAATTGGCCACGCATGCCATTGGCACATGCCAACATGCTCGCTGGTAGCTTTTCCTACCAAGGCGCGACCCAAATTGGCCACGCATGCCATTGGCACATGCCGACATGCGTCACTGGTAGCCTTTCTTGCCAAACCGCGGCCCTAATGGCCGAGCATGCCATTGGCACATGCCAACATGCGTCACTAGTAGCCTTTCTTACCAAAACCACGGCCCTAATGGCCGAGCATGCCATTGACACATGCCAACATGCGTCACTGGTAGCCTTTCTTACCAAACCACGGCCCTAATGGCCGAGCATGCCATTGGCACATGCCAACAAGCGTCGCTGGCAGCCTTTCTTGCCAAACCGCGGCCCTAATGGCCGAGCATGCCATTGGCACATGCCAAGATGCGTCACTGGTAGCCTTTCTTGCCAAACCGCGGCCCTAATGGCCGAACATGCCATTGGCACATGCCACACACGCCACTAGCAGCTATGGTATTGCCACTTGTGCTCGAGGTGCAACTCGCAACAAAGGCATTCCGCACATGCCAACACTCTCGCGTCGATTTTATTACCTAGCCGTGGCCCTAATACACGCCGGGTAGTCACTTACACTCAACTTACAACCTACCACCAAGGCATTCCACACATGCCATTGTCACATGCCACACACGCCACTAGCAGCTATGGCATTGCCACTTGCACTCGAGGTGCAACTCGCAACAAAGGCATTCCGCACATGCCATTGGCACATGCCACATGCGCCCTAGCAGCACCACTTGCACTCAAGATGCAACCAACACTCGAGACATCAACACAAACTGGGGATGCTTTCCAGGGTTTTGGTTTGGCGGTCACAAAGATGCAGCCGTACACTACGCTCACATTAAGAAAGCGTGAATAGGAATAAAGCGGTCAAATAAAAGAGGAAATAATGGTGAAAACGTTTTCACCCATTAACACCATGCGGTTACCACCTCCTCCCATTATTTCACCATTTACTCTCTTCCTTCATGAGGCCAGGGTACGTTTCAATCTCGACTTGTATAAATAGGTCTTACCTATTTCCACCGTGACAACAAGTCTCGGTCGGAAAAAAAACAAAGACTCTCGTAAAAGGCAACTTTGCAAGCTATTAAAAAAAGCTTTCATCTCTTGCAAGTTTCTTAAGCTTTCACTTTCGATACAAGTCGAGACACTACTCTCCTAGAATTATTCTCGCCTCACACCTTTCTTTGCTTCCCTCCCCAAATCAACCCTTCTCCTCCACTTTTTGACCGAAGCAAGTCCTGGAACGGCCATTTCTTGGTTTAGGCCGTACTTGCATGTGATTGATCTCTCGAATCTATAAAGTGCTCACCTGCAGCACATTTGTTTAGGGTTTGAACCAGTTTCTCACTCACCTACCGAATTTACCGAAATCGGCAGAAACGATTTTTACCCATAAACAATTGGCGACCACAATGGGAGGATTGATCTATCGGTTACAATACCAACTCCGACTCCTGATTTCGTTTCCTGAACGTCAAATCCCAACATGGTGGAACTTAGGTCCGGAGCGGCTGCCGAGAACACCAGCACAGTAAAGCATCCCCGATGCTAGCGTTTCTCCCAATAATATTGTTGCATCACCGGCTGACAACAACAACATCGAATGCACTCCTTCAAGTGCAACACCGCCAATCACTGGGCCGAGCCGCAGCCTCCTCTAGTGTCTCCGCACAACCCTCTAATCACGGACACGAAAATATTTCTTCGGGTGTCGCGCCACCCGATCACTGTGGCTAGAGCCGCCGCTACGACCCCAAATGCTTCGTCTAGCATGGCGCCTCCGACCACGACCAAGGTCCCAACTACCCCGCCGACGGGACGAGAAACCGGAGGGACCAGAGGAGTTCGTCCTTACGTCACCATCGCCGATTTGATGGAACGACAAGAGATGCTCGCCGTGAGCCCGGCACAGATATGGTTTCAACGCGAAGGAGGTACTCATCTTTCTCAAGACCCTAATGTAACGACTACCACGTGAGTCGCGCCTCCATAGCCATTTAGGAACGTCTCCAGAACCCCGACGCCAAAGACACCTCGGCGGAACACGCCTCCACGGATGAGGAAACTCGCGCTAGAATCCCGTCTTAAAAGAAATCACCACCTAACTTCGTCACGAGAGAGGATTTGGAGCAACTTCTCCACAACCGGATCAAGAATGATGAATTGACGTGCATCATCACCAACCCCTACCCATCCGAAATGCGGAGAATCCCTCTCCCAAGGGGGTACTCTTCTCCTCAATTCACCCCCGTACGATGGTACCGGAATGCACATGAGCATGTCTCTCGTTTCCTGGAATCCCTAGGTGAACATGAATATAATCACGTTCTTCGTTTAAGGGAATTCTCAAAATCACTTACTGGAAGGGCGTACACATGGTACAACAACATTCCACCGAACAACATCCCCAACTGTAATAGCATGGTCACTGCGTTTTACAAGAAATACTTCTTCGTTTCTGAACAAGTTACTTTCTCAGACCTCGGAAGAATGTACCGGTGGGATAACGAACATCCGAATGATTTCGTTAAAAGGTTCGGTTCAAGCACTCACTCACACGACCCAAACGTAACCGAACAACAACCGGTGAGCGCATGCATCAATGGTATGGTTCCAATTTACCGCGCCCTGCTAGAAAACTTGTGTTTCCAAACGTTCTCCGAACTCCATGAAGCCGCCAGACGATCTGCAACAACATCACCAGCATTACTGGAAAGAGCTAGGCCAACTCGAACCGAAGACGCGCGTGAAACCCGCGGGGGTAGACGCCTCATCAACAAACAATTTAATGCCGGCTCATCCTCCATAAACATAATAAACGAAAGGGGAAAAAGGAAAGCCCCAACTACGAGCCACCAGCCAAAACGTGAAGCGCCGGCACAACGGGAACCCCCGCCACGGAAGACCATCACTAAAGATCCCATGCAGCATCATGAGGCCGAAGGAAATACCCTTGATTTCCCGTTTCCCATTGAGGAGGTGATTGACCTCCTAGAAGCTCGGGTTCAAGATGATGTCATCGATCACGCACCTCCCAGACGTCCACCAACTGAGGCTGAGATGGCGAACCCCAAGTAATGCCATTACCACAGGTTCGTTCACCACCCGACTAGCAATTGCAACAGACTAAAGCATATTTTCAAAGAAAGGATAGAAGTAGGAGAACTCCAACTAGGAGACGAAAGAGTACATCGAGACCCACTCCCAATAAGAAACTGCGGGTCCTCCGGGGACTCCGTGCACGAGACTCGTACAATCCATGATGCAACATGTGTGCGAAATTCTCTATCTTTCCAAGGTGCAGTGCCAAGATATTTTCACAGCTCTCAATCGCGTTGTATCCGGCAAACGACTTTTTCTTCCCTCGGAAACCATGCCAGGGGCCCAAGCTTCCCAAACAAGCGGAACCAAAAAGGAGAACTGGGGACCGCTGGCCACGTCCCATTTAAGAGGTAACGAATTCGACGACACGCTCATCGACACGGCCTCCTACCATAACATCATTACTTTCAAGATACTAAAGGCAGCAGGATCTACAAAATAAGACGCTACCTATTCCCCGTCCGTGATCAAGGACTTGAGAGGAGAAGCTTTGAACGCGCATGGCTACATCAACTTAGAGATCGAGATGGGAGACGCTATAACGCATAGCAAGTTCCACATTTTCAAAGAACTAGATCATGACATGATATTGGGACGCTTATGGGTACTCGACAACAAAACGAAATTGAATGTACACCCTCTCCGCCGACGTCCACGCTCGAAGGAATTCCCAACAAATCATCCCACGGGTTGTCGCATCAACGAGCTATCAAGAAACCCGGACATCCGAGAGGACCCAGTTGGCGCTAGCTCATGGTTTTCAAATGCAAGTAAGTCTGGCCAAGCAACCTTTTCTGCAATCAATGATCCATATTATGTTCCCAAGGACTCAGACTATTTCTATACCGAGAACCGAATACCAGAACGACCCACAGTCAGAGAGGACCACCAGCTTGTAACGGAGAACCTTCACGCTGAAATGATGGATGAAATCAATCAACTGAAAGCTAGGCAAGGAGGAGGAAGACTATAGGAAGTGATGAGAGAAGACAACACCACACCGGTGACTGCACATTTACCCAAAGCTCTTATTACCTAGAAATATCCCATCCCAAATGTTCGAATCCTATGATAGATCCATCGATCCCGCGGCCCACCTTCGGTATTATAATCGTATTTTGGCCCGAAGAGATCAGGATGACGCGGTCCTCTGTAGATATTTTCCTTCAAGCTTAAAAGTATCGGCGCCATCTTGGTTCGATAACCTACCACCCAATTCCATCGACTCCTACAACCAGCTCACTGAGAAATTCTTAAGAACTTACATGTACAACAAAGACGTCAACGTAGGAATAGACAAGCTCTTCTTTTTAGCTGTCGCATACAAAGAAACTATTAGGGAATATACGATAAGTGGCACAAGATCTGTCAAGCGATAGGGAATGTGGATCCGGTGGTCAGTATCAATTGTTATAAGTGGGGACTGGATATGACGAGCCCACTGTTTGTCGAGATTCACGGAAGTGTCCCAACGAACGAAGGAGACCTTCGAGTGATCATCGAAAAGCACGCCAGATTGGAAGAAATTCAGCGGTAAAATCCTAGGGCCCAAACGCAAAGATCTCATCGGACTTATTCGGTGGAGCAAGCCAGCGGATCCAAGAGAGGACGAAGGGATGATCGGAAGTTCGAAGATCAAATTTTTACGAAGTTTAACACCAACTAAACTCGCATCCTAAGGGAGATTAAGGATAGAGAAAACCTAGAATGACCATCATGTTTGTCGACTGCATAAATCCTTGTACGGACTCAAGAAATCACCGAGGGTGTTGTACACTCGTCCTAGTGTGTTTATTCAACAACTTGGTTTTGCTACTTCTTGTGCAGATTCTTCTTTGTTTATTCGTCCTACATCTGCTGATGTCACTTATCTTCTTTTGTACGTTGATGATATTATCTTAAAATGCTCCTCTTCTACCTTTTTGCAACGTCTTATTGATACTCTGCACAACGAATTTGCACTCAATGATCTTGGAGAATTGTCTCTTTTTCTAGCTGTTGAGGTTACAAGAACAGCTACTAGTCTATTTCTTTCTCAGCGACGTTATATAGAGGACTTATTGGAGTGCGCTAATATGCAAGGGGCAAGGCATGTAAGTACTCCATTTACCACTTCTACTGAATTAAATCCACAAGGAGGAGTTCCTTTGAAAATTCCTATTGAATATCGGAGTTTAGTTGGCGATATTCAATACTAGTTAATCACACGGCCTGAGATTTCCTTCTCGGTTAATAAAATCTGTCAGTCTATGCAACATCCTACTGACAAGCATATTCTTCTTGTCAAACGAATTTTGCGCTACTTACAAGGTACTTCTTCTTTTGGTCTTACTCTTCGTCATTCTTCCGATTTGAAACTAAGTTTTCAAGCCTACGCGGATGCTAACTAGGATGAGTATCGTGGTCTTGCTATTGCAACTGCTGAGCTCATGTGGATTGAATCTTTGCTTAAAGAACTTCAAGTTCCAGTCTGCAATCCTCCTGTCTTATGGTGTGATAATCTTGGTGCTACCTATCTTACTATGAATCCGGTTTTTCATGGTCGTACTAAACATATTGAAATTGATTATCACTTTGTTCGTGAACGGGTTCAACGTGGTCAGCTGCTTGTTTGCTTTGTTTGTTCCAAAGATCAGGTTGATGATGTCTTCACTAAGCACCTTTCACGAGATAGGTTCTCTTTTCTACGCTCTAAGCTTACTGTTTCTGATCACCCGCTTAGATCGAGGGAGGGTGTTAGATAATAGGAAACTTTAGTTTTTATTTCCAATAGAAATACCGTTGAAATACCGTATTCCTGTATATAGCTTTGGTTTAATTTTGTTATATCGTGTAAGCCAAGTCACAGCTAAATTCCATGTATTGGAAGTATGGTAAACACTACATATATATAAACGGGTTTTCACCTCAGGTCTCTCAAGTTGAGAAACTTAACTAAACTTATTGCCTATTTTTCACCCATCAAAAAGTTTGCGAGCTATGCTATGCTACAAATGAGAGGGAAATCTCTATATCTGCCTCGTGAGAGTTCTTGGGATTCTAGTGAAATTTAGACCGGAGAATGTCAGTGATTGGTATGCATGGGACACATTCAACAAATCACCAAGCTGCCAAAAATTTCTCACAAAATTTTCAACAATTTGTTGACAAGTCCCTTTTGCTAACTCAAAATTAGAATTGTCTAGTGGAATGAGGTTGAAAGCTTGACTTATTTAATATGTCAAAGTTCCGAAATCCAAACACAAAAGATAAAAATCTGAAATTAATACTTATAACAAAAACAAGAATCCCAAGATGATTTTTTCATTTTTTTCATCAAATCTGAATTCTTATCAAACAGAAATATTAGAACAATTCCAAATCCAAGAATAATATAAGAAGAAGCAATAACAATCAGGTACCCATATATATTATTATTTTTTAGAAACAGAGGTATTACATACACATTTTATTGTTGGAATAATTTAAAATACAGCATCTTCTACAAATTTCTGATTCAAAATAAACCTATAATCAACCCGCAAGACCTGTTAACAAAAATGCAATTTTCCACTCGTCCTGAAAGACAAACATCCTGGTTATTTTGTATGTCTTCATCAAATCCATCCATAAAGAAGCATTTAATGACTAGTCTACTTCCCACCTTAAAACCAAGTTTTTGTGTGAAAAGAAGTATTTTAGAGGAGAAATCATTATGCTGGTGGTTTTTTGTGATCGAGTCACCATCCCAGAGATCCATTTTGGTAAAGCAGAGAGGAAATTGAAATGAGAGTTTTGGATCATATAGACAAAGACGGCGGAGTTTCGTTCAGTATGAGAGGAACAATATTTCTCTATACAGATCTTGTGCCACTGAACCAAACTCAGTGAAATATTTCGTGTCACACATCAAAAAGATTATTTCGTGTCACACGAAATCTTTCCGCCGTTCAGTGAAATATTTCTCAACAAGCATGCGGCATTCAAATCTGAGCCTCAAACTATTGTCACACATCAAAAAGATTGTCACAGCATTTTTCAAATTTTGATAAGACTTATTCGAAAGGGTTTGTGTTTGAATTTTATGTTTGTTTTATAAGTAGAGTCCAACAACTATTCAATCAACATGCTACATGGTATATTTCGGCTAGCTGGAAATTTTAGTTAGAGAAAGGAACTTATAGTTCGGCACCCTGTGACAAAACACAGGTCACCAAACTTTGTCTTCGGTGACCTGATAAAACTTACCAGGTAGCCGAAGTCCGGTTTCGGTTACCTGTTTTTTATGGGTGAAAATAGTTTCTGCCGATTTCAGTAATTCGGTAGGTGAGTGAGAAACTGGTTCAAACCCTAAACAAATGTGTCATGCGGCAGCACTTTGCTGATTCGAGAGATCAACTGCACAAGTCCGGCCTAAACCAAGAAATGGCCGTTCCGGACTTGCTTCGGTCACAAAGTGGAGGAGAAGGGTTGATTTGGGGAGGGAAGCAAAGAAAGGTGTTGAGACCAGAATAGTTCTGGGAGAGTAGTATCTCGAGTTGTATCAGAAAGTGAAAGCTGAGGAATCTTGCAAGAGATGAAAGCTTTTTGGAGAGCTTGCAAAGTTGCCTTTTCTGAGAGTGTAGTATTTTTCTCCTGACCGAGACTTGTTGTCTGGTGGAAATAGGTAAGACCTATTTATACAAGTCGAGATTGAAACGTACCCTGGCCTTATGAAGGAAGAGAGTAAAGGGTGAAATAATGGGAGGAGGTGGTAACCGCATGGTGTTAATGGGTGAAAACGTTTTCACCATTATTTCCTCATTTATTTGACCGCTTTATTCCTTTTCACGCTTTCTTAATGTGAGCGTAGTGTACGCCGCAAGCCGTGACCGTCAAACCAAAACCTTGGAAAGCATCCCCGCTTTGTGTTGATATCTCGTTGGTTGCACCTTGAGTGCAAGTGGCGCCGCTAGTGGCGCGTGTGGCATGTGCCATTGGCATGTGCGGAATGCCCTTGTTGCGGGTTGTACTTCGAGCGCAAGTGACAATGCCGTGAGTCGCTAGTGGCGTGCGTGGCATGTGCGGAATGCCTTGGTGGTAGGTTGAATGTTGATTGTAAGTGGCAATGCCAGAACTGCTAGTGGCGTGCGTGGCATGTGCCAATGGCATGTGCGGAATGCCTTGGTGGTAGGTTGTACGGTTTGCAAGTTAGGCTACCGGCGTGTGTGTTTGGCATGTGCCAATGGCATGTGCGGAATGCCTTGGTGGTAGGTTGCACGGTTTGCAAGTTAGGCTACCAAATGTGTGTGTTTGGCATGTGCGAATGCCTTGGTGGTAGGTTGCACGGTTTGCAAGTTAGGCTACCAGGCGTGTGTGTTTGGCATGTGCCAATGGCATGTGCGAATGCATTGGTGGTAGGTTGCACGGTTTGCAAGTTAGACTACCAATGAGCATGTTGGCATGTGCCAATGGCATGCGTGGCCGTTAGGGCCGTCGCCTTGGTAAGAAAAGCTACCAATGAGCATGTTGGCATGTGCCAATGGCATGCGTGGCCGACTTGGCCTAGGTTGTATGGTTCGTAAGCCTAGGGCGCTATATTTGGCATGCGCCAATGGCATAGCGGCTTGGAAATATGGCTTGTGGTAAGTGTTGGCATGTGCCAATGGCACGTACGGCCATGTTGACCTAGTTGCACATTTTGCGAGCCTAGGGCACTATATTTGGCATGGGCCAAAGGCATAGCGGCTTGGAAATATGGCTGCGATACGTGTTGGCATGTGCCAATGGCACGTACGGCCATGTTGACCTAGTTGCAAGTCTTGCAAGCCTATGGCGCTATATTTGGCGTGGGCCAAAGGCATAGCGGCTTGGAAATATGGCCTGCGATACGTGTTGGCATGTGCCAATGGCACGTACGGACATGTTGACCTAGTTGCAAGTCTTGCAAGCCTAGGGCGCTATATTTGGCGTGGGTCGAGGCATAGCGGCTTGGAAATATGGCTGCGATACGTGTTGGCATGTGCCAATGGCACGTACGGCCATGTTGACCTAGTTGCAAGTCTTGCAAGCCTAGGGCGCTATATTTGGCGTGGGCCAAAGGCATAGCGGCTTGGAAATATGGCCTGCGATACGTGTTGGCATGTGCCAATGGCACGTACGGCCATGTTGACCTAGTTGCAAGTCTTGCAAGCCTAGGGCGGTATATTTGGCATGGGCCGAGGTATAGCGGCTTGGAAATATGGCTGCGATACGTGTTGGCATGTGCCAATGGCACGTACGGCCATGTTGACCTAGTTGCAAGTCTTGCAAGCCTAGGGCGCTATATTTGGCGTGGGCCAAAGGCATAGCGGCTTGGAAATATGGCCCGCGATACGTGTTGGCATGTGCCAATGGCACGTACGGACATGTTGACCTAGTTGCAAGTCTTGCAAGCCTAGGGCGCTATATTTGGCGTGGGTCAGAGGCATAGCGGCTTGGAAATATGGCCTGCGATACGGCTTGGTTTGGCATTGTTGCCATGGTGCGCAGTATGCGGCTTGTTTTGGCATTGTTGCCATGGTGCGCAGTATGCGGCTTGGTTTGGCATTGTTGCCATGGTGCGCAGAAGATGCGGCTTGGTTTTGGAATTAGGGTTACGTGTCGAAAACCTAATCGGGTATTTTGAAAAAAATACCCCTATTAATTATTTACACCCGAGTTAAATGCTCTTAGTTAATGTGTTGCGGGTAATGATAGGTCATGGGGTTTTACGTTTTTACCCCTTGTTTAAAAACCACCATCAACATTAAGTCCCCCGCTTAGCTCGGAATGGGGGGCTTTGTTGCGGGTAAGCATAAGATGGTGACAAACTATCAACAACAAAACCGTAAAGAGGATTGAGGAGGCTTGTCTGACCTTTTATGAATAGGATTTGGAACCCTTGCCTCTGGTAGTTTTGCACAAATCGGGAGGCTGGCCCAATTGGTGGGGCCGGTGCAGCTTGGGCGACGTTGGGAAATTGCGTGTGCTGGCTGGTAGGGCCGGCGCAATGTGGAAGCTGTGCGTGCTTGCAGGCGTGACTTGGGAAAACTGCGTGTGCTGGCTGGTGGGGCCGGCGCAATGTGGAAGCTGTGCGTGCTTGCAGGTCGGCGCAATTGGTGGTGCCGGTGCAGCTTGGAAACCGTGCTTGCAGGCGTGACTTGGGAGACATTGGGAAGTCGCACCCTTTGTGGGCCCGTTTCTTGCACGCGTGATTTTGGTAAAAGGGAAATCCTTCCCTATTTCAAAGTCTTCACGCCTATATATATATATATATATATAAAGCCCCTTTCTCCCCATCCTCGCGCTTTATTCTTTCCTCTTTTCATACTAGCGGCAAAGAGAAACCGGCTTCGGTGTATGTCTTCGAGTACTTTTTTTTTTTTTTTTTCTTTTCACGTAGGTGTAAACCTTAAGAGTAGGCGCTCCCACACAATCCTTGCATATGATTTCTTGGCGTGCCTCTTGTAGAAAATATTGTATGTATGCGACCAAGGGAAATACCGCATATATTGTTTGAACCCGTAGGAAATATTGCATATATGAATTTTCGGTCCCGAAAGAAATATTTGAACCCCAAGAAAATACTCACGTGTGTATTTTGAACCCGTAGAGGATGCTCCGTATATAATTCCGAACCCGAAGAAAGATACCATGAGACGCACTTGTACCCATATAGAATGCCGCGTATATAGTCTCGAACCCGAAGAAAATATCACTGCGTGTATAGTCTTGAACCCGAATAAAATACTGTTTATATAGTCTTGAACGCGAATAAAATACGTCCTCCTTCCCCTTTTTTTTTTTTTTTTTTTGTTGTTGGGTACGATTATGTGTCAGGGAGATAACTTCGTCTTTCTCCGTTTGTTTTGTGCAGATATCTTATTACCAAATTGTTGTGAAGGAATTCTATAAGATGTTACCCGAATCAAATTTCACTTCGCCGAAGGATGCTCATAATTCCAAACCGAACACGTATGATGAATTCTTCACTAGAGCCCTTGCCCCCGCTCGGAAGAATCACCCAGGTTTCGTGCCAATTTTGCTAACCGGTGGTGAGGATGAAAGGAAGACACGTTCGGTTTGCCCAGAGAGCACCATTCGGTTCTGTCTCCATAAAGGGGTGTATTCTTCTTCCAACATTGACTTCAGGATGTGTCAAAGCCCATTGCATTCTTTTGATAGATGGGTTGAGTTCATGGTGAGCAAGGAGCATATAAATACCAACTTGACTCGAGCGCAAGTCATTGATGCTGTCAAGACTTCAGTAAATCTCCAGATTAGGAAGGATATCCCAGGCTTGGTTGCTTTCATCTCCAGATGGTGTTCGGACACCCATACAATTATATGTAGATGGGGCGAGATAACTTTCTCCTGGAGAGTGTGGCTCTCTTGTTGAATCTTCCGGAACCGGAATCTTAAAATCCAATTATCTCGAAAGTGAGGTGAAGATGCGGGATGACCCGGCCGCTAAGTTGGGGGATTTGCTCGGAAAGACTCCATTGCGAAGTCGAAGGATTCTGCCCTAAAGAGGATGAAAGGTGTCCTTACGGTTGGTGGATATCTCAATGGTTTCCTGACGAGTTGGAGCCTGAAATGTAGTGCGGTGATCTTCATGTCGCCGCATTTTTGGCTCTCTCGGTTGTCCAGAGACATTTTTGATGGCGGTTCTGCAAGAAAGGAATAAGACTGGAGTTGTTAGCGATTCTCGTGAAGTTGGCAAAGGGTGAAGTTCTTCCCATTGGCAAGATGTTCCTTGGTTCCCTCGTATGTGCATCTGGATCACCTAGTTGCGAACATGCAAGTTTCGAATGGTTTCATGAAAGTGGATTCGTATGTGCACGTTGCTTTTCTCGCAAGTCCGCTATGGGAGCATTTTGAGAAGTATGCTCCGAAACCGCCGCCTTCGCTTCCCGTGAGTTGGGGTGGCTCCCGAATTCTTCGATGGGTGAACAGCGTCCAAGAGTTGGCGTGAGCTTGGTTAGTTTTCTTGATAAGTTGCATGAAATCAATTTTCGTCCATGGGGGCCGGTCCATAAGTCGGTGACTCAAATTGACACTTTTGCTTCGCTCCGCTCATGTCTTTGTCTTCCGATGACGCTTTGAGCGTTGGTGAAAACTGTTCATTCAAAGCCGCTTGTCCGGTTATATGCCGTCTTTCTTCGTGGGGTCTTTCCGAATAGCTGCCACAATATTGACCGTGTTTGCTCGTCACTTGGGTTTCGATCAAGGGGTGCCTCTTGTTTACCGGCCGGTGATCCCTAAGGATTCATTGCGTGTCGCCCTTGACGCCTGTGCCCTTAAGCCGGGTATCCGTCTTTCCTTCTTTCAAATGAGAAGAGTAACTTCGACGACCTTCGGCTATAATGAGTTTTGGTGCAACGAGTTTACTATGATCCGAGATTTTGTGAATAACGTGGTGGAAAACGTTCGTTGCAAACCTTCCCCGGCAGTTCTGAAGGAGTATCCAATGTTGAAAGATCCCAAGCGAAAGTTGCCTAACAATTCAGAAAGCCCCCAGGCCAAGGAACGGAGAACGAAGAATCGTGCTGACGGGTTCCAGATGGTTTCACAAGATCCTCCCACGACCCTTGTGTCTTTCGTTCTTCCAATAACTGGTATGTGTCGCCTCTTCATTGGTTTGTCTCAAAACACGTGAATTTTGGCCGAGAATATGTGTCTTGTTTCCTTCAGGGCTTCGGTAGTGTTAATGCTTTCGTTTGCTCTTGCACGTTGCCGGAGACGGCAATTTCTTCAAAGAACTCCAAAGAAAGATTGAGCCTTCTCATAGCGATGATGAGTCAAAGAGAGAAGAAGGTTCAACGAGTGAGAGTGATTCCTCCGGCAGCAGTGGTTCTGTTTCGAGAAGTGGTTCGGTGAGTTTCGCACTTCTTTTCTTTCTTCTTTTGTTTCCTCTTTTGGGAAATATCTGACTCAAGTTCGCAGGAGGAATCCGGTTCGAAGGATGATTCTGGGGTAGAGCCGCATGAAAACTTGCCTTTGGTGACCACCGCTGGTGACTTGGAGATGAGCGTTAGCCAATTGCCGGGCACGGATGTGGTTCAAACAGTGGATGATTCTCTCGATGGTTGCTTTCGTAGACATGGAAGAAGACCCTCTCGCGAGTAGTGAGGCCAGTGCGGGCGCCATTTTGATCCCCCGTACTTGGTTCCTTATCCAGGTCATGTGTCGGGTTGGCGGATTCAGCGTGCCGACTAAGCATGAGGCGTTGTACACCTCAGAATGCGGGAGAAGCACGGACATATGGCTACAACCAAGAAAGTCACTAGTCGATTTGCGCTGGTTAAGCGTGTGGAAGAGGCTTTATCTTCCATTGAAGACATGCGTGAGGTGACTGGTCACACCGTTTCTGAAGACGTTATTGCCGACTGGGAGCACCATCGCGACGTGTGCGTAGAAAAGGAGTGAAACACTTCGTGGTTTGTCAAAGGCCTTGCCGAGATCCAAAAGTTGAAAGATGCAAAGAATCGAAAGCCTTTCCGCCGAGGAGATTGCACGACAGGAGATGAAACTCGAAAAGCTTTCCAAGATGTTGACTATGAAGAGAGCGGCTCTTGAAGATGCGAAGTTGACTTTCTCCAAAAAGAGCAGACTTCATTGGATGATTTTCCTTGAACGTTTATCCGTTAAACTTTCATTTAGGTTTTTTTTTTGAAAGACATATTGGATGTCCGGTTCAAAACTTGACCTTTGATAGACAAAAATGGTAGCTTTTAGGGTATTGGATTATTTCGGATGAAGGGTTCGATAATATGACTCGATTATGTTTTGGGAAAGGAATATTGCTTTTATGAAAGTGTGTGCTAGCAATAGGCACAAGACTCGATAGTATGACGGTTTAACTAAGGACCTAGAAATAGATCGTATATCTTGTGCAGTCTAAATTTACTCACTTCATAGGTTTTGTGAACACGCCACTCTCCGTGTAAAGGCGGCCTTGCTGGTAGCATCGCCAGTTAGTCCCCAATTGCTGGTAGCGTATTCAGCGAGTCTCCAGCTTTCGGGTGTAGTTTTAATCAACCGATAACCGTGTTGTCTGGCAGTTGAGTTGGACTGAGTCACAAGTCCCCAATTCCTGGTAGCATCTTTAACGAGTCCCCAGTTTTCAAGTGTAGTTTTACAACTGGTAACTGGGGCGTCTAGCATTTGAGTCGGATCGAGCGGTAGCATCTTCGACGAGTCCCCAGTTTTCTCGTGTAGTTTTACAACTAGTAACCGGGTTGTCTGGTAGTTGCGTCGGATTGAGTCGCCTTCCCCCACCATCTTGACATCTGGGTCGAAGAACGAGATCGACAGGTCCGATATTGTATCCGATAGATCAATCCTCCCGCTGTGGTCGCCTATTGTTTATAGGTGAAAATCGTTTCTGCCGATTTCGATAAATTCGGTAGGTGAGTGAGAAACTGGTTCAAACCCTAAACAAATGTGCTGCACATGAGCACTTTATAGATTCGAGAGATCAATCTGTACAAGTCCGGCCTAAACCAAGAAATGGCCGTTCCCGGACTTGCTTCGGTCACAAAGTGGAGGAGAAGGGTTGATTTGGGGAGGGAAGCAAAGAAAGGTGTTGAGACCCGAATAGTTACGGGAGAGTAGTATCTCGACTTGTATCGTAAAGTGAAAGCTTAGGAAGCTTGCAAGAGATGAAAGCTTTTGGAGAGCTTGCAAAGTTACCTTTTCCGAGAGTGTAGTATTTTTCTCCCGACCGAGACTTGTTGTCCGGTGGAAATAGGTAAGACCTATTTATACAAGTCGAGATTGAAACGTACCCTGGCCTCATGAAGAAAGAGAGTAAAGGGTGAAATAATGGGAGGAGGTGGTAACCGCATGGTGTTAATGGGTGAAAACGTTTTCACCATTATTTCCTCATTTATTTGACCGTTTTATTCCTTTTCACTCTTTCTTAGTGTGAGCGTAGTGTACGTAAGTCAGACCGCCAAACCAAAACCCCGGAAAGCATCCCCGCTTTGTGTTGATATCTCGTTGGTTGAACCTTGAGTGCAAGTGGCGCTGCTAGTGGCGCGTGTGGCATGTGCGGAATACCCTTGTTGCGGGTTGTACTGAGCGCAACCGATAATGCCGTAGTCGCTTAGTGGCGTGCGTGGCATGTGCCAATGGCATGTGCGGAATGCCTTGGTGGTAGGTTGAATATTGAGTGTAAGTGGCAATGCCAGAGCTGCTAGTGGCGTGCGTGGCATGTGCCAATGGCATGTGCGGAATGCCTTGGTGGTAGGTTGCACGGTTTGCAAGTTAGGCTACCAGCGTGTGTGTTTGGCATGTGCCAATGGCATGTGCGGAATGCCTTGGTGGTAGGTTGCACGGTTTGCAAGTTAGGCTACCAGCGTGTGTGTTTGGCATGTGCCAATGGCATGTGCGGAATGCCTTGGTGGTAGGTTGCACGGTTTGCAAGTTAGGCTACCAAATACCTGTGTTTGGCATGTGCCAATGGCATGTGCGTAATGCCTTGGTGGTAGGTTGCACGGTTTGCAAGTTAGACTACCAATGAGCATGTTGGCATGTGCCAATGGCATGCGTGGCCGTTAGGGCCGTGGCCTTGGTAAGAAAAGCTACCAGCGAGCATGTTGGCATGTGCCAATGGAATGCGTGGGTCATTAGGGCCGTGGCCTTGGTAAGAAAAGCTACCAGCGAGCATGTTGGCATGTGCCAATGGCATGCGTGGCCGACTTGGCCTAGGTTGTATGGTTCGTAAGCCTAGGGCGCTATATTTGGCATGCGCCAATGGCATAGCGGCTTGGAAATATGGCTTCTGGTACGCGTTGGCATGTGCCAATAGCACGTACGGCCATGTTGACCTAGTTGCACGTTTTGCAAGCCTAGGGCACTATATTTGGCGTGGGCCAAAGGCATAGCGGCTTGGAAATATGGCCTCGTGATACGTGTTGGCATGTGCCAATGGCACGTACGGCCATGTTGACCTAGTTGCAAGTCTTGCAAGCCTAGGGCGCTATATTTGGCATGGGCCAAAGGCATAGCGGCTTGGAAATATGGTCTGCGATACGTGTTGTCATGTGCCAATGGCACGTACGGCCATGTTGACCTAGTTGCAAGTCTTGCAAGCCTATGGCGCTATATTTGGCGTGGGCCAAAGGCATAGCGGCTTGGAAATATGGCCCATGATACGTGTTGTCATGTGCCAATGGCACGTACGGCCATGTTGACCTAGTTGCAAGTCTTGCAAGCCTAGGGCGCTATATTTGGCGTGGGCCAGAGGCATAGCGGCTTGGAAATATGGCCTGCGATACGTGTTGGCATGTGCCAATGGCACGTACGACCATGTTGACCTAGTTGCAAGTCTTGCAAGCCTAGGGCGCTATATTTGGCGTGGGCCAAAGGCATAGCGGCTTGGAAATATGGCCTCACGATACGTGTTGGCATGTGCCAATGGCACGTACGGCCATGTTGACCTAGTTGCAAGTCTTGCAAGCCTAGGGAGCTATATTTGGCGTGGGCCGAGGCATAGCGGCTTGGAAATATGGCCTGCGATACGTGTTGGCATGTGCCAATGGCACGTACGGCCATGTTGACCTAGTTGCAAGTCTTGCAAGCCTAGGGCGCTATATTTGGCGTGGGCCAAAGGCATAGTGGCTTGGAAATATGGCCCGCGATACGTGTTGGCATGTGCCAATGGCACGTACGGCCATGTTGACCTAGTTGCAAGTCTTGCAAGCCTAGGGAGCTATATTTGGCGTGGGCCAAAGGCATAGCGGATTGGAAATATGGCCTCGCGATACGTGTTGGCATGTGCCAATGGCACGTACGGCCATGTTGACCTAGTTGCAAGTATTGCAAGCCTAGGGCGCTATATTTGGCGTGGGCCAAAGGCATACGGCTTGGAAATATGGCCTGCGATACGTGTTGGCATGTGCCAATGGCACGTACGGCCATGTTGACCTAGTTGTAAGTCTTGCAAGCCTAGGGCGCTATATTTGGCGTGGGCCAAAGGCATAGCGGCTTGGAAATATGGCCTTGTTGCCATGGTGCGCAGGGTGCGGCTTGGTTTGGCATTGTTGCCATGGAGCGCAGGGTGCGTCTTGGTTTGGAATTGTTGCCATGGTGCGCAGGGTGCGGCTTGGATTGGCATTGTTGCCATGGTGCGCAGGGTGCGGCTTGGTTTGGCATTGTTGCCATGGTTCGCAGGGTGCGGCTTGGTTTGGCATTGTTGCCATGGTGCGCAGATGCGGCTTGGTTTGTCATTGTTGCCATGGTGCGCAAAGATGCGGCTTGGTTTGGCATTGTTGCCATGGTGCGCAAGATGCGGCTTGTTTTGGCATTGTTGCCATGGTGCGCAAAGATGCGGCTTGGTTTGGCATTGTTGCCATGGTGCGCAAAGATGCGGCTTGGTTTTGGAATTAGGGTTCGTGGTCGAAAACCCTAATCCGGTATTTTGAAAAAATTACCCTATTAATTATTTACACCTGAGTTAAATGCTCTTAGTTAATGTGTTGCGGGTAACGCTAGGTGTTGGGGTTTTACGTTTTTACCCCTTGTTTAAAAACCACCATCAACACCTATAAAATTTGACAGGCTACCAAACAAGGATTTCGGTTACCTCACAAAGTTTTCTTAGGTTGCCGAACTTTTCTTTGTAAGCTGAAGTCCAAGGCCTACTTCAATTTGAGGCTACAGAGAATAGTTCGGTTACCTCTTCAATACAACAAAGAACCAAACTCTAAAGTTCGGTATGCTCGCAACTTTTTCATAGGTTGTCGAACTATTCTCTGTAGACTCAAATTTTTCTTTGTCCACAAGTTGAAAAACTCATCATCTTTATGCCGAATCCACAAAAGTGCACTCTTAAATTTGTTTTACAGTGGTTTGTGTATCATTTAAATGTTTAGTTTGGGTTGAGGCATCAAAGAATAGCTCGGTTACCTCATTTTTTCAACTGGTAACCGAACTCTTTTGTTCGGTTTTCTCGCAAAAATTTTCTAGTAACCGAACTGTTAAATTTTAAATTACAATGCTGGTAACAACACTGGTGAATGTAGTTATAGATCATTGGAAGTGCATCGTTGGTGAGACTTAGACCAAGTACCCCCGAACAGATGTGGTCCTATCTCCAGTTGAATGGAAATATGAATGAACTATTTCATCAAAAGATTCCAAACGACCTTTTATCTTTGAGAAAGGCAAGATTTCCTAGTTCATTATAGTGTTAGTTGAGAATGAGACAGAGAGTGTTGCTAGTTTATAAATTAAACCCTAACGTGCGCCCCTATCCTTATCAAGGGTTGCAAGCAACAACTTCAACCTAGCAAACTAACAAGAGGCCCGGTGAATTAGCCCACCTGACAAACTAACTTTCCGCCTCCTAATTCAGCAAACAGTTCCCGAGTTATGCGAATTCACATGAGAGGAAATGCCTATACTGTAAAAGCCTTTAAATCCAAGACTTAGACAATAGTCGAGCCACCAAGAAATTTGTCACATAGTTTTCTATAATTTTTTTTGACATGAAAATTTTCACCCCTTTAGCAGATTAGCAGATTACTGATACACAAGTTTGTGTGTAGGTGTGTGAAAACCTTCAAAATAGACAAATTAAACTTCTTTGCAGGTGTGTGAGAACCTCATTTGTCTACCTGACACAAATATGAAGTTTTGAAATTATAATCATAATTGTATAGGATAAGTAACAATTTTACAGCATCAATTCCTATTGTATTCTATCATAGCCTCGCTGCTCAAAGTCTCAAACTTTTTTTTTTCTTTTTTAGGAACCTGGTGAAACTATCATAACCTCAATACTACCACTACTTCAAATAAGAAAAAAATCTAGAATGGTAGTTCAGATGTAAAATAGATACTTTTATTCAGAAAAAGAAGTCTTACATGGTGTTTATGGGTAAAAATCGTTTCTGCCGATTTCGGTAAATTCGGTTGGTGAGTGAGAAACTGGTTCAAACCCTAAATAAATGTGCTGCATGTGAGCACTTTATAGATTCGAGGGATCAATCTGTACAAGTCCGGCCTAAACCAAGAAATGGCCGTTCCAGACTTGCTTTGGTCACAAAGTGGAGGAGAAGGGTTGATTTGGGAAGGGAAGCAAAGAAAAGTGTTGAGACCAGAATAGTTCTGGGAGAGTAGTATCTCGACTTTTATCAGAAAGTAAAAGCTTGGGAAGCTTGCAAGAGATGAAAGATTTTTGGAGAGCTTGCAAAGTTGCCTTTTCTGAGAGTGTAGTATTTTTCTCCTGACCGAGACTTGTTGTCTGGTGGAAATAGGTAAGACATATTTATACAAGTCGAGATTTGAAACGTACCCTGACCTCATGAAGGAAGAGAGTAAAGGGTGAAATAATGGGAGGAGGTGGTAACCGCATGGTATTAATGGGTGGAAACGTTTTCACCATTATTTCCTCTTTTATTTGACCGCTTTATTCCTTTTCACGCTTTCTTAATGTGAGCGTAGTGTACGCCGCATGTCAGGACCGCCAAACCAAAACCCTAGAAAGCATCCCCGCCTTGTGTTGATATCTCGAGTGTTGGTTGCATCTTGCGTGCAAGTGGTGCCGCTAGGGACGCATGTGGCATGTGCCAATGGCATGTGCGGAATACCTTCGTTGCGAGTTGCACCTCGAGCGTAAGTGGTAATGCCGAGCCGCTAGTGGCGTGTGTGGCATGTGCCAACGGCATGTGCGAAATGCCTTGGTGGTAGGTTGCACGGTTTGCAAGTTAGGCTACCAAAGCCGTGTGTTTGGCATGTGCCAATGGCATGTGCGGAATGCCTTGGTAGTAGGTTGCACGGTTTGCAAGTTAGGCTACCAAATAAGTGTGTGTTTGGCATGTGCCAATGGCATGTGCGGAATACCTTGGTCGTAGGTTGCACGGTTTGCAAGTTAGGCTACCAAATGTGTGTTTGGCATGTGCCAATGGCATGTACGGCCATGTTGACCTAGTTGCAAGTCTTGAAAGCCTAGGGCGCTATATTTGGCGTGGGCCAAAGGCATAGCGGCTTGGAAATATGGCTTGCGGTACGTGTTGGCATGTGCCAATGGCACGTACGGCCATGTACGGCCATGTTGACCTAGTTGCAAGTCTTGCAAGCCTATGGCGCTATATTTGGCGTCGGCCAGAGGCATAGTGGCTTGGAAATATGGCCTGCGATACGTGTTGGTATGTGCCAATGGCACGTACGGCCGTATTGACCTAGTTGCAAGTCTTGCAAGCCTAGGGCGCTATATTTGGCGTGGGCCAAAGGCATAGCGGCTTGGAAATATGGCCTGCGATACGTGTTGGCATGTGCCAATGGCACGTACGGCCATGTTGACCTAGTTGCAAGTCTTGCAAGCCTAGGGCGCTATATTTGGCGTGGGCCGAAGGCATAGCGGCTTGGAAATATGGCCTCGCGATTCGTTTTGGCATGTGCCAATGGCACGTACGGCCATGTTGACCTAGTTGCAAGTCTTGCAAGCCTAGGGCGCTATATTTGGCGTGGGCCAAAGGCATAGCGGCTTGGAAATATGGCTCATGCGATACGTGTTGGCATGCGCAATGGCACGTACGGCCATGTTGACCTAGTTTCAAGTCTTGCAAGCCTAGGGCGCTATATTTGGCGTGGGCCAAAGACATATCGGCTTGGAAATATGGCCTTGTTGCCATGGTGCGCCTAGGTGCGGCTTGGTTTGGCATTGTTGCCATGGTGCGCAGATGCGGCTTTGTTTGGCATTGTTGCCATGGTGCGCAGTGGTGCGCTTGGTTTGGCATTGTTGCCATGGTGCGCGGGTGCGGCTTGGTTTGGCATTGTTGCCATGGTGCGCAGATGCGGCTTGGTTTGGCATTGTTGCCATGGTGCGCAGGGTGCGGCTTGGTTTGGCATTGTTGCCATGGTGCGCAGTATGCGGCTTGGTTTGGCATTGTTGCCATGGTGCGCAGGGTGCGGCTTGGTTTGGCATTGTTGCCATGGTGCGCAGATGGGCTTGGTTTGGCATTGTTGCCATGGTGCGCAGAGATGCGGCTTGGTTTGGCATTGTTGCCATGGTGCGCAGTATGCGGCTTGGCTTGGCATTGTTCCCATGGTGCGCAGTATGCGGCTTGGTTTGGGATTGTTGCCATGGTGCGCAGTGGCGCAGCTTGGTTTGGCATTGTTGCCATGGTGCGCAAGATGCGGCTTGGTTTGGCATTGTTGCCATGGTGCGCAAAAGTATGCGGCTTGGTTTGGCATTGTTGCCATGGTGCGCAGTATGCGGCTTGGTTTTGGAATTAGGGTTCCGTGTTGAAAACCCTAATCTGGTATTTTGAAAAAATACCCCTATTAATTATTTACACCTGAGTTAAATGCTCTTAGTTAATGTGTTGCGGGTAACACTAGGTCATGGGGTTTTACGATTTTACCCCTTGTTTAAAAACCACCATCAACATTAAGTCCCCTGCTTAGCTCGGAACAGGGGCTTTGTTGCGAGGTAAGCATAAGATGGTGACAAACTATCAACAGCAAACCGTAAAGAGAATTGAGGAGGCTTGTCTGACCTTTTATAAATAGGATTTGGAATCCTTGCCTCTGGTAGTTTTGCACAAATCGGAGGCTGGCACAATTGGTGGGGCCGGTGCAGCTTGGGCGACGTTGGGAAGTTGGCGTGAGTTGGGAAACTGAGTGTGCTAGCTGGTGGGACCGGCGCAAGGTGTGGAAGCTGTGCGTGCTTGCAAGCGTGACTTGGGCGGCCATTAGGAAGTCGGTGCAATTGGTGGGGCCGGTGCAGCTTGGGCGACGTTGGGAAGTTGGCGTGAGTTGGGAAACTGAGCGTGCTAGCTGGTGGGACCGGCGCAAGGTAGGGAAGCTGTGCGTGCTTGCTGACGTGACTTGATGGGATCGGTGTGAACAATGAGGGAGTAGGTGTTTCTGCCGTATAGCAAAGTTTCCTTATTTTGCGTTTTCTTCATGCGCGGCTTCGATTAGGCATCGTTCATGCCAAAAACTGGAAGCGTTATGTCCCTCATTGCTTCCTTTCCTTTTTAAAGGTTCTGTATTCAAACCCAACGCAACGCATCATCTCCCTCGTTTGAGAAAAGGTTCTTCTTGTTGAATTTCTCTCGGTATGTTTTCTTCTTCTTTGGCGGACTGTCGTACACTTTACCGCTTTGTTGTATAAATGGAAAATTTCCTTTTGTGCAGAGAGATATCCTGTTGGAGCATGCGTCACAAGTTATCGATGAGGATGACCTAGTCGTTCCCCTTCCTTCAATCCGTCCTTGTTGATCGCTGCAGACTTGGAGGACGCTGATTTAGGGCTCTATCTTACGAAATGGGATGCAAATGAGAAGTCCACGGTCATACTTCGGTTTGATATGATGGAATGGATGAATACGTGAATGTAACCTTCCGTACTCTTTTGGATGTGAAACTGGGATGCTCAGAAATTACATGATGACATATTCTGATAGTGCAGGCTCTGGATCCTCCGCGGCCTCGTAAAGTGTTGAAGGAGTCTTCTAGACAGAGAGGTGATGATGTTCTTGCGCCGCACCATTGAAGAGTAGAGGACCTTGTTGTGGGTACGGATTTTTGGTGGACTGTTCTTCGTAGCTTTGACAAAGAAGGGATCCCGTGTATATCTTCGTTCTCAAGTATGGTTTACGTGTTTCCATCTTTGTAGTAATTGTCGCCAAGGTGAAGCTCGGATGGTATCAACGAATGAGGGGCAACAATTCTTGGTAGGAGATGTAATCAGGAGAAACTACATTGTCGTGGTAACAAAGTAGGTTGGCTGATATTCTACGGGCTTCCGTGGAAGTAAAAGGATTGGCTGGATGGGTAAGCGAGCAAACTGTCCATGATTACGAGTTTTGGCGAGATGGATTAAAAGGTGTCCATGACTACGAAGATTGGCTGGCTGTGGCTATGTTCCTTGATATGGGGAGTGTGGCGGCACGACCCTTTGCAGGAAGGAGTGGCGTTGAAGCGAACGTTGAAGCTAAGCCGCTCTGGAGAACGTTTATGCGTAGTTACTTATGGAGAGAACGTTGAAACGACATCTTGCAACTCTCGAGCCTTGACGGCTACCATTTTGAAGTCGGAGGCCACGTCACGTCTCACAAACTCGACATCCCTCAAGAGAACAGAGGTTAGGAGTCCCCGCCACATCCGTCGATCGTGCTTTCTAAGAGAGGTTGGGGTTTGGGAACGGCTTCCCGGGCCGGAAATGCCTCGCTTCCCGATGTAGTGCGGTTGAGGGGTGCAAATATGCCTTGACGCTACGCCTGAGAAATATAGAATCTCACATAACCAAGTTTCATCATAGACTGTATGACTTTGTGGGCGAAGTTCCCATTATGCGGGTCCTAATGGAAGAAGGGTCTCCGTGAACTCGGAGAGTTGTTGATTTCCTTTGCTTTCGATTTTGGAGAAGTCTTTCCCGATCTTCACGTGTGACGAAATTGGATCGCTTATCCCCTTCTACTGGAGTTCAAGAGCAACGCGAGCCTCTTCATCTATAAACGCGCGTCCGTTGAAGTATCTTTTGTCTTTTCATCAAATCAACAGTGCTAAAAGGAGGTCGGCTTCTTCCGGATCTTCCAGGATCTTGCCCTGATGGTGGAGTAGCGTCCTCGGTGACGGTTGGAGCTTCCATGCTTGAAGAACCGTTGGGGTGGAGGAAGTGGCTCGGTTCCGTGATCGTAAGTGTATCGTGCGTAGATGACACGGTTTTGATCACAAAGTGCTTGGAGCTATGGCGCCTGTTTCGAAGGGCGAGATGGTGCCGGAAGGGCGCAAGATGTTAGCGCTGAAGGATGCAAACTGTTAGCACAAAGTGTGGTACCGTGGCTGGCATGCGCGTGCGGCATGTGTGCCTGGTAAGCGCGTCTCCAAGCGCGCTCGGAAAGCGCCGGCAAGCGCCGGCATGCGCGTCCTGTAAGCGCATCGTAAGCGCATCCCGGGAAACGCGTCCGGTAGGCGCTGGATCGTCTTGGAATGGGCGCCGACTTGGATTTCGGTATGGTATGGACCATTGGCTTGGCACGGTCTTGGCTAAGTATGAGGCGTTGTACACCGAATCCGGGAGAAGTACGTACATATGGCCACAACCAAGAAGGTCACTAGTCGATTTGCGGTTAAGCGTGTGGAAGAGGCTTTATCTTCCATCGAGGACATGCGTGAGGTGACCGGTCACACCGCTTCTCAAGACGTTATTGCCGACCGGGAGCACCGACGCGACGTGTGCGTAGAAAAAGGAGTTCAACACTTCGTGGTTTGTCGAAGGCCTTTCGAGATCCAAAAGTTGAAAGATGCAAAGAATCGAAAGCCTTTCCGCTTGAGGAGATTGCACGACAGGAGGTAGAACTCGAAAAGCTTTCCAAGATGTTGACTATGAAGAGAGCGCTCTTGAAGATGCAAAGTTGACTTTCTCCAAGAAGAACACCCACTGTTGGATGATTTTCCTTGAATGTTTCTCTTAAACTTTCATTTAGGTTATTTTTCTCTTTTTTGTTTTTGAAAGACATACTGATGTCCGGGTTCAAAGTTTGACCAGTTTTGGTAGACAACTGGTAACTTTTGAGGATATTGGATTATTTCTGGATGAATGGTTTTGATAATATGACTCTGATTATGTTTTGGGAAAGGAATATTGCTTTTATGAAAGTGTGTGCTAGCAATAGGCACAATACTCGGTAGTATAGTGGTTTTACTAAAAACCTAAAACAAATCGTATATCTTGCGTAGTCCTGAATATACTCACTTCGTAGGTTTTTGCGAACATGCCCTCTTCATGTAAAAGGCGGTTTGCCGGTAGCATCGCTCGCTAGTCCCCGATTGTCGTTAGCGTATTCAACGAGTCCCCGCTTTTCTCGTGTAGTTTTTGTAAATCGTAACCGGTCGTCCGGGCAGTTGAGTCGGACCGAGTCGCAAGTCCCCAATCGCTGGTAGCATCTTCAACGAGTCCCCGCTTTTCTCGTGTAGTTTTTGCAACGGCAACCGGTCGTTCTGGTAGTTGAGTCGGATCGAGTCTCTTTCCCCAACTATCTTGACATCCGGGTCGAAGAACGAGATCGACAACCGACATTGTGGCCGATAGATCAATCCTCCCACCGTGGTCGCCAATTGTTTATGGGTAAAAATCGTTTCGCCGATTTCGGTAAATCTTCGGTTGGTGAGTGAGAAACTGGTTCAAACCCTAAACAAATGTGTTGCACGTGAGCACTTTATAGATTCGAGAGATCAATACGTACAAGTCCGGCCTAAACCAAGAAATGGCCGTTCCGGATTTGCTTCGATCACAAAGTGGAGGAGAAGGGTTGATTTGGGGAGGGAAGCAAAGAAAGGTGTTGAGACCCGAATAGCTCGGGAGAGTAGTATCTCGACTTGTATCAGAAAGTAAAAGCTTGGGAAGCTTGCAAGAGATGAAAGCTTTTTGGGAGAGCTTGCAAAGTTGCCTTTCTGAGAGTGTAGTATTTTTCTCCTGACCGAGACTTGTTGTATGGTGGAAATAGGTAAGACCTATTTATACAAGTCGAGATTTGAAACGTACCCTGACCTCATGAAGGAAGAGAGTAAAGGGTGAAATAATGGGAGGAGGTGGTAACCGCATGGTGTTAATGGGTGAAAACGTTTTCACCATTATTTCCTCTTTTATTTGACCGCTTTATTCCTTTTCACGCTTTCTTAATGTGAGCGTAGTGTACGCTGCATGCTGTGACCGCCAAACCAAAACCCTAGAAAGCATCCCCCAGTTTGTGTTGATGTCTCGAGTGTTGGTTGCATCTTGCGTGCAAGTGGTGCGGCTAGGGACGCATGTGGCATGTGCCAATGGCATGTGCAGAATGCCTTCATTGTGAGTTTCACCTCGAGCGTAAGTGGTAATGCCAGAGCTGCTAGTGGCGTGTGTGGCATGTGCCAACGGCATGTGCGAAATGCCTTGGTGGTAGGTTGCACGGTTTGCAAGTTAGGCTACCCGGCGTGTGTGTTTGGCATGTGCCAATGGCATGTGCGGAATGCCTTGGTGGTAGGTTGCACGGTTTGCAAGTTAGGCTACCAACGTGTGTGTTTGGCATGTGCCAATGGCATGTGCGAATGCCTTGGTGGTAGGTTGCACGGTTTGCAAGTTAGGCTATCGGTGTGTGTGTTTGGCATGTGCCAATGGCATGTACGGCCATGTTGACCTAGTTGCAAGTCTTGCAAGCCTAAGGGCGCTATATTTGGCGTGGGCCAAAGGCATAGCGGCTTGGAAATATGGCCTGCGATACGTGTTGGCATGTGCCAATGGCACGTACGACCATGTTGACCTAGTTGCAAGTCTTGCAAGCTTAGGGCGCTATATTTGGCGTGGTCTAAAGGCATAGCGGCTTGGAAATATGGCTGCGATACGTGTTGGCATGTGCCAATGGCACGTGCGGCCATGTTGACCTAGTTGCAAAGTCTTGCAAGCCTAGGGCGCTATATTTGGCGTGGGTCAAAGCGAGAGCGGCTTGGAAATATGGCCTGCGATACGTGTTGGCATGTGCCAATGGCACGTACGGCCATGTTGACCTAGTTGCAAGTCTTGCAAGCCTGTGGCGCTATATTTGGCGTGGGCCGAGGCATAGCGGCTTGGAAATATGGCCTGCGATACGTGTTGGCATGTGCCAATGGCACGTACGGCCATGTTGACCTAGTTGCAAGTCCTGCAAGCCTAGGGCGCTATATTTGGCGTGGGCCAAAGGCATAGCGGCTTGGAAATATGGCCTGCGATACGTGTTGGCATGTGCCAATGGCACGTACGGCCATGTTGACCTAGTTGCAAGTCTTGCAAGCCTAGGGAGCTATATTTGGCGTGGGCCAGAGGCATAGCGGCTTGGAAATATGGCCTGCGATACGTGTTGGCATGTGCCAATGGCACGTACGGCCATGTTGACCTATTTGCAAGTCTTGCAAGCCTAGGGCGCTATATTTGGCGTGGGCCAGAGGTATAGCGGCTTGGAAATATGGCCTACGATACGTGTTGGCATGTGCCAATGGCACGTACGGCCATGTTGACCTAGTTGCAAGTCTTGCAAGCCTAGGGCGGTATATTTGGCGTGGGCCGAGGGCATGGCGGCTTGGAAATATGGCCTGCGATACGTGTTGGCATGTGCCAATGGCACGTACGGCCATGTTGACCTAGTTGCAAGTCTTGCAAGCCTAGGCGCTATATTTGGCGTGGGCCGAGAGGCATAGCGGCTTGGAAATATGGCCTGCGATACGTGTTGGTATGTGCCAATGGCACGTACGGCCATGTTGACCTAGTTGCAAGTCTTGCAAGCCTAGGGCGCTATATTTGGCGTGGGCCAAAGGCATAGCGGCTTGGAAATATGGCTGCGATACGTGTTGGCATGTGCCAATGGCATGTACGGCCATGTTGACCAGAGTTGCAAGTCTTGCAAGCCTAGGGCGCTATATTTGGCGTGGGCCAGAGGCATAGCGGCTTGGAAATATGGCCTGCGATACGTGTTGGCATGTGCCAATGGCACGTACGGCCATGTTGACCTAGTTGCAAGTCTTGCAAGCCTAGGGCGCTATATTTGGCGTGGGCCAGAGGCATAGCGGCTTGGAAATATGGCCTGCGATACGTGTTGGCATGTGCCAATGGCACGTACGGCCATGTTGACCTAGTTGCAAGTCTTGCAAGCCTAGGGCGCTATATTTGGCGTGGGCCAGAGGCATAGCGGCTTGGAAATATGGCCTGCGATACGTGTTGGTATGTGCCAATGGCACGTACGGCCATGTTGACCTAGTTGCAAGTCTTGCAAGCCTAGGGCGCTATATTTGGCTGGGCCAAAGGCATAGCGACTTGGAAATATGGCCTGCGATACGTGTTGGCATGTGCCAATGGCACGTACGGCCATGTTGACCTAGTTGCAAGACTTGCAAGCCTAGGGCGCTATATTTGGCGTGGGCCAAAGGCATAGTGGCTTGGAAATATGGCTCATGATACGTGTTGGCATGTGCCAATGGCACGTACGGCCATGTTGACCTAGTTGCAAGTCTTGCAAGCCTAGGGCGCTATATTTGGCGTGGGCCAAAGGCATAGCGGCTTGGAAATATGGCCTGCGATACGTGTTGGCATGTGCCAATGGCACGTACGGCCATGTTGACCTAGTTGCAAGTCTTGCAAGCCTAGGGCGCTATATTTGGCGTGGGCCAAAGGCATAGCGGCTTGGAAATATGGCCTTGTTGCCATGGTGCGCGAGGTGCGACTTGGTTTGGCATTGTTGCCACGGTGCGCAAGATGCGGCTTGGTTTGGCATTGTTGCCATGGTGCGCGATATGCGGCTTGGTTTGGCATTGTTGCCATGGTGCGCAGGTGCGGCTTGGTTTGGCATTGTTGCCATGGTGCGCCTTGATATGCGGCTTTGTTTGGCATTGTTGCCATGGTGCGTAGTATGCGGCTTGGTTTGGCATTGTTGCCATGGTGCGTAGGGGGCGGCTTGGTTTGGCATTGTTGCCATGGTGCGCAGTATGCGGCTTGTTTTGGCATTGTTGCCATGGTGCGCAGATGCGGCTTGGGTTGGCATTGTTGCCATGGTGCGCAGATATGCGATGCTTGGCTTGGCATTGTTGCCATGGTGCGCGATATGCGGCTTGGTTTGGCATTGTTGCCATGGTGCGCAGTGGTGCGGCTTGGTTTGGCATTGTTGCCATGGTGCGCGCAGATGCGGCTTGGTTTGGCATTGTTGCCATGGTGCGCAGTATGCGGCTTGGTTTGGCATTGTTGCCATGGTGCGCAGATATCTTTGCTTGGTTTGGCATTGTTGCCATGGTGCGCAGGTGCGGCTTGGTTTCGAATTAGGGTTACGTGTTGAAAACCCTAATCCTGGTATTTTGAAAAAATACCCCTATTAATTATTTACACGCGAGTTAAATGCTCTTTGTTAATGTGTTGCGGGTAACACTAGGTCATGGGGTTTTACGATTTTACCCCTTGTTTAAAAACCACCATCAACACATGGAAATGATTTTTTTTTTCAAATACATATAAAAGACAGAATCATTGACCTGTGTTAATTTTTGGATGTTTGATGATCAAGGAGATATATGAGCATAGAATTAGTGTTGCTCATACAGAGCTCCTAAATATGGAACTAGATTGTCTCTCAAACCTC
This sequence comes from Papaver armeniacum, assembly GCA_023531295.1. Lineage (NCBI taxonomy): Eukaryota > Viridiplantae > Streptophyta > Magnoliopsida > Ranunculales > Papaveraceae > Papaver > Papaver armeniacum. The sequence continues at coordinate 617,931 of JAJJWW010015467.1, read as the reverse complement.
ACTATGAGAAGCACCATCCCTACAAAGTGCTCCCAAATCCACAACCACCTTCCTAATTCTATACACCCTTTAACCAACCGATACACTAGTAAGATCACGAATTTTTTGCCAGTTCTTGTTGTTTAACAGATGAATAAACCACACTTCAAAATTCAAATAACAAAAACACACAAAAATCCATTAAAAACCCAAGTATGAAGAAAAAATGATCTGAAAAATTCCAAAAAGTTGTAGACTTGTTCATGTTGTTCTAAACAGAATTGCTGCAATTCAGTAACAAAAAAACCCATGTGGCAAATACATGAATTTACGAGACGAAAATTATTAAAACTGGACGGAATGGGAATTGCATTCAATTCCGACTTATCACCATCATTCACATTCTCATCATCACCAAGATCACCACTTAATCTTCAAACAACTACTACCAACATAAACATACAAATATAATAATAACGCCAGATACCCGATAATTGGGATACAGAATGAGATCAAAAAGATCATATTATTATTTAGATCTCAGTATTACATATCCAATCGAATAAATCCTATAAATACAAAGACAACAGAATTGAATCTCGAAACTCAAACGTTTTAAAATCAAAGAATTAATTTTTCTTTACCGACTAATTTCTTGTAATCCACTGCTGGTTGATTACGCTACAACTTGAAGTACAACAGAAAGATACCGAGAAAAGCTAGCTTATGCAATAGATGGAGATTCGAGGCGCAAGAACATTAACAAATCGCCTCTCTCACCGAGGTACTTTCCTGACCTTCCTTGACTTAATATTGAGAGGAGAAATCATATTGCTATTTAAGTAGATGTGAGGAGGATATTCCCAGTAATCCATTCGAGCAGGAAATCTGCAAAATGAAAGAAAGAGAGCTCCTTGTGTCTGGATTATTTTACATATTCAAGGCTAGAGAGAGATGAAAGACGGCCAAGGTATGATAGAGATAGTGTGCATCCACTAGCTAGTTTATAAAGAAAGAAAACCCTAACGTGTGCCCCTTATCCTTATCAAGGGTTGCAAGCAACTTCAATGTACCACTACAAGAGGATCACAAAGTATTATTCCAAAAATGACTTTATCCTATCTGAATTTCTTAAAGAAATCTCTCCAATTTTCCGGTGAGAATTTCTTTTGAATTTAGACTGTGTTATTGATTGATAACACAAATCCGGGATTAAATATATAGATACAAATTCGGGAAAAAATGGAGTTACAGATCCGGGATTAAATATATAGATACAAATCCAAACAGAGATACTAGAAAAAAAATATGGAGTTACAGATTAAATAGACATTATCAGATGTCTTACATGATAAAAGTAGTGAAATAGAAACACCGAATCATTGACCTATAGTGTAATTGAACCTTTAAAATCTCCCTTTAAAATCTCAAAACATTTAACTAAACGAAAATCTAAATTTATTTTCGATTTTTGACTCACTACAGGCGATGTTGCGGTTCTTCAATAAATATACTGGAAGTACAGGACCGATTAAGAGAAAAGAAACAACTTCTTGTGCGCCGAATGTGCACCAGAGATGTAAAATGCTCTGACCATTTTGCTTACTTTGCAGATCACACTAAAAATCTTTTTCTTGAGAGGAGAAATCATAGTGCAGGTTATACTTGATTGTGTCCGTAGATGTGAGAGGATCATCCCAATCATCCATTCGTAAAAAAAGAGATTGAAAAGCGGTTATAAATTATGGAGATTTAGAACAGAGAGACGACACAGGCGGCTAAGTTTTTGTTTAGTGAAGTGAGAGACAAAAGAGATCTGAAGTAGGGGTCGTAGTTTATAACTAAATTTCTCAAATCCAAAACCCTAATTCCCACACTGGACTGGACAAAATGTAAAAGAGGCTCAGCCCAACTCAAGTCAAATACATCTACGAAGGTCAACGTTTAGTCCTGGTCTTTTAATTTTCAAAAAATAAAACAAGATATAGAAAAGAAAATGAATATAACAAGAATCAAGTCAACGGTAGCAATGGAAAACCAAATAGCTCTCTCTTGAGAAGGGGCACTTGGAGTACCAGAGGTGAAAACCTGTCCTATAAGAAGCACCATCCCTAGCTAGCTACAAAATGCTCCCAAATCCACAAGCACCTTCCTAATTCTACACTCATTTGACCAACCGATACAATGGTAAGAACACATTTTTTTTGCCAATTCTTGTTGTTTAACAGATGAATAAACCACACTTCAAAATTCAAATAATAAACCAAACAATCAACACACGAAATCCGTTAAAAGCCCAATACTCCCGCATCTGCTAAGTGCCTAAATATGAGAAGAAAAAAACATCGAAAAATGCATCGTTGAATTGTTCCTGTTGTTCTACGCAGAATTTGCGAGGTGAAACACTATTAAAACTTGATGAATGGAAATTTCATTCAATTCCGACTTATGACCATTATTCTCATATCATCAGATTCGTCGCCAAGATCACCACTTAATCTTCAAGCAACTACTCCCAACATAAACATACGAATCTAGCCATATCAACAAATACCCAAAAAACTGGGGGTTCAGATTGAAAAGATCATATTATTATTATGGGTTAGAAACTCAGTGTTACATATCCGACCGAATAAATACGAAGACAACATAACTAAATATGGAAACTCAAACGTTCCATAATCAAAACTCTATATCTTGTTTCCTGACTAATTCCTGGCAGCTAGCTTATGGAGTAGAAGGAGAACGGAGATCCTCGGCTTAAGAATATTAAAAGATCAGATTAATCGTCCACCACCTCCCTTACCGAGGGTATTTATTTTCCGTACATTCCTTGACTCACTTTTAAGAGGAAAAATCATAATGTTGTTGTGTAGATCGATGCAGGTCTAGTGGGCACAAAGAGTCCCCCTAGAATTTCCTAATTACATACTTAGGCTTTACATAATTATCATTTTAGGCATGAAAATTTTAAGTATTTCTAAATTTGTCCCCCTTATCTTTATATATTACTTAGAGAGCCTTGAATCCTCTACTATACACTTTAAAAACTACTGGCATTAGGTATTTATCATATAAAACTTGGCTTAAATATCACAATTATGTAGGAAAGAAGTGAAAACTATCAAAATATTAAATCCAACAATCAATCTAAACATCTTACAACTTATTGGATATCTTGGTGACATCATTTGAAGGAAAATACCAAAGGCTAAAAAAATTTTGTCGATGGGTACATGCGAGGATGTTCCCAGTAATCCATACATAAAATTTGTTAAAAAGACCAAAATCAATAAATCTGGGTGAAAAAGACATTTAGATTTTGATATCTTGTTTAAATGGACAAAAATATAAAAATAGCCAGGATGTAACCAGTTTCATCCTACCCATTTTCAATTTTTTTTTCTTATTTTTAATTTACATCAGGATGCATCCAGTTTCATCCTCGTTATATTTGAAGTTTAAGCTAGGATGAATCCAGTTTCATCCTTGCTATTTTTTTGTGTCCATTTCACCCATAATAATTTTTACATGTCCATTTGAACCATGTTTTAAAAATATTTGAACAAATGACCCATTTTCCGTAATCCATAAGGAAATCAAAATAAAAGGAAGAGCTTCTTCCGGATGGATTAATTTAGAGATTCAAAACTAGAGAGACGAATGAAAGACGGCGAAGTTGTTGTAGTTTGGTTCAGTGAAATAACAGAGAGTGTTGCTAGTTTATAAATAAAACCCTAACGTGTGCCCCCTTATCCTTATCAAGGATAGCATGCAACTTCAATGTAGCACAATGAGAGACCCACACAGAATTAGCCCACTAAATATGGTCCAAAACTGACTTGACTTTCTCCAATCTGATTCTAGAAAAGCTTGGATTATATAAGAACTATACAACTTTCCTAAGTTAGAATTTCGTGTGAATTTAGATAGTGCTATTTATTGATAAGTATCCAGCATTCAAATCTAAGCCTGAATGAGATAGTCACATAACTTATTACAATTTGATTAGAGTTATTGAAAGTTGGTTACGATTGCAATATCTGGGTGGCACTGAAACAAAATGATTTGGCTGGTAGCTTTGAATGAGTAAGTTGAACTTTGGATAATTTAATTCCATTGCACGAAGTAGTGGCGTTGCAGTGGAATATGATGGCAATTGGTGTTTGTTGCAGTTGTTCCAGGTGCATTTATAAAATCTAATGGCAATTATTTGGCGTTGACCATGGTAGTGAACTGGAATCTTACCTGTGCTCAGGGTCTGCTAAAATGCATTAGTATATTATAGGGGCTGGAGAGCGGGTTGACTTGGTTCCCCATGCCATTAGTAATATGCTAAAATATAGCATAAAGTCCAGCCCAGGAAAGGTACCTTCCAAGAGATCTTTTGGTTTTATAAGTTCAAACCAGCATCACCAGGAGTTTAAAGTTTAAACCTGCAGTATCACCTGGAGTTTTGACACAGTCGCGGGAGCATGATTTCCAAATACAATTTCAGGAACCATCTAACAATAAGATAAAATACTATCGAGTTAAGTAAATTTGTAATAACTCATACTCAATTAGCAATGATGAAGTTTGAAACTGAATCCAAAATAACAAACTGAATCCACTCCAGGAAACTTAAACACATCATTTGTGCTTTAACTAATAAGAAACTGATCAAATTTTTATAAATGAGTTTGATCAAATAGTATATCAGTATTACTTATTAGAATCAGAAGTCTTACATGTGTGATAAAAGTACTGAAATAGAAACATAGAATCATTGACCTGTAATGGAATCTTTGGAAACTCAAAACATTTAACTAAACAAAAAAATCTAAATTTATATTCAAAATCTGATAAGCTACATCATTAAACAGGAAGAGTGACTATTTTCAGGGCGTCCGCGGATGTTGTGGTTCTTCTAGATCTTACTGGAAATACGAGGCAGAGACAAATCAACAACAAGGGGACAACTTCTCGTGCCGAATGTCCTCTTCTTCTTGTCTAGCTAGGCTGCCAAGAATCATGACATTGGAAAGGCAAGATAACACATGTAAAACCGGCTTGTTGAGAGGAGAAATCATAGTGATGGTAGATCTGTTTATAGTGAGAGGATGATCCATTTCATAAAATAGAGATTGAATATCAAAACGAAAAGAGGTTTTGGATTTATAACAGAGAGACGAAGAAGGCGGCCAAGTTTTCGTTTTAGAACAAAGAGATAAAAGAGATCTGCAGGATTTGTAGTTTATACGTAAATCTCCCAAATCCAAAACCCTAATGCCCAAAGATTCATCCCACCACTGGACTGAACATAATGTAAAAGAAGCTCAGCCCAACTTATTCAAGAATAAGTCAAACGATTTTGGAGGTCAACGTTTAGTCCAAAGCCTTTTAGTTTTCTAACAACGAGACACAAAAAATGAATACACTGTTGAAATCGATAGTTGGTTGATTTGAGGAAAATGCTTGTTACCCCAAGTGTTTGAACTACTCATAGTTGGTTGAAGACCCATGCCATATTTTTTTCGTACGAATCGAAAGGAAAATTCACTCGATTCTGAACCTTGAAGTAATATATGGAAGAAGGTATTTGCTCAGCCACAGTCTCATTTCTAAATTTCTAATGAAACTAAATAAACATTTCAGAAATCAAACTATTAAAAAAAATAAAATAATAATAGTAATTTGGAGATCCTGAGATACCTAAAGATGGAGATTCAGATCAAACAGATATTATTATTTTGAAACCAAAGTCTTGCATATTAAATTACTGAAACATAAAAATACAGAAGCATCGATCTGCAATTGAATCTTCGGAAACACAAATGTTAAGATGGAAAATCTAAATTTCTATTCAATCTCAAAATCAGATTACAGCATGAAACAATAAAAGTGACTGACTATTTACAGGCGCTGGCTGGTTTCACGAGATCAGACGGGACTACTTAGGACCCAGAGGTCTCACTATTCATTTATTGCTCCCCATCTGAATTTTTACACGGAGTTAAAGAAGACTATTGAGAGATCTAACTTGATCCTGGTGGATGTAAGACTACCCAGAAATTCAAACTGCAATACACGGTGGAATTTTCTATCCAGCTTGCTTAGAGCGAGGTTAAGACCAAAAACCTTATTATTAAGAGGTAAAATCATAGTGCAGGTTGATAATTATTGTGGATATAGATGTGAGAGGATGATCCCAATCATCCATTTCGTAAACAAAGATCGAAAATCAAAATCAAAGAGGTTTTGGATTACAGTGATTAAGAACGGCCGGAGGAGAAAGCGGCCAATTTTTTTTGTTTAGTTCAGTGAGAGTGAGAAATTAAAGAAATTTATAAATCCAAAACCCTAATGTGTAGCCAGCTGTTATCCCAAATGGCCAAAGACTGAACGTTGTGTAAAAGTGGCTCGGCCCACCTTATTCAAAGCTGGGTACAAAGTCTTTTAATTTTCAAAAAATTGAAAATTGAATCTTGTTCGAAACTCAAATACTAAAAGGTAAATTATCTCAATATTACATTTTTGTGTCATTGAGCAAATTTTAATTCATAAATGCAAATTTCTGGTCCTTATACATAATCGTCCAACAAGGGAAACCCGGTTTGGTTTGCAAGGATAAATTTATAGCTTGTCTATATACCACTCAAGAAGTTGCTTACTGTGTTTCTGAAAGCAAAAATGAAGAATTTAAGTTCGGGTACACAATTTCAATATAACTTCTACAAGCAATGGCATTCGTGAAAACTTCTTAAGATTCAAGATTGAGAACAAAAAATGCCTAAATGCACACTAGTGATAGATTTCTGAAAATTTAATCTTGCATAAATGCACACTAGTGATGTTCAATATTGGAACTCCTGGTCAGACAATGATTACGGTAATGATACAGGGATGACTTTGCACGTAAAAAATGCCTGAATTTTATATCATACAATAAAATCCCAAACTTAAAATGTGCCTGAAAGTAAAACCCGAAAGCCATCCCATGGTATCTACTGATCTAATAAGGGACCATAATTGTGTAAGATCAAGTACTAATACCATATATTTTAGTCTATCCAAACCTCACTGCAAACAAGCTCAATTTATTGTTTTCTAGCAGGGATTGCAACACATTTACAAGTTTGATTCGTAAGCCAACTAAACAACCAAATCTAAGAAAAAAAATTTAAAGTATACAACCAATAAGATACTCAAGTTCTTTACATAGATCTATTTGTATATCATTACTTGTATACAAATAGATCTTTACATATTTTTGCTGGAATAATTAAATTGAAATACATATTTTACAAATTCTGATGATATAAAAACCTAATCAAAGTTTTTTTTGGTGGCTCTTCATCAAATCCTAGTTAGATGGAAATAGAACTGTTACAAGGAAGTGCTAGTAGCACTGTGCTACCGAAGGAAATGTACCAGAGGAGAGGAGAATCATTGGATTTTGCAGGTGAATCCCTGAATTATCTACTTATGTACACCAAAAATTATAGTCGAAGAGAACTGTTTGAGAGGAAATATCATAATGCTGGTGGTGGTTTCTTTCGATTGTGTATGTGGACCATCATCCAAGTAATCCATTTGGGGAAACAGATCGAGATCTAAACCTACCAGAGAAAATTATAATAAAAAGGATTTTGGATCGCAGAGGTTAAAACAATATTTGTTGAGAGAGGAAGGCGGCTGCTGAGTAAGAGAAACAACATAGCTAGTTTATTTATAACTACGTCCTTAACCCTAACTTGTGCCCTTATCAATCGGAAGAAGAACTAAACCCTAATGTGTGCCCTTGGCGGCTTTATCTCGTAATTGAAGCAGAAGAGGCCCATAGAATTAGCCCACTGGATACTCTTAGAAAGAACCGTTTTTTGGGGACCAGCCTTTTTTTTTTTGGGGACCATTGTTTTATAAGGCCCCCTACCCTACAATGTTAAGGGATGTCCTAAAAATCATGAGATTACCAATTTGCCCATTACCCTAATTAAAATTAACCCTAACCTAATAACTGCCTCTAACTTAATCAAAAACAAAACCTAAACCTAAACCTAAACAAAAAACAAAAAACAAAAAACAGTTTCTCCTCAAAACTGTTCTCCCTCTTGTCTTCTCTTCTTCCCCATTTCAACATCGTTTTCATCGATATCAATTAATCGTCGATTCATAAAATTTTCATCGTCGATTAATCAATCGACTATAACAATGGTTCTTCGAAAAGCAAACCAAAAGACTTCAAGGAGAAGGTCCTCGATTGGGACATCTAGCAAATCAGCCGAGTGATTTTGATTCATAAAGAAGTGGAACAACCAAGTAAAGCCATAATCCAAAGTATAATAGACTCTTGCGAAGCCCTGATTACTCGCCATGGGACCGATTCGCATGTATTTTGCAACAAACCCATTACTTTTAATTTGATTTTGATTCGTTTAATTGAATAGAAATCATCAAAATAGGGTTCAAATGTAAGTTACTGAGACACGTTCGGTTAGGTCGAGTTTCTAAAAAACCCAATTTTGTTAACCGAACTTCCTGAAAGGAAGAACACGAAGAACAGTTAGGTTCTCTAGGATTCAAAACTAGGTCACCGAACTCCCAGTTCGGTTAGATCGCAAAAAAGCCTAAAATTTTTTCTAATCGAACTAAATTTTTTTACAACAATTTGTTTTTTCACATGTAACCGAACTCCGCTATATTGCCTGCTAATTTGAGTTTTTATGTAACCGAACTGTGCTATTGTGTTCGGTTTGTTCGCATAAAAATCTAACCTTAGAAAGTAACCGAACTTTACCGAATTTTTTTTTTTAACCGAACTCTTCTTGACAAACCGAACTCTTCAGTAGTTGCAAACATGTTGAGTTCGGTTTGTTCGCATAAAATTTTGACAAACCGAACTCTTCATTAACATTTACCAATGTTGAGTTCGGTTTGTTCTCAAAAAATCTTTTGTAACCGAACTATACTATGGTCCCCAAAATTAGAGTTGGCCTATTTTGTTTAAGCTAATATCTTTTGTTTTCTTGATTAGTGGAAGAGGCAAAAAATCAAACAAACCTTTACTGGAAGATCTTAGAACTCCCACCCCTCGAGGCAAAGTACATTGTGATGCCGGTCACCGTGGAACCAAAAATGCTAAGTATAGAGGTGGGTCATTACCGGATGTTGTCATCCAAGATGGTGTTGATAGAGATAATGTTGCCAACGTAATCCAACAAGTTAATGAAGAGATCGTGGAAGCGATGGGCAATGAAGAGATTGTGGAAGTGATGGGCAATGAAGAACAACATCAAGGTGGAGAAGGTGAACCAGCTGAAAGAGGAGGAAATGAGGGTGCCAACGATGGTGAACCAGCTGAATGAGGAAGAAATGAGGGTGCCAATGATGGTGAACCATGTGAAGGAGGAGGAAATGAGGATGACAATGATGATGGTGAACCAAATGAGGGTGACAAAGATGAGGAAGATGGAGATAAGGATGATGCTGAATCAGCGGAGGAGTTGGATGAAGAGGAAGTGGACAATCGTCTCCATGTGAACCCTCGTGTATGATTTTTCCGAATCCTTCAAAGTTTTCCACATCTCCATGTTATGCTCGTACTTAATGCACCATCCCAACATTGTGTCGGGGTTAAATCCTTGCCAATAAGAGTATCCTCATATCGGAGGCAGTGGACAATCGTCTTCTAACCGGAGGCCTATAAAATGGTTGTTGTTAACAAGCGCAATCACCACTCTCCTACGTTTAAGTTGCTCGACACATATTTTTGTTTTCGGAGTGTATGTGAAACTAGCACCTTTTGAGAAATAGTGAACCACGCAATTGTATGCTTCGGCGATTAAGTGCCCACATATTGGAATGGGCATCCAATGATCCCTTGTGATTGGATCCCCCCCCGTGGAGACGCCTTTGATACCTAACAAACTGCACATTGAGATTAGCATCCCCATAGGACAACATTCGCTTGTAAAATTCCGGGTTGTCCTTTAGCTTCATCAACATCCTTTGCCGGACATAAGTGATTTGATTACCATTACACAGCTTCGCACCTTCAGTGAAAGGCCCTAGTTGTTGTACGACAACGTGGAATCCGCAATTACCATCCGGAGGGACGTCATCGGTGGATATGACGTACTTTCTAAATATGGAGGTAGCTCTTCCAAGTACCTTCTATCAACAAAAGTTGATGTATCATCAATTGGTCGACTTCTTTCTTGTATGCGGCATATTGGAGCCTTAAGCTTCACGTCTCGTCGAATTGGTTGGCTACGTTCCGATGGAGTAGGTGGGGTTGGTTGCGAGCGTAACATCGGTCCTTTTTCTTCATATCCCGTTGTTTATGGTTGAAAATCGTTTCTGCCGATTTCGGTAAATTCGGTAGGTGAGTGAGAAACTGGTTCAAACCCTAAACAAATGTGCTGCACGTGAGCACTTTATAGATTCGAGAGATCAATCTGTACAAGTCCGGCCTAAACCAACAAATGGTCGTTCCAGACTTGCTTCGGTCACAAAGTGGAAGAGAAGGGTTGATTTGGGGAAGGAAGCAAAGAAAGGTGTTGAGACCAGAATAATTCTGGGAGAGTAGTATCTCGACTTGTATCAGAAAGTAAAAGCTTGGGAAGCTTGCAAGAGATGAAATCTTTTGGGAGAGCTTGCAAAGTTGCCTTTCTGAGAGTGTAGTATTTGTCTACTGACCGAGACTTGTTGTCTGGTGGAAATAGGTAAGACCTATTTATACAAGTCGAGATTGAAACGTACCCTGGCCTCATGAAGGAAGAGAGTAAAGGGTGAAATAATGGGAGGAGGTGGTAACCGCATGGTGTTAATGGGTGAAAACGTTTTCACCATTATTTCCTCATTTTTTTGACCGCTTTATTCCTTTTCACGCTTTCTTAATGTGAGCGTAGTGTACGTGTCTGCAAGTCAGACCGCCAAACCAAAACCCCGGAAAGCATCCCCGCCTTGTGTTGATATCTCGAGTGTTGGTTGCACCTTGAGTGCAAGTGGCACTGCTAGTGGCGCGTGTGGCATGTGCCATTGGCATGTGCGGAATGCCTTGGTAGTAGGTTGTACGTTGAGTGTAAGTGGCAATGCCAGAGTTGCTAGTGGCGTGTGTGGCGTGTGTGGCATGTGCGGAATGCCTTGGTGGTAGGTTGCATGATTTGCAAATTAGGCTACTAGCGTGGGTTTTGGCATGTGCCAGTGGCGCGTATGGTCGAATTGGCCTAGGTTGCACGGCTTGCAAGTTAGGCTACCAGCGCGCATTAGGGCCACGGCTAGGTGAAGGCTACCAGCGAGCATGTTGGCATGTGCCAATGGCATGCATGGCCGTTAGGGCCGTGGCCTTGGTAGGAAAAGCTACCAGCGAGCATGTTGGCATGTGCCAATGGCATCCGTGGTCATTAGGGCTGTGGCCTTGGTAGGAAAAGCTACCGGAGAGCATGTTGGCATGTGCCAATGGCATGCGTGGCCGTTAGGGCCGTGGCCTTGGTAGGAAAAGCTACCAAAATGAGCATGTTGGCATGTTCCAATGGCATGCGTGGCCGTTAGTGGCCTTGGTAGGAAAACCTACCAACGAGCTTGTTGGCATGTGCCAATGGCATGCGTGGCCGTTAGGGCCGTGGCCTTGGTAGGAAAAGCTACCAGCGAGCATGTTGGCACGTGCCAATGGCATGCGTGGCCGTTAGGGCCGTGGCCTTGGTAGGAAAAGCTACCAAATGAGCATGTTGGCATGTGCCAATGGCATGTGTGGCTGTTAGGCCGTGGCCTTGGTAGGAAAAGCTACCAATGAGCATGTTGGCATGTGCCAATGGCATGCGTGGCCCGTTAGGGCCGTGGCCTTGGTAGGAAAAAAGATACCAACGAGCATGTTGGCATGTGCCAATGGCATGCTTAGCGTTAGGGACGTGGCCTTGGTAGGGAAAAGCTACCAACGAGCATGTTGGCATGTGTGGCCGTTAGGTCGTGGCCTTGGTAGGAAAAGCTACCAATGAGCATGTTGGCATGTGCCAATGGCATGCGTGTAAGACTTGGCCTAGGTTGCATGGTTTGTAAGCCTAGGGCGCTATATTTGGCATGTGCCAATGGCATAGCGGCTTTGAAATATGGCTTGTGGTACGTGTTGGCCTGTGCCAATGGCACGTCCGGCCATGTTGACCTAGTTGCACGTTATGCAAGCCTAGGGCGCTATATTTGGCATGTGCCAATGGCATAGTGACTTGGAAATATGGTTTGTGGTACGTGTTGGCATGTGCCAATGGCACGTACGGCCATGTTGACCTAGTTGCACGTTTTGCAAGCCTAGGGCGCTATATTTGGCATGTGCCAATGGCATAGCGGCTTAGTTTGGCATGGTTGCCAATGAGTGCGATATGTAGTTTGGTTTTAAGGTGCTGCCATGGTGCGCAGTGTGCGGCTTGGTTTTGGCGTTGTTGCCACGGTGCGAGTGTGCGGCTTGGTTTGGCATTGTTGCCATGGTGAGCGGCGTGCGGCTTGGTTTGGCATTGTTGCCATGGTGCGCGGTGTGCGGCTTGGTTTGGCATTGTTGCCATGGTGCGCGCAGTGCGGCTTGGTTTGGCATTGTTGCCATGGTGCGCGATGTGCGTCTTGGTTTGGCATTGTTTCCATGGTGCGCGATTAATGCGGCTTGGTTTGGCATTGTTGCCATGGTGCGCAGTGTGCGGCTTGGTTTGGCATTGTTGCCATGGTGCGCATGTCAGCGGCTTGGTTTGGCATTGTTGCCATGGTGCGCAGATGTGCGGATTGGTTTAGCATTATTGCCATGGTGCATGATATGCGGCTTGGTTTGGCATCGTTGTTAGCGCAGCTGTGATGTGCGGCTTGGTTTTGGAATTAGGTTCGTGGTTGAAAACCTAATCTGGTATTTTGAAAAATACCCCTATTAATTATTTACACCGAGTTAAATTCTCTTAGTTAATGTGTTGCGGGTAACACTAGGTCATGGGGTTTTACGATTTTACCCTTGTTTAAAAACCACCATCAACATTAAGTCCCCAACAGCTCGAACAGAGCTTTGTTGCGAGGTAAGCATAAGATGGTGACAAACTATCAACAAGAAAACCGTAAAGAGAATTGAGGGGCTCGTCGACCTTTTATAAATAGGATTTGGAATCCTTGCCTCCGGTAGTTTTGCACAACCTGGGAGGCTGGTACAATTGGTGGGGCCGGTGCGGCTTGGGCGACGTTGGGAAGTTGGCGTGAGTTGGCAAACTGAGTGTGCTAGCTGGTGGGACCGCGCAAGGTGTGTGAAAGTCGTGCGTGCTTGTAGGCGTGACTTGGGAAACCGAGTTTGCTAGTCTGGTGGGACCGGCGCAAGGTGTGCGTGTTGCGGGCGTGACTTGGGAAACCGAGCGTCTTGGCGGGTGGGACCGGCGCAAGGTGTGCGTGCTTGCAGGCGTGGCTTGGGTGGTCATTGGGAAGTCGGTGCAATTGGTGGGGCCGTGCAACTTGGGCGACATTGGGAAGTTGGGCGCCCTTGTGGGCCCGCTTTCTTTGCACGCACGATTTTGGTAAAAGGAAATCCTTCCCTATTTCAGAATCTTCACGCCTATATATATAAATTCCCTTTCTCCCATCTTGCACTTTCATCTTTTCATCCTTTCCTACCAAATGCAGAGTCATAAGAAAAACCACTTCCGGTATGTCTTCCAGTACTTCCCTTTTTATGTAGGTGTAAACCCTAAGAGTAGGCGTTTTTTCTTTGCGCATATAATTTCCTGGCGTGTCTCTTTGTAGAAAATATTGTATGTATGCAACCAAGGGAAATACTGTATATATTATTCGAACCCGTCACCCAGTGCTCCATATATATATTATTTTGAACCCGAAGAAGGTTACTGCAGACGCACTTGAGCCCGTATAAAATACCGCGTATATAATTTTGAACCCTGAAGAAAATACTGCGTGTGCAATCTTGAACCCGTAGAGAATACTGTACATGAATCCCTAAGAAGAATATCGATATATGCTCCATACGACTTCGAACCCGTTAGAAATATTGTATATATGATTTTTCTGTCCAAAGAAATCATCACAAGTGCAGTTTTGAAACCGTAGAAAAATGCTCCATATATAATTTTGAACCCGAAGAATGATACTGTAGACACACTTGAACCCATATAAAATACCGCGTATATAGTCTTGAACCCGAAGAAAATACTACGTATGTAGTTTTGAACCCGAAGAAAATAATGCGTATATAGTCTTGAACCCGAAGAAAATACTGCGTATGTAGTTTTGAACCCGAAGAAAATACTGCGTATATAGTCTTGAAACCGTAGGGAATAAGCCCTCCTCTCTTTTTTTTTTTTTTTTTATTTCGGGTTTTCCTTTCGTTGGGCGCGGTTATGTGTCAGGGAGATAATTTTGTTTTTTTTTTGTGTGCAGGTATCTTGTTGCTAAGTTGTTATTAAGAGATCCGACAAGATGTTACCTGAACAAAATTTCGCTTCATCAAAGGATGTCCATAATTCCAAACCAAACATGGATGATGAGTTCTTCGCCAAAAAACATGTCTCTGCTCGGAAAAATCACCCGTGTTTCGTACAATTTTGTTAACCGGTGGTGAAGATGAAAAGAAGACACGTTCGGTTCGCCTGCAGAACACCATACTTCGTCTTCAAAAAGGGTATACTCCTCTTCCAACATTGATTTCGTGGATGTGTCAAAGCCCATTGCGTTATTTTGATAGATAGGTTGAGTTCATGGTGAGTACGGAGCACATAAACACCAACCCGACTCGAGCGCGAGATTATTGATGTTTCGAGAGCTTCGGTAAACCTCCATTAGGAAGGATGTCCCGGGCTTGGTTGCTTTCATCTCCGATGGTGTTCGGACACCCATACAATCATATGTAGATGGGGTGAGATAACTTTCTCCTTGGAGAGTGTGGCTCTCTTGCTTGAATCTTCCCAAGAATCGGGAATCTTAAAATCCAATTATCTCAAAGTGAGGTGAAGATGCGGGATGACCTTGCCGCTAAGTTGGGAAGTTACGCTCTAAAAGACTCCACCGCGAAGTCGAAGGATTCTGTCCAAAGAGGATGAAAGGTGCTTTTATAGCTGGTGGATGTCTCAATGGTTTCCGGACGAGTCGGAACTCCGAATGTAAAAGCGGCGATCTTCATGTTGCAAAGCATTTTTGGCTCTCTGGTTTTCTAGAGACATTTTTGATGATGGTTCTGGAAAGAAGGAAATAAGACCAGAGTTGCTAGCGATTGCTGTGAAGTTAGCAAAAGGTGAAGTTCTTCCCATTGGCGAGCTATTCCTCGGTTCTCAGTATGTGCATCCGGATCACCAGTTTAGAAACATGCAGTTTCGAACGGTTTCATGAAAGTGGATTCATATGTGCACGTTGCTTTTCCGCAAACCTGCTATGGGAGCACTTTGAGAAGTATGCTCCAAAACCGATGCCTTCGATTCCCGCGAGTTGGGGGTTCCCGAATTCTTCGATGGGTGAACAAAGGCCCAAAGGTTGGCTTGAGCTTGGTTAGTCTTCTTGACAAGTCATATGAAATCAGCTTCGCCCGTGGGAGCCGGTCCATAGGTCGGTGACTCAAAATTGACACCTTGCTTCTCGTCTCCGATCATGTCTTTGTCTTCGATGGCGATTTGAGCGTTGGTGAAAACTTGTTTATTCAAAGCCGCATGTCCTGTTATATGCCGTCTTTCTTCATGGGGTCTTTCCGTGATAGTCCACAATATTGACCGTGCTGCTCGTCACATGGGTTTCGATCAAGGGGTGCCTCTTGCTTACCAGCGGTGATCCCTAAGGATTCATTGCGTGTCGCCCTTAATGCTAGCGCCCTTGAGCCGGGTATCCGCCTTCCCTTTTTTCAAGTGGGAAGAGTAACTTGACGACCTTCGGCTATAATGAGTTACCGTGTGACGAGTTTATTATGATCCAAGATTTTGTGAATAACGTGGTGGAGAACGTTCGTTGTAAACCTTCCCCAAACAGCTTTGAAGAAGTATCCACTGTTGAGAGATCTCAGCGAAAGTTGCCTAGCAACTCCTGGAAAGTCCCCGTGCCAAGGAACGGAGAACGAAGAATCGTGCTGGCGGGTTCCAGACGGTTTCAAAAGACCCTCCCTCAGCTCCCGTGTCTTTCCGTTCTTCCAATAACCAGGTATGTGTCGCCTCTTCGTTGGTTTGTCTCAAAACACGTGAATTTCTGCTGAAAACATGTGTCTTGTTTCCTCCAGGGCTTCGGTAGTGTTAATGCTTTCGCTGCCCTTGCACGTTGCCAGGAGACGGCAATTTCTTCAAAGAATTCCAGCAGCACTGAGCCTTCTCATAGCGGTTGTAGGTGTAAATAATCCACAGGGACAGGTGGAACGATCCTAAGCTATGGCGTACCAGAGCAAACATGTATCTAGAGTACCGGATCGCCTCTCCGAATCTGGGCGCAAGAAAAGAGGAGCAGAGACAGCTTGGAAAGTCGACGAAAAAGGGGAAAAGTTGTGATGCGATGGACATCGGGCGCTGGAGCAATAAAGGCGCCCGGCGAGTTGGTAAGAAGATAAGAAGAGCTCGGTCAAGGAAGACTCGGCCAAGGATCCTAAGGGCGACATCGATCATCCCCACCAAATGGGCGACATCGGGTGACGAGATGGCAGAAGAAGGCATCACTCGGCTTGACGTCCCGACCCGAACAAATAAGAACATCGGCTGAGACATCGACTGATCACCCGAGAGGAACATCGAGGAAGCTACGCCAGGCCTAACATCGTAGTACTGATGTATCATCATTTATAACTATAAATAGAGACCATGTAGAGAGGAAGAACTTAAGTGAAAAGGGAGGAAAGAGAGCATACTCATAGCATTGAGAAAGAGAGACATCCATCTTGTAACCTTGAATCGAGCAATAACATCCTCCTTTAACCCCGTGGACGTAGGTAATCATGCCGAACCACGTACATCTGTTGTTCTATTACTTCTCTTGTTTGTTTTGCTTCCTTGTGGATGTGTTTAGTTACCTTTGGATGTAGAGGTAGGATTTTCTACATCTACATTATGGCGCCGACTAAGGGGAGCGTATAACATCTCCGGATACCTTGAACTCGGACGCTAGAAGGGGAAACTCCGAGCTCCTAAGCCACCTTGTGTGCTGGTTGATGCTAAGGGAGAAACCCTTTCGGTCTGCTATCTTTGTTTTCTTTAGTAACGCCTTGTTGAGTTGATAGAGGTTAACTTTGTGTTCTTGTTTTGTTATCTTCGTTTTCTTAGCAACATATTGTCGAGTTTGATAAAGTTAGCCTTGCGTTCTTGCTAGTTATCTTCGTTTTGTTATCTTCGTGTCGAGCTGATATAAGTTCGTTTTTGTGTTTTAACCGGAAGTCTCCATTTTCCAAGCAAAACAAGTTTTCCGCTCAAGCGAAGTCGTCAAGACCGCTCCGTCAAGACATGGGCTGTTTGTTTGAGACACCTCAGAGAGTCATCGGATGACCCATGAGCTCCCTAAATAGCATCTTTCGATGTTGGTAGAAGCTAGAAGGGGATCCCATCTCGATGACTATGATCTGTGGCTTCAAACTCCGTTATAAGAGAGATTCAACAGCTCCTATCGACACCTAGTGAGGATAGTCGATGCTAAGCGAAAGACTCTAATAAGCGCAACGTGTAGGTTGCTAGGACTAGTTCCTAGGGAGAAATATTGCCACATCTATCTCCATTTCACACCTGTTTTTATTTTAGCAAGATAAGAGACACACGATAATGGTGGAAACAGGACTAGCTCGGAATCGTTGAGTCTAGTTCTTGGAAACCATGGCCGGCGGGATTGTAGAGAACGGTCCGAGTCTCACTATAATCCTACGCTAAGAGCCCCACAACATCGGTAAAAAACTATAGGAATCTTGCGGCCATCGAACGATGGTCGTTAAGGGTTGTCGTTGCCGCCTATCCACCGCCATGAGAGAAATCTTAGATTCAACGCACGGATGAT
>JAJJWW010015466.1:600000-758067 GCA_023531295.1 Papaver armeniacum | reverse complement strand
TCATATAATACCCATCACACCCATCGATAGGCTTGCATTGGCCCTTGTGGTACCCTTCTAGTTCAACAGCTTTGTCCAGCCATTGAAACTCATCGCACTTTGGGTGATTCAAACACCTTAGAAACATTCTTCCATTTTCAGTATCATCAGTTTTTGCAATCCAAAACCGGCGTGTCCCATCACAGCTTCTACACTTTGAATAAATAAAAGGACAGTCCATGGCTAGATGAGAAGGTGACTTGCAAATTTGACACTTGCAATGATGACTCTGTAAGAGAAGATTATATTAGTTATGCGTCATAGTAGTGAAGATCATATTGTTAGTAAATCTACTTACTTTGCAAATAGAGGTAGATGATGAATCCCCCATCCCTTGTGAAGCTTTAACCGTGCTTGCTTTCTTGAGAGAATGATTTTTGTTATTTGGTGGGTGGTTTGTGCAGATTTTTCCAAAGGAATGGGGGGTATTATATAGAAATAAATCTCCAACAGTCTTATTTTTCAAAATACTAGCCGTTTTTTTTTTAATTTAACAAATGTCGGCATAGTCGTTATTATAGATTGAATGATGGTTCCCTGTACCGGCGTTTCATAGTGTTTTAAAACCGTGCCGGTATTAGTTGCATATTTGGCCCAATATCTGTAAAGAAATTCCCTTGTACCGGTATTGTCATCTTATGATAAACCGTATCGGAACCATATGCCGGCATCCTATTTCACAGTTACTTCAATGCCGGTTTTGGTGATTTTCAAAAATACTAGTCGTTGACGTTTTTCTCTATATAAAGAGAGCTAATTCTTGGACCCAAAAGCCCAAAACTCGTGTTCTTATATATCTCCTTGAGCCTCTTAACTTAGAAACCCTAAACCCTAGAATAATCATCAATAAATATCTTAGTATAGTACCTAATCCCACATACAACAAATGGCATCGTTCGACTCGGGGGAAGATTTAGCAATCACCCAAGCATGGTACGCCGAAACTCGTCCTTCAACTATAGATAACATCACGCGGGACTCCATGTGGTTGAAGATTTTTAACAAATTTATTCACGATTACGGTAACCCGAAAGGAAGAACTGCTCAACAAATCGAGAAACGACACGACATCATCCTAAATGCGGTGGTTGAGTATCTAAAAATGAAACACCGGATCGACCATGCTACCCACAATAGATTGTCCCCTCAACAACTCGTAAGTATCTTTATGATTAATTCGACACAATCTACTCTTTTTCAATTTTTATGTAACAAACAAAGTTTGTGTGTTGTTTTTGTAGCATGAAGCCGTGAAAACGTGTTACTTACAAGAAAATGGAGAAGCATTCATGTTTGAAGCCAACGTGAACCATATTGTAACCAAAGTCACGGAGTACCACCAGCTGGGTGAATCGGAAACGGATTCTTCTTAAGAAGATTGATAGTTTAGTGTTATTTGCTTAGGTTTTTAGGGTATTTGGTTAGGTATTTCGTAAGGTTTTGTGGGTACATCTCTGTGTAAGCCCTCACGAGACTATAACTCATCCACTTGGGTCACCAAGTGGTTTAAAGGCTTGATGCACGTGCTAAGTGCATTCGTTGTTCCGTCGACAAGGATTACGTTCGAAATAAATTATAGTTTCGGCTTAGTATGTAAACATATTTCAATTGCCTACGAAGTGCCTAGGCGTGGATTGTAGTATATTACTCTATGCCGGGGTAGAGTGTCTAATTCACTTTGTTTCTGTGTACAAATACCCTTATGCCGGCATTTGATTGAAATATGACAGAATGCCGGTAGTCAGTGCCGGCATGTCGGTTATCCTTATCCCAATGCCGGCTCGTTCAAAATTCAATGGCCAACGACTATTTTTTAAACCATAAACCAGCAAAGACAAGTGCCGGCGTTGATACTAGGTCACTGACTATGCCGGCACTATAAAGCCGTTGTGCATTCATCTATTTTATGCAATGGATTCACCCATTGCACTTGATACCTCCAATGGCAAATCCATCAGCAACTACCGATTTCATCATTGCCATGGAAAAAGACACTTAGGAAAAACAAACTATCCACTCCGATAGGAAATCAATTATCATCCACCACCAACTCAAATCCATCAACAACAACCGATTTCATCATTGCCATGGAAAAAGAAAAACTCAAGAAGAACAAAGTATCCACTCCATTGGGAAATCAATTATCATCCACCAACTCAGTTGCCCTTATACTAGAAAAGCTAAAAAGGAAGGAAGAAACCACCAAGTCAATTGCCGCAATGGAAGAAGAGATACTTAAGAGGAAAATAGAAGGGGAGAGGAGGCAAAGCTTGAACATTATCGCAAAGAAGCTAAAGAGATCCTTAAACGTCAAAAACAATATAAGATAGAAGCGGATGTCGAGGAAGAAACCGAGTGGATTAAAAATTACTACATAATATCGATTTCCGGAAGATCACCGCCCTTCGAATCTTTTTTGGGGTCTTGTTAGGGACCGGTCCTTACATGAATAACTTCTGGAAGGTAATAAATGCGGAATGATTACGGTGATCTCTATGTACAAAATCGAACAATTGCACTCATAAAGTTATGTCGCAAATACAACGAGTTTCTTGCAAGATATAGAGGGAATAGGTATCAAGCTCGGGACCGCATATACCAAGTGGAGAAAAGAGCCTTTTAGGCATTTCGTCGCTTTGCTTATTGAATCTCGTTCCAAGAAATGATGTTAGTTGCAATTGGCTTGAGATCTTTCATTTTATGTGTAACGGTGTTTATGTTTATTTCCTTGAGAAATGATGTTAGTTGCAATTAGTTTGGGTTAATGTTTTTAAGTTTATATCCTTAAGATTATGTGGTTAATGTTGTTTATTTCACCAAGTTTCTTTCCCCTACCGGCATTGACAAATACACCAAATACTATACCGTTACATGTGTCGGCGTTGAATTGTAATCAACAAACAATGCCGGTCTCATGGTTACAATTTAAACTTATTGTCAAGCATTGAATTGTTCCATCTGTCCATGCTGGCATTCTGGCGGTTACAAACACAAGTTATGTGGCAGTTACAAACTCATTCATTCCACTTATTTGACGGTTACAAACTATTTTATCCCACTTATTTGACGGTTACAAAATCCTTAATACCAGTTTATGCGTCAGTTACAAACTCCTTCATTCTATTTAAGTGACGGTTATAGAAAGGAAAATCTTTCAGTCTCCCTTTGTATTCAATCTCCATTTTTGTTTCATCTTTCATACCAAAGACAATGGGTCGTCGCAAACCCCGTGAAAAACCCATACCCAATCCCGATGAATCTGTTGAAGATGGTGGAAAATCGAAATCAAAAGCGCAACAAGTGCCCGACGAGTCTGTTGGTGAGGTGGAAATAACAAATTTGATGCGGTAAGTGATGTCTATGTTGAATTGAAGTTTTTTACTTTTAAGGTTTATCCCATAGTAGAAAACACAAAGTGAAACTTGGTTGTTTAATCTTTCTACTACACTAAAAGTAATTTTTAAAATTCCAATTTGAAGTTCAGTTGCATGTTTGATTCGCGGTAGAATACAATTTGAAAATCATGCCGAGATTATATGTCTTGAATCCCGATTTTATTGCATGAGCTCACGCATACATATTTAATTGAATACCATGCCGGTTCCCTGTGTCGGCTTTGTATATTTGATCAATACTATGCCGTTTTCATTTGCCTATTTTGTTAAAAACTCTGTACTAAAATCCCACAGTACCGGCATTCCTAATATCTATTTGATAATGTCGGTTCCCAATGCCGAAGAAGTGTCGATATGTTAACTTACTATGCTTAGGTTTTTGTTGCAAAAAAATATTAATTCTCTGTCTAAAATTCAAAGACAACCGACATGGTATTTTAATTAATTAGAGTGTCGGCACTTATGTTGTTCGATTTCTATGTCGGGTCAGCATTATATAACTTAGTTTACATATTGGAACATAGGTCTAAAGCAAAGACAAAAGAACAAAGGAAAAGGCAAAGCCGTTTTAGAAGCAAAACGTACGCAGTCTTCTCGACGTAGCCGTCCCGATCCGCCACTTTGCTAAGGTCACAATTCTGGATCAACCTATAAGATACTCAACCAGCAGTGATGATGATGATGAGTGGGAAACATATCATGTACCCGAACGAGCAGATGACTCATCCTCACAAGCAGGTGGCTTAGGACAAACTGATGTCGGAGTTGAAGCCCCTAAGGATAATGAAAGGGCACCCCCCAGCCCACCTTCCTGATAAATATGACATGATTCCAGCATCACGATGATGGCAAACATTGGGGTGAATCGATAAACCCGCAACTCTTATTTGCCTACAAACACTCTTGGGCTCGTTGGATCTATCAAAATTATGTAAGACGTTTGCATCTTGTTATTATATTATTTATCTGTGATCAAGTGAATTTAATTAACTTCGGTGTGTTTTTATAGGACCACAAGAACGCCTTCCATGTTACCCGCCATCAACAATCAGATGTATGGCCTTTGAAATATGAGTGTGACGCTGTTAAAGCAGTACTCAAAGCATCTGGGTTGTATCCCACGATAAAAAATTATGTGGCCACTGATACCGTCACGGCGAACTGCTTTTTGGAGAGGTTTTTTTAGTGAAACTGATACCATGCATTTTACTTTTGGAGAGATGATCATTATCCTTGAAGATGTCCAAAGGATAATAGGTCTAGAGGTTCTTGGGAAAGCCGTTAAGGTAGGAGATGACTCTAAGGACCTAGGATGGGACAAGATCTATGAGCTGACTAAAAATTTGTTTGGATGGGACAAGGAAACCACTTTGGCAAATATGTACAAGATAAGGCGTTCCCAGACAAAGACTATCACATTCGTCAAACTCGTTGAATTGTTTGGCTCTTCGCTTTGTGCTATCCATGGACGAGTAATTAGCCTTAGTTGGCTCAACAAGACTTGCCGGCTTACCGAGGTGCCACGTGAGTAAGCTTCGAAGAATTCCTTTGCTTCGTTCGTATCCCATGGAGATTGCCCGGGGATCTCCCGAAGGGGGAGGGTCGAAAGATAGTTGCTTCAAAAACGGATCAATAACCTAAATAGGTATCACTTCTTCATACTTCACAAGCATATGACGACACGGAAGCCCCAATGAAGAAATGTCGGGACAAATACACACATCACCCGATTTTCCGTAATTTGTCTCATATTCCATTTGTCTCATCATATGTTTTATTTCCCAATGAGAGACGTTGAATTCTATTCCTTGGAGCAACTTACCATAACGAAGAAATTGAGTCATCCTTTCCATTGAGCTTTTCTCAAAAGCCTCCTTGATCCTATTGATATCTTGCTTAAAGTATTGCTCCATTGCCTCGGTGACCGTAACCACATTTCCTTGACCGGACTGGATGAGATCTTTAAATCTCCCATGAGCGGACTCAGCTGCACTAGTTGCTTCACTCTTGAAGTGTCTATACCGGTTTGTCCATGCACGCACAAATTTTTTCTTGAACTTATCCAACCATTGAGTCCGACAATACCAGACGGCAGTCGGATAAACTTCGTTCCAATCGGCAATAAACTTCTCCAATCTCTTTTCGTACATAACCTCGGTAAGAGACCAATAAACTTTCTCCCAATCTCTTAGAAATTCCAACCACTTTTTATGATTTTCCGCATGTTCTCTGTCTACTTGCTCCTTTATCTTGCCTCTCTTATCTTCTTCTTCTTCGGGGGATAGTTTGTTCTTTCGAACATCTTCCTCTAGTTGTACCATCATTCTCTTCTTAATATCCGCCTTTGCGGGTTCAAACAAGGCATGGCAAGTTTTTATCACATTATTACTTATATGATATGTACATAGGAAATTTTGTGCGTCCGGGAAGACGTCGGATATTGCTTTCATTAATGATTCATCGTTATCGGTTACGATGACCCTCGGAAGTTGATTTTCCAGGAAGAACAATTTCAATTGTCGTAATGCCCAGTGATAATTATAGTCCCTCTCGTTTTCCATTAAATACCAAGCCAATGTGAATGTTACCTTGTCCGAGGTTTGCCCCACGATGTTGAACAACGACATATTGTATTTGTTTGTCTTGTAGGTGCAATCCATCAAAAGAACACCACAAGATGTATTTGCTAATTGTGAAAGCAAAGGATGCGAAATGAATATTTGAGGGGGCTTCTCGTCCGGCCCTCTTTTAATGATACACGTGTAGTTGTGATCCCAAACTATCTTCTCAAATTCTTGCATAACGCTCCTCCCTTCCCATTCCACCCTTCTAATAGTTGCTTGTGCGGCATAAATTGTACGTAGAGAAGACACGTTAGTCTCATCCTTTTCCTCGAAGCCTCTGAGAATTTGTCTCGGTTTGATAAGTGCTTTGGTCAATCTCTTTACATCCTCGAACTCGTCAGGTTTTAGCTTCGTAACTAAGGAGAGACCAACAAAATCTTTCGGATCCCGGTGGTTATGAAAGCCACACAAAACCTCACAATCCCAATTGTTCATGTCATTTAAACGGAATACAAGCTTAAACGGGCAATTATTCTTCCTCGTACGAGTCTTGTATACCCTATTAGTCTTCTTTGGATATACATAATCCTTTCTCTTGTGGCTATTCTTCTCCTTGTATTTCCCACTTCTCTCGCAAGCCATCTCAAAACGCCTCTTCGAACCTTCGGTATTCCTCACCAACACACACATGTTCTTAAGAGCCGTCTCTTTAGCCCAAGCGATTGCTTCCTTTCGATCTGTTATTCCCTACATAAGAACAATTTCGCGTTCATTAGAAGGTTCATTACCAAAGAATCCATTAGTAAAGTTCAAGATACTAGGTGAAAAGTATTCTTTGGTCACATACCTGGAGGGGATTTTATAGTATTCCGACGTATCCCGATAAAGTGGCTTTGCATTTGTTGGATCAATATATGTCACCACCTAAAGATCGAATGAAAATTAATTCCAAACAAAATTAAAACACTATGCCGGAAACCCGCACCTACATGCTCGACCATTGTTCCTAAGATAGTCTAAGTTAACAAAAACGGAAGACCAAATTTGAATCTTATTCCGATAAATGTTTCATTAGAAAACAACGCCGAATCACGGTGCTTGCGCATTCTCGTAATCTATTATCCCAAGCCGGTACAAAATTCCGGCATTGAAAATAATTGATATTGAACGACGGTTTTGGTGCCGGCATAATCGATATTGATGGTACCACGCCGGTACCCAGTTCCGGCGTTGATGTTTATTAAGTTTTAATGCCGGTTTTTGGTTTGGGATGGTACTGCTTTCCTCGTATGTTTTTCATGCAAGACCTGCATGGTAACCTATCAATGAAACCATGCCGGTTGAATATTTCCTCAGTATATTCCTTGGTAGGTAAAAAGGTTAATTGTGTACCAAAGATAGTTTTATAGAAGAATGCTATGCCGGATCAATATTCAAAATGGGGGATATCGGTCTACCAGCATGGTCGTAGTATGAATACCATGCCGGTACCTAGGTATTTCAGTTGAAAAAATGGCGGGTTTAAAGAAAAAATTCGATTTTTCAACATCTTAGCAGCTTTACCTGTGTGTTGGGATGCTACTATGTTGTGCAAGTTTACATTCTTGTGTTGGTTCTTCAAGAAACTCTTCATACTCGTCAAAATCATCATTCATGGGTGTTGGCTCAACAAAGAGTTGTAATTGAGAGTTGTTGTCGTTAGTCAAGATAAAAGATATGCTCCTTGTTGTAGTTGAGCTAAAGATTCAAAGCAGCAAGAATTTCTCTCTTCACAATCATCCTCCATTTTTTCCAAAAAAATTTCTCTCTCAAAATATTTTTCCCTCCTTCTACTCTCACCTCACTAACCCAAATTCAAATAAAACACACACTAATCATTTATAAAAAAATCTTATGATTTTACTAATTATTATTAATCACTAATCCTGATTAGTGAGGGGTAGATTAGGTATTACGTAAAATACTTAGATAAGGGGTGACCCCGAATTGATATCCGGATCCAATTTTTGTCCTTTTCTTATATCCCCCAATTTCGCGTTCATTTGGAAGGGGCAGGTATTTTAGTTAAATATGTGTCAAAAAAAAAGAGGGGTCACATCCAGAATGTATGTGGCCCGACCACATCGTAGCCGGGGCGCTGGAAATCGGTCGTCATTCTTGGTCCACCTTACCTATTGGAAAGGAATTGTTTATTGACGTGTAAACTTATGGTTTTTTCTTATACAGTGAGATTAGTATTCGATAAATACAACAACCAATATAAAGACAACAACCAATATAATCAGTTATTTTTATTTTTTATTCACGTAAATAAAAACGGGATAATTTTTTATAGAATTTCTGGTATATTTTGAATTCCATATTTAAACTATATGAATTTCAACTCTTTTTGTATTTTATTTAATGAGATAGAATGGATTTTCTTGGAATTTGAAAATTTTTATAAGGGTGAAATAAAAAATACAAAATATGGATGACATTTATAGAGTTATTAGATTGTGATAAAACAAACATAAATTTTGGATCTACAATGTTGTGGTTTTTATATAGAGATAGAGTTAAACCTCTATGTAAAACCCTCTACCTATATAGAGGAAAAAACATGTTGTAAGATTATAACTATGAACTGCTTCAAAAAAAATAAAAATAAATAAATATAGTACATGAAATTTATAATACACGAAATTTATAACTATTAAACTATTATAAGATTATAATACATGAAATTTATGTTAGAGTTTTTTTTTGGAAGAACTGTTTTAGGATCCGGAATATGACTGTTTTCCTGTTGGGCCCTGAATTAACACCTTTTATGGGCCTACCTTAGATCAAACAATATGGCCCTTTACTTGATGATCCCATCTCAAATATAGATCAGTATTTTCCCTGGTGGAGTAATATTTTCCATGTCAACCATTCGCTACGATTGTTCATGAACTTGACAACATGCATGTACCCGTTCGGCAATGTTTGTAGTCATCACTAACTTAACCAATTATACCATTCAATATCAAACATTTATATGACACTCAAATATCACGGTTGTTAAAAAGGTACCAATTTTTTGTTTTATATGAATTTTGGTACCCTCTCAGATAATCTGGCTCCCATTATTAGCGATGTAACTCAAATATAACATGGATGTTTTAGGGTCCATGGTGTCTGAAATATAACTCAAATATAACATGATGTTTTAGGGTCCATCTTTCTCTATAACAATGGATGAAATTAACCCTCCCAAACCTGCTCAGCATAGAGCAAACCCTTCTACATATTTTCAGTAAGTTCCAAGGTGGCTTAGGATCAATCTTCTTAAGAATGAGAAAAATAACCATTGAGACAATGCTAACATGAAATTTAGATAGGTTATTCTTAATAGTTAACCTCAAACCTAGTTCAACTCCCTGTAGTTCATGAGCTGCAACTGAAATAGGCTAACTTCCTCCATAAGCACAATCCACAACTGCCCCACTTCCCGGTTCCGAAAAGAGTCCCAAACCCATCGAGTTCTCTTCAAAGACCCATCGAATTTATCATAAATTCATCCTCAAAGAGACCATTCCACCAATATGGCTTCTAAATCTTCTAAGTATGTTATTAAAACATACTCGTATATATTTCTCAAATAACCATGAATCTCTATCCATATTTTCTTATTCGAGGTGATTTCCATATCGAAACATAATAGAGAGGGTTTCCAAATCCCATCGCAGCCTTTCCGCTTCCTTTCCTCGTAAATATTTGGGTTTATAAATAGTTGGCTTATTGCTAGTTGTGTTGATTATATCTTAGCTATAACAATCTGTTGTATTGCTGCAACAATTAACAACAAGAATGATAAAGAAAGTGATAAAATGATAATAGTAACCTCCCAAATCAAAGGATTCAGGCCAAATTTCGAGCTGATAAACAGCGCAGCCAAAGGGTTATTTCCATTTATTTCTTCATACCTGAGAAGTGTATTCTCTTACATATTTATATCAATCATTGTAACCCTAAACGGTTACTCAACTGATGATCGAAACGTGACAAGAAATTTAAGGGACACTACAACTTCTAGCAAAAGATTATTACAGGACTTAGGCGCTCAGACAAGTACTACAGGCAGCCCCCAGCTAGCTATTACCAATTAGCATGAAACATTGCCTCCCCCTTAGAATCATACTTGTCTTACAAGGATGAACCGTGGGTAGTGAGATTTGATGTTGGAGATAGCTTCCCAGGTTGCATTCTCAGGAGATCAATTGGTCCATTGAACCAATATTTGGCGAATCAGCTTGTTTCCTAAGAGGACAGTTCTTGTGCGCAACACCTTTTTTGGCAGCATGATGATTTCACCTGTGAGATCCACAACTGGTAAAGAAGGAGATGGCACAATGTTGGCACCAATGTGCTTTTTAAGCTGAGAGGCATGGAATACTGGATGAATACGTGAATGAGAAGGCAACTCCAGTTTGTAAGCTACTTGGCCAACTTTCTGCAGAATTGGAAATGGTCCATAATACTTAGATGAGAGCTTTAAATTGCGCCTTACTGAAACAAAGGCTTATCTGTAAGGTTGTAGTTTAAGGTACACCAGATCACCCACAGTGAAGTACCTCTCAACTCTGGAAGTATCTACATATACAATTTCATCCTTTCTTGAGATTTGTGGAGTGATTCCTTAAGTAAGTCCATCATTGATGCTCTCTCCTTGAGATAATTTTCTACAACAGTTACAGAGGTGGTGGCAGTAGAAGGAAATGCAATGTGAGGTGGAGCATAGCCATAGAGTGCTTGAAAGGGAGACATTCTTAAGCATCTATGGAAACTGGTATTGTACCACCATTCAGCAAGTGCAAGCCATTGAGTCCGGTGACTAGGCTTGTGACCAGTGATGCATCTCAAGTAGTTTTCTAAGTAAGCATTAACTCTTTCAGTTTGGACATCTGTTTGTGGGTGATAAGTTGTGCTTAAGTTCAAGCTAGTTCCTAAAGCTTTGAATAAATCTTGCCAAAAATTGTTGGTAAACACTTTGTCTCTGTCAGACACAATGGAAGAAGGTAATCCATGAAGTTTGAATACCCGATTAAGGAATGCTTTGGCAATATATGCGGTTGTATAAGGATGTTTTAGAGAAATGAAGTGTGCATATTTGGTTAGTCTATCCACAATGACCAAAATCACACTCTTTTTGTCACCGATAGGTAACCCTTCAATGAAATCCATAGTAATGTGTTGCCAAGAGTGATCTCGAATGTAGAGGTTGGAGAAGACCAACATGAGTAGTTGAATCACTCTTATTTCTCTAATGATATCACAAAGGAGACACAAAGAGTAAGATATCCTTCTTCATTCCTGGCCAATAAAAATAGCCTTTGGCTCTCACATAAGTTGCATGTATGCCTGAATGTCCTCCCACAGTAGAAGCATGCAGTGAAGCTAAAACTTTTGCCCTGACATCATGGCCAGAACCAAGATAGATTCTATTTTTATATCTCAAGATACTTTCTTGAAAGGTAAAATGAGGAGCAGATTTAGGTTGCAGCAGTAGTTGGGAAGTGAGTTGTTGGGCTTTTGTATCATTTTCATAGCTAAATGAGTAGAACATCATGCATCCATGTTGGTGTAAAGAGTGACATAGAACCTGTACCGAGCTGAATTTAAGGGCCTTCTCGGAAAGAACATCACCACAACATTGTCGAGCCCTTCTTGTATTGTATTTCATAATCAAAGCCAAATAATTTAATGAGTCACTTATGTTGTAAATTGGTGGTGATTCTCTGATCAAGAAAGTACTGAATGCTTTGATGATCAGTTCCGATAATAAATTTGTTACCCTGCAGAAATGTCTCCATCTTTGTACTGCCATTAGAATGGCTAAAAACTCTTTCTCATAAGTGGATAACGCTTATTCCGTTGGGCCTAAGGGTTTACTGAAGTAAGCAATTGGTCTATTATCTTGAAGTAGAACAGCTCCAATACAGGCATCACTGGCATCACTCTCAAGCATAAATTGCTTAGTGAAATCTGGTAAAGCTAATATGGGAGTTGGAGTCATTGCTTCCTTAAGTTTATTGAATTCAGTTGTGGCTGTTGGACTCCAGATGAAAGATTTTTTCTTGAGTAAATCAGTTAATGGTTTACTAATAGCTCCATATCCTTGTAGAAACTTCCTATAGTATCCAGTAAGGCCAAGAAAGCCTCTGATTTCTTTAATAGTTGTAGGAGTTGGTCATTTTTGCATACAAGAAATCTTGTTAGGATCAGCAGATACTCCTTCAACTGTAATTATATGTCCCAAATATTCCAAGGAATGTTGTCCAAAATGACACTTAGACCAAGCTTTGCAAAGAGCCGATGTTGTCTCGAGGAGAGAAAAACAATCTTGAGGTGTTCCAAATGCTCAAATCATAATAAAGTTGTAAATGAGAATATCAAAGAAGAAGACCAGAACGAATTTTCTTTAAAATGGTTTAAAGATGTCATTCATGAGTGCTTGAAATGTTGCAGGAGCATTTTTTAGTCCAAACGGCATAACTTTGAATTCATAATGGCCTTGATGAGTTCTAAATGTTGTTTCGAAAATGTACATCTCATGTACTCTTATTTGATGATAGCCAGCTCTAAGATCAATCTTGGTGAAGATCACTGCACATTTCAGCTCATCCAATAATTCATCTATAATGGGTATAAGAAATTTGTCTTTGATAGTAATGTTGTTAAGCTTTCTATAATCAACACGAACCTCCAAGAACCATCTTTCTTTTGACTAAAAGTATAAGAGAAGCAAAAAGGGTTGTGGCTAAGCTTTGAATAATGCCAAAGGTGAAGCATCTCTTGAACTAGTTGGTCTACTATCGATTTCTCGGATGTACGGACATCTATAAGCTCTTTGGTTAACAAGAGTTGAAAGTGGTTGTAGTGGAATTGTGTGATCTAAACTCCTCGTTGGAGGTAGTTGAGTGGTCTCTTGGAAAATATCAGTGAATTCTTGTAGTAAGGGAAGAAGAGGTTCAGGAGTGGTTGTGGGTGTAGTAGTGGCAGAAATAGAAAATAAATGACCCACAATACCATGAGTAGTTTTGGCAAAAAAATTCTTAACTATTGAGCCACTCATCATGAGTAAAGTATTGTTATCAGTAGATCCTTGTAATGTGATCTTTTTATTATTGTATTTAAAAGAAATGCTGAGCTTAGAGAAGTTAAAGAGCACACCACCTAATGTCCCGAGCAATATGCTCCCGGTACAATATCACAACCTCCCAATGGTAATATTCTCAGATCTTCTACAAACTTGTGTCCTTGCATACTCTATTGAAGCTCAGAACACATGCCAATACTACTGGTTTTGTCTCCATTAGCAACAGTGACCAACATTGGAGCAGTGGGAGTAATATGGTAGTTAAGTGTAGAAGCTAAACTGCTATCAATGAAGCTAGTGGTGCTACCGAGTCAATCAGAATGGATACCTTATGCTTATTTAGAACACCAGGAATTCTTATGGTGTCTCCTGAACTGTTCCAGTGAGAGCATGAAGTGATATCTCAATGTCAAAGTGAATTGGAGACTTGACAGCTTTTTCAAAAACTTCCTCCTCCTCTTATGTCTCCTGTGACTCAGAAGTGTCCATTTGGAGCATGAATATTTTTTGTTTTCCTTTGCAAAAGTCCCCTGGCCTATAAACTGCATCAAAGTTGTAACATAAACCTTGATCTTTTCTCTTCTGCATTTCCTCTGGAGTGAGTCTTTTGATGGTAGGGCTTGCAGAGTTGGGTTTGGATTGAGAATTAGAGAAGGATTTTGGTGTCATTGGTGCAGATTTAGGTGAAGTGAGTATAGGTTTAGGAGGAAAATTTGGTGAAGAATATTGTCTGTTGTTATGAAAAGAAGTATTGAATGATCTAGTAAATGGATTAGTAGCTGCAGCTGCAATATTAACTTTCTGCTCTTATAATCTAGCTAAATAGAAAGCTTCAGATAAAGTTCCTGGTTGAAACATAGAGACAGATTTGCCAATTTCTTCCTTTAAACCACTAAGGAAACTCATGATAAAATAAGCTTCAGTAAGTGTAGGATTCATGTTTAATATCAAGGCTTTCAAAGATTCAAACTCTTTATAATAATCATCTACGGTTGAACTTTGAATAAGTTTTATTTAAACTACCCACAAAATTTTCCACAATGGGGTTTTCAAATCGAGCACAAATATGAGCAGCTAAATCTGACCATGTAATACGAGGTCTATTGACCTAAAAATTTACAAGACAATTTCTCAGCTTTACCTTCCAAGTAGATCGAAGCAATATTCTTCAGGTGCTCCTCAAGATCATTGATCTTGAAATACCTCTCACTTTTTCTCAGATCCAAACTCCTTGGATTATCACCATCAAAGCGTAGGAAATCTAACTTTGGTATCCGAGAATGATGATAGTGGAATGGAGGTGTAGTATGTTGATTGAAGGTATGAGCATCATGAGTTTCATTCTGAGAACCACTAGGTCTCTCAGTATGATGTTGAAGAAAATTTGTTCGCCAAGTAATTGCATAAGATTATCAAACTTTGTGGTTGAAGCATCAATCAACCACCTAGATCTCATGAGTTTTGTGAAGAACATCATGAGATCCTTTCAATTTTTCTACCTCTAAGCCAACTTCTTTCAAAGTCATGGTGAGAAATAAAAATTGGATGGGTTTTGAGTGGAAAGAACGGCTCTGATGCCAATTGTTGTATTGCTGCAACAATTAACAACAAGAATGATAAAGAAATTGATAAAATGATAATAGTAACCTCCCAAATCAAAGGATTCAGGCCAAATTCGAAATGATAAAACAAATAAGCAAATACAAAGGGTTATTTCCATTTATTTCTTCATACCTGAGAAGTGTATTCTCTTACATATTTATATCAATCATTGTAACCCTAAATGGTTACTCAACCGATGATCGACACGTGACAAGAAATCTAAGAAAAGCTACAACTTCTAGCAAAAGACTATTACAGACTTACAAAAGTGCAGCCCTTCAACTAGTCGTTACCAATTAGCATGCAACACAAGCTTTTACAAATGCGTTCAGAATCTTCTCTGATAATATTGTCTTATTTTGTATACGATTTGAAGGGGAGTGATCGATCATGGATATGTATGGTTGGAACGAGTACGTTGAGAAGGAAAAGCTAAAAGAAAAAGATGAAGTTTATGCGAAAAAGGGAAGGGCGCTTTTGCAGGAAGACGGTGAGTGGACTGGTTTTGTCGAATTAGAAAAATGGCCAAGTTACGATGAGAAGACAAAAGAAAAGATTGCAACTGACTTGAAGGATTATTTTAGATTAATACACGAGGATTATTCATTGAAAAGGTGGCCTTTCGCGAACAACCTAAGAGAAACAAGGTTATATACGTCCCCGCAGACTCACCCGGCTCAACGCCGCACGCATCAACTCGCTCGAGGACAACCACATGTTTGGAATAATTTGGAACACATTAAAGGCCATGATGGCCAAAGAGGAATAGCTTTCGGCTAAAAACGATATTAGGCAAAGCAAAAGACGTCCATATTAATATTTCTTTGATATTGTTTTAGGAGCTCATGTTGTTACTCTTCCGTTAGTTATAAAGGATATTTGTAGCATTTTAGTTATTCAATTTCAATTTTTTTTTTTTTTTGATGGAAAAGGTTAATATATTAACTTAAGAAATGTAATACAGAAGATCTACAATTTCATTTTCATCAAAATTATTAGAAGTAATACTCTCTTTTCGCACTCGTTGACACAAGTGTGATGACATATGATGAAGTCTTCGGATCCTTGCTTCTTTTGCAACCGAGTCTCACCGCAGATTGTAGTCCCCTGTTAATAAATTTAACTCGAGCTTGAGGAAGTTTATCCAATAAGTAAATTGCTTCTTTAATAGTATTCTCCGCACCCATGAAGCTTCAGATCTTGTTTGGTGATAGAATCTCGAAGGAGTTTACAATCAAGACTATACATACGCTAGAAAGAATATTATTTTTTAGCCACTTTAAAGCATTTAACAGCTTTTGCTTCAAAGATGTAACGCCGAGGAAGCCCAATCGATCCTAATAAATATGTAGAAAAGCTTCTGGTCTACCGAGTATAGAATAAAGGCATATCCCATGGATAGATTTTCTTTTTTAAAGGACGCATCAATAAAAATTATCCAATCTGACTTGATGTTGTTCCACACGTGATTGGTAATCTTCGTTTTTCGGATGCCTTGAGATTTGGTCTCTTCCTTGATAACTGAAGACTGGATGAAACTTTTATCTGCTGAATTAAATAGGAAGGATCCGGAACGGTTTTCCTAAAAACAACCTCGCATCTATATTTCCATATGAACCAAAGAATGATTGCAACTTGTTCACTAAATTTCGAGAAGTTTTGATCGGCGATCCAAAATTCAATCCACTTGCTAATCACATCTGTGTTAACTCGCGAATTGACCGCTTCCAAGGAGCAACCAAACCAAACTGCTCTGGCAAAAGGACATGTTCTAAAAAGATGATTTTCCGTTTCCATAGCTTGGTTATTGCACATTTGACACTCTGGGGAAACCTCTGGATTATGAGCCGCTAGTCTACTCGAGGCCTGAAAGCTTTCGAATTAATTTCCAAATAAACAAATGATCCGAGGTAGAGTCTCGCAACTTCCATAGTTTTTTCCACGGAAATCAATATCATTCTCATTATCGAATTACGATTAATGAGAAAGTTATATATATTTTTAACCGAGAAATCTCCCCGATTGGTGGTGAGCCCATCTTATCCTGTCACTATCTTCTTTTTTTGGGGTAATAGCTGAATTCTTTCTTTTATATCCGGAGAGAACAAATCATCTAGCTTTTCCGTGTCCCAATATCCTTCATTATTTATTAGCTCTTGAACTTTTTTATGGAAAATTATCATCTCTCGTCCCTTGGTTTATTTAATATATCCGTATTCTAATCCATTTGTCCTCCCAAATCTTCGTATGAGCTCCATTTTTCACTTGCCATATATAATTTCCTTTAATTATATTTAGACCTTTCAATGCTTGTCCAAATCCATGATAGCTCATAGTTTCTTGTAGGATCGAAGGGATTCGAATTATAGAAATATTTCGCTTCTAGAAGTTTAACCCATAGCTGATCTTTTTCCATCATTAATCTGCTAGCTAGTTTTGTTAAAAGAGCTATATTGAAATTATGAGGATTTTGTATTCCCAATCCCCCTTGTGTTTTTGGCTTGCACATGCCTTTCCACGCCTTTGTAACCACCTTTACCTTTTGACCTATCTTTATTCCACCAAAATCTCTCTCGGATTTTATCTAATTTATCCAAGGTTTCTTTAGGAAGAGCTAGCATCTCGTGATCTCGATATGTCGGCACGCTTGAAGAATTGATTGAATTAAGACTGCTTCGCCCGCTTGAGATAACAACTTTGATTTCCAACCTTTCAAGGTATTATAATATTTTTGAAGTAGCGGCTCAAAATTTTCCTTCCTGTTTTTATCAAAGAAAAGAGGAGTTCCTAGATACCTGTCTTTTTTAGTCATCAACTGGACTTTAAGGATTTTTGCTATTATTTTCCCATGTTTAGGATGAATTTTAGGGCTAAAATAGATTCCCGATTTTTGAAGATTAACCATTTGGCCTGTAATTCCCCCAAATTGAGATAAGATATCCAATAAGTTTTTCGCTTCTCCCGCATCCGCTTTGGTGAAAAGAAAACAATCATCGTTGTTGAAGAGATGGGATATGGTAGGGGCGTGTTTATTTATTTGAAGTCCCGAGATTTTATTTTCGCTTGTTGCTTTTTCAAGGAGTCTTGAGAGGATCTCCATGCAAATTAAGAAAAGATACGGGATAAAGGATCACCTTGTCTTAGACCCTTGAATTGGAAAAAGTTGGGCCCGGGGATCCGTTTAGAAGGATAGCAAAGGAGGTAGTGGAGATGCATTGAAAGATGAGATTAACCTACCATCACAAGCCAAAAGAGGATAAAGCTTTTCTAATAAAAGGCCACTCAACTCTATCAAAAGCTTTGGAGAGATCTATCTTAAGAGCAAAAAAACCCTTCTTTTTTTTGGAAGTTTTCATAGAATGAATCAATTCATGGGCTATGATAATGTTGTCTGTAATTTGTCTCCCTGGAAGAAAAGCCGATTGATTGGGAGAAATTATCCTATTCAATAGGGTTTTAGTCTATTGGCTATGATCTTGGAGATAAGTTTATAAATCGTGGTCTTTGAGGTCGACGGCTCAAATCGGCTGGGGTTTGAGGTGTTGATATTTTTGGGATAAGAGTAATATAAGAATGGTTGAATTGATGAGTCATAATCCGCTCTAAAAATTCTTGTATGGTGTTTGTAATATCCGACCTCAATATTTCCCAATTGACTTTGAAAACCCCAGGTTGAAATCCACCGGGCTGTGAGCTCCCAAGGGTTCATTTTCGACAGAGTTGACCAAATTTCTTCTTTGGATGGAACTTGGGTTAGAGAAGAATTTTCCGAATCTGAGATGCAAGGTTGGATTATTTCTGAGAGGTCGACATTGTAGTTACCCATTTGAGAAGTTCCAATTTGGGTGAAATGGTTGATCAATAAAGCATTGATTTGGTCTCGGTCTGATATCCAAAGACCAGAAGGCTCCCAAGAGAGTGAATTGCATTGATCCTTTTTCTATTGTAGAGGCGTAAGCATGGAAATATTCTGTTTTGATCATATTCTTTAAAGAACTTATCCCTAGATAGTTGATGGTAATAATCATTTTTAATCTTGTACCATTTCCCAGTTGACTTTGGAGGTTCTTAAGAGTATCAATTTTAGAAGAGAAGTTCCCGGATTTGTGAATATTTTCTATTTTGTTATTAAGAGTTTTAATATTTTTATGAATATTGCCGAAAACATCGGAATTCCATTGGGCTAGGTCTGAAGAGAGAGATTTTAGGTTAGAGGCTAAGTTCCTGTCAGGAGATTTTGAGGAATGGAGGTTCCAAGATGCTGCCACTACAGTTGCTAACGTAGGGTGCGAAAGCCAGGATCTGAGGCATCTAAATGGTTTGCTAAGTCTTTTTGTTTCCGGGTTGGAGTCAAAAAGTATAGGGGTATGGTCAGAACCAACTCTTGTTAGGTGACTTACCTTTGTGTTATGGAAAATCTGAATCCACTGGTAAGAAAATAAGGCTCTATCAATCCTTTCGCAGATATTAGCATCTCCGCTTCTGTTATTTGACCAAGTAAATGGTGCTCCTTCATAACCCGCATCTTGGAGACCCAAAGAGTCGATAACTTGAGTAACAAAAGCCTTGCTGCTAGAGCTCGAATTGTTGCCGCCTTGTTTTTCTCCCGATCCGTGATGATATTCGAGATCTCCAATTAGAACCCAAGGCTTTTGAATTTGTTCCCAAGATCCAAATATATGACCATTGTGCTATTTTCTCATCTCACTTCCACCGCACCGTAAACGCAAGTAATTTCTATTTCTTTGTCACCAATTAACATTTCAAAATGACACACATTTAGATGAGATGAGATTAATTTCAGATCTACATTATTGTGCCAGGCTATTGCTAACCCCTTAGCGATACCCACCGAAGGAACTATAAACCAATCATGAAAGTTAAATTTCTTCAAAATAAGGTCCATTCTGTCGAATGGGGCCTTTGTTTCGGATAAGAAAATGATATCTGGTTTATGCAACTGGCAAAGGTGATTTAAATGATCCTTGGTGATTGGTGTCCCAATACCTTGGACATTCCAAGATAAAAGTTTCATTAAGAAAGAGATTTTTCAGTTTGAGAGTGGTAAAAAAAAAAACAGACGACTCAGAGGCCAAGGCACTAAAACTTAATCTAGGCCCACACGTCCAGAAGATAGAAAAAGTCGAACTGAGGGGAACTAGAAAAACCAAGACGCTAAGAGTTAATAAGAAAAGCTCTAGTTTGGGTATCCTGTACTAACTGCTTTGAAAAACTCTTTAGGGAAGAGACTAAATAATGTAGGACAATTAAATAAAATGAAAAAGGAAGACACTATAGATAGAGACTGATCACAAAACACAAAAGATAATAAAGGAAAGAAGAGTAATTGATTTACCAGATTAAGCACAAAGGATGGTTCAGATCAATTGGGATTAAGAAAGAAAAGATGATTACTAAAAACAGGCTAACTAAAAACAGAAAAATAGATTTAAAAAAGCTACAGAACAGTTCACTAAATTAGGAAACTAGATTTCAACACAAAGAAGAAAATCATAGGCTCTAATAGATACTGTTACACCAAGTTCTTCATATGGGGATAGTTACGTATTCTTTAAGTAGAGGTATGTTGCCAAGGTTGAAATATATACTCTCTGATTCATGTTCTTTTCCCGTGTCTTTAGACCATTTGACGATGCAACTTTTGACTCTTGAAACAGTGATGTGGATGATCACAAATAATTAGTGAAGGTTCAATCACAACTACTTCCCTTAGCTCTGAACCCCTTTCTTGTCAAAATCACTTACCAAGCTTATGAATAATCCAGTCACAGAGCCCAAAAGGAAACCTTGAAATTATGAAATTCAAATTCACCCTATTGACCAAACTCTATTTCAAAACCAACAATAGAGCAAAATTAGAACTAAGTCTGATAATTGCCTTAACATAAGAGACTTTCCGAAAGAAGACGACTGGGAAGGATTAAACCCAGATTTTCACTTAAAAACAGACCAGAGAGGATAAAAATTCCAAGAACTGATAAGCAAAAATGAAAGAGAAACATTAGATGACTCCTATAATACAGCAACAATCCTAACACCCGAAAACTCTCCAATCAAAAACAAAAAAAAAACTCTATGCGACTCAAGCTCAGCTGAAAAACTGGTTAAAAACACCTCATCATCATCTTAACTCATAGACAAACCACCTTGAACTTTCAAAGAAGCCAACAAAGAACAATTTCTGTCTGATAGCGACAAAAAC
This sequence comes from Papaver armeniacum, assembly GCA_023531295.1. Lineage (NCBI taxonomy): Eukaryota > Viridiplantae > Streptophyta > Magnoliopsida > Ranunculales > Papaveraceae > Papaver > Papaver armeniacum. The sequence goes on along the minus strand of JAJJWW010015466.1, from coordinate 737,121 downwards.
TACCTAAAATCTCAAGTTCAAGTAAAAATAAGACGACCAACAGTTGAGACACATCACCAATGACAAGCGACAATCATGGTGATACAAGAAAACCCAGCTAACTAGCTACCAGACATAAAAAAATTTAGGAGGTGATTAAAAACAACAGTTAGACTAAATAACTAGAGATGCACAACGCTGCCGGAAAACAGAATCCAAATTCCAGAGTTTAAGGGGCGAAAGGATGACATAGAATTATAAGGAAGATAAACAATAAGGTTATTATAAAGAACCTAGGATGAAAAGGAAGAGGAAAAACGATGAGACAGTAATGGACATAGGGGAAATAAAACATTACAATCTCAAAGAAACGAAAAGAGCTTAACCCAAACAAAAAAAAAGACTTCTTCCACTTAAACGAAACAACAGCAATTATCAGAAATTTAAAAAACCTAGGGTGAAATGAATCCACATAATTTCAAGTTAGGGAAAAGAGATACCTGCCTCCATCAATTGAACTCTTCCTTATCTGCTCTGAGAAAATGTTGTTAAGTGATTGAACCAGCTGCAGTGACCAAAATAATCGTCCACCTCTTACATTTAAATATTAAATCCCCTTATCTTCGATACAGATCCGTGACTTGGGTAACAGACATCCATCAGAGCCTATGAACGGCGAATTAGCCGCTCATGGCCTGATTGAAAACCAATAGAAGATGAAAAAACTTTGGAAGATTCGAAATCAAAACAAAAAACTTAGGTTTGAATGTTGAGAAATCTAATTCAAGGACAGATAAGAAGTTTTAGTTAAGAAACTTAAACATGCAATGGATTAGATCTTCAACAATGGCGAAAATCGGTGATGGTGTGTTGGATCGGCCGTCGCCCGATTCGCGGATCGACTCATGAGCCTTCAACATGCAATCAGAAGCAGATTAATTTACCTCGAATATAATTAAAAAGATAAATATTTACGTGACACTAGCCCCACACTAATTATTGGTCCCACCGATTACCAAACGCGGCGGTATTTAAGCATGATAACATCGCACCGGTTGACTGACTAAAGATATTGTGGCTCCCGCACCTGTTGTCCTTTGATCTTGGATCAGTGGTTATCTTTTGTACCATAATAAAATATGATGTGTGGACCACCTGTTTAAGGTTGTTGTTAACCAATGAGTAGTTTAAATTTTCTTTCTTTATTGTTTTTATTTGCTTTTTCTAAGTATTTGTTTTTTGCTGTTGAAAATTTTGAAATTTGACAGGAAAAATGCGCAAGAGTACGGGGAATAGAAACCTGGCGAGATTGGGGTATACCCTGATTAATTGGGGTATACCCAATAAGACAAAATATGGTTATTTTGAAATAAAAAAGGTCATCCCTTAACCATATATTTTTTAAATGACTAATATACCTTTTATTTAATTAATACTAAAAATCTGATTAGGTTAATTAATTAAGTTTAAATTGATTGAATAGATTAAACTTATGAATTTTAAGTTATGAAATTTTGTTTTTGATTGAACTTTTGTGGATGATTTTTGATGATTTTTTTGTTTTGAGAATATCTTCGAACGAAAATGAAGACATAACCAGTCAATACTTCTAAAAAGGATTGCAAATGCGGTATATGAAATCATACTCAAAATCAAAGAATAAATCAAGATTTCTACCGTGAAGTATGAAAAGCCCAAGAAGGTCGAAATGAAGATCATGCCGCCAAAGTGGCCAAGATCTTCATCTCGACCTTGTTGCTTAGCCAAAAGTGGTCGGCATGATCTTCATCGTCGACCTCGCCTCGGCCAAAAAGTGGCGAAGATGATCTTCGTCACGACCTTGCGGAAGCTTTTGTTTTTTGACATACAAGAGATGACATAAAATTTATTAGCCTATAAGGTATTCAAAAATACCCTTCCTATTTGTTTTAAAAGAAGGTATTTAAAAAATACCCCCGCCGTCCTGCTGAAAAATTTACAACGTCGCCATGGTCATATGAAAAAGCTCGACAAGATATGCATGTTACGACCTTGCCGACCAAAAACACGAAATCATAATTTTTCGATTTCTAACCTAATATAACAATCAAATCACACAAATACAATGATGGGTTTGAGTTTAAACATCATTTATAGTCTTTTTTCACTGGTAGAGTCAACAATTTTTTGGAAAATCAAAGTTGAAGATTTTTATATGGCTTTGGCTGATGGAAGATGAAGATGAAGAAGAAGAGAAGATTAAGAGTTGGTTAGTTTTTTAATTTTAGGGTTAATGAAATTAAGAAATGGGTTTATTTTTAAGATTTAATTAGTTCAAGGGTATTAAAGTAAAATCACCATTTTTAATAATAACACACCATGTACCTTGAAATTGGGTATACCTCAACTAACTGCATACCCCAATCTTCGCCAGAATAGAAAATGTTTTGGATTTCTCTCTCCCGTATTTTTTTTTTTTTTGAAGCATACCTCTCCCGTATTGTTGCTATAGGATTACATCATTAAATTAAAAGAAAATTTCATTAAATTTGGATTCATTTATTTTTTTATAGTTGAAAGTACATGATAGTAAACTACTCCAACCTTAAGGCTAGGTTTGGTAATGCTTTTATTTTTCCAAAAGTACTTTTTAAAAACTATATATGTCAATAATTTTTGAAATTGTTGTTTGGTAAAAATCTAAGTGCTTTTCACCCAAAGCACTTTCCCAGTTCCTCAATTTTCAAAAGTCAAAAGGAGGACGAGCTTTAAAAGATACAAAAGCACAAGCTTTGGTCTCACCAAAATTTAATGCTTGATTTATCCATTTTGTCCATATTTTTATTTTATAAATGACAAAAATTACCATTAAATATATATACAATCAGTTTTTTATTTTTTTATTTTATTTTATTAATATTATTATATTTTATTTTCAAACTATTTTATGATACCATTTCATTTAATTTATCAAAAATTAAAATAAAAAAAATATTAAATAATTATTTAATTTTAGTTTGATTTTTTGTTTGAAAATTATGTATATATATAAAAAGTGGTTAAGTAAAATAATTTTTTTAACAATTATAATAATAGTAACAATTAGTAAATTTAATATTTAATATATTTATATTTAATAGTAAAAAATAAAATTATTTTTTAACTCAATAAAATTGAATAAACGATTTTCAGAGATATGTCTGTTTTTGTCATTTGCCACAAACAACAATGGTTGAATATGATATTTTACCAAACACATTTTGATTGCTTTTTTAATCACTTTTAACTTTTTAATTAATATTTTACCAAACGTTTAGTTGTTTTTCTCACGCAGAATTATTAACGTAAAGTGCTTTTACAAAGCCGCAACAATACCAAACTAAGCCTAAGTCTTATGGGGTGCTAATCTAGTAGTTAGATTGGCAATCCACGTCGACTAGATAACCACCTGTCTTATGAGTGCTAATCTAGGGCAAAACAGATTAGCAAAATCCACGTCACCGAGACCACCGCTTAGCGATGAACCTGCTAGCGCTTTATATTTCAGCCATCGATCAAAAAGTAATCGCAAGTTACTTGAACCATTCCGCGAAAAGGTGGTTTTCCTCACAAATGATTAAGCGTAACTATCTAGTCAAAGTTAGTTCATGTGAGCGATCGGTAGGAGAGAGAACTAGTGTTAACAAATAGGCAACACTATTCTCTAACTCTAGACTCAATCTACCCGCAAGACTTAGCCTTGCATTGGTTTCCCGGTCTCCCAATGAAATATCAAAAAATCTAAACAGACCGGCTAGCTAAACCATTCCAAAACCACTTAGAGACATTAAGTGGACTCAAACCACCCTTTAATGGCCCCGTGTAAGTTTCTAGTGGGCGGGTCCCACCCCTCCCACTCACAAAGGTTTTTGTGTGATTTTGTGAAATATAGATTTTTTTTTGCAGACCCTCCTATAGCTGGGATATCGGGCCTTGGTCCAAATCCGAGACATGAGGGGGCACAATCTTAATGGTTGAGAGGGAAATGATTCTAATATTGGGATTAGTAGCGGGTTGAAGAGAGGAGTGATCAAGGGTCCAGATTCATTGTCCCGGGATATGGACCATAACAATTGTCCCACTTATAGAGTTTTTCGTTTCCATTTTTTACGGGGCTGTAGTTAGCAATTCTGAGACAGGATACTAGGAGCTATGTGGTAGTTTTTAGCGTTTTGGTGGTGTAGAAAAAATAATGATTAATAACAGTGGACCGAGTTCACGGTAATAAGAAGCCTTTAGATCCTAAATTCCTAAAGAATTTTCTTTTAATAGAAACACTCTTAAGTTTGTAGATCTTACAAAATATCCCGAGAGGTGTGGTATAATTTTCCGTTCACATGCCGCTTTACATTAAGTAGATTCAACCTTATAAGAAAGTTCGGAGGTTGGACTAATGTATTCACTTCTAAGAGCATCTCCAAAGTGGCGCGACTATTACCAAAGATGAAAGATAAAAAAAAGACCAAATTTAAGTTTGGTCCGAGTGTGATTTAAATGGGTGGCGACTAAATTTGGTGGGGCGGAACATATGTTCGCGCAGTGTGGGGCGAACATTTTATCCCCGCCCCACAAAGAATTAAAAAAAAAAAAAAAAAAATATTTGGGGCGAACATATAATGTTCGCTTCACCAAAGTAATATATAATGTTCGACTCAACAAAGGAAAAAAAAAAAAAGTGGGGCGAACATTTTATCCCCGCTTGGTGTGGGGCGTAATCTATATCCCCGCCTGGTGTGGGGCGTAAACTTTAAGTTCGCCTGGTTTTGGGGCGAACATTATATCAACAGGGGCGAACATTATATCAACGCTCGTATATTTGGGTTTATCTTTGTCCCGACCAAATATAATCGCCCAACGTTCATTTAGTCCGGTCTTTGTCGATGGTCCGTCCCGCTACGCTTTGCTTGTAGACCAAATAAATGGGTTTAGTCGGCCATCTGCAGCTGCTCTAAAACAATAGATGAATAGAGAAGATTTTGAAGCTCGTCTAAAAAAGCTCGACAATGTGAATGCTTGGCGGAAAAAAGTTGACTATTTGTTGAGTTTTGCCTTATACAACGAGTTGAAAACTTTTGAAATTAAAAGAGGAATCCAAGAACAAACGACAATTATGCTGGATCTAATGTGGAATTGGAGATTGCAATTAAACTGGATATATGCCTGGGGATTCAGAAAAAGAGATTTTCAAAGAGCTAACGTCACCGAAATCCAAGAGTTTCAGTCAAACATTACGGACAGTCAAACTATCATTCAAACCCATTTGACCAGACGAACCGGTTCTCGTCCGTTCTTATTTCTTAAGTTTCATTTTTTTCCTTCTTTACCCCTCAACTATAGTTAGTAACCCAACTACAATTCTTGCTTGAGTTCGGTATTTTCACTCTTATTTGGCTATGTTTTCTCTAGGTATTTTGATCTAATAAAATAGTAAAATCACTGGTCCCCAAAGTTGTTCCCATCTCCCCATTCGTAGAAGAAAAATGATGGTCAATTTTCGTAACAAAGTGGAGGGGATACAACCGGTTTTGAAGAAAAGGATCTTTGGTTTGTAGAAGAAATCTAGGTGAGGAAGATTACACAACTTCTCTATTTCATGAGGTCAAGTGAGTTTAAACGCAATATTTTACATAGGGTTCTATCAATTCTTAACTAGTCATTTATTTCTTCTTTCTTGGATTAGCTTGGTGATCTATCAAAACCCCATTTTTCGTTTTTCGTTTCAGTTTCATGATTTCATTATGATTTGAGCAAAATCCAGATTTAATTCCAAAAAAAATTATCATGATTTGAATGAATGAACCCATTTTCTTATTAGGAAATCTCTAATGCACTTATTTCCTGGCAAAGATGTATCTCAAGTAGCAAGGTGATCGACTTGTTCAAAGTGAATGCAAGGTACACCTTGTTCTCGGATTATGCAAGGTTCAATTCTACTTAATCTGTAGAGTCGGTACAACACATGGTTTATATTATCTATTGATTGGTACTTTGTGTTTTTCCTAAAAAGGGAAATAAATATGGCAACATCCATCATTTCTCAAATCTTTTCTCTCAACCATTTTGTCCCAGTCCAGGACGATGCAGGGGCGGGGCTTTGATTTTTTTACAAAGTTTGGTGACATGAAGGAGACATTAGCAGCTCTTTGTGAGTGGCAACAAGCGAGATACAACTATCATTTTATAGTCGGGTACCCAATTTTAATTTATACGACCATGAACAACATAACCAACTTATTTTATAGAACTATATCTTAGTATTACCTAATTTTTCTTATACGACCTTATGAAAGTAATATATTGTATTTTGTGTGGACACTATATTTTATGAAGAAATATCATGATATCATTAATCCCTCTCTATGTCAATAGCTACGCCTCCAATGCTATCGGAACAAAACCATCTAGTACCGACGTACTAGTGCACCCTCAATTTCTCCATTTACCTTCCTTGGTTTGATTTGTATGTATCATATCAACGATCGGTTGGACTTGGTCTTATACCTGTATGTATATATTTATGTATCTTGTGTATGCTATCGCATCATATTGTACCATTACGTCTTCCATTTAGCATTTATTACGAGATTCCTCGGGAAATCTATTATATTCGGATTATTATTGGCAAGACAAGAGAACACGAAAGGTTGATTTAACTCGTCATCCTTAATTTGTATTGTTGTTGTTTGGTACCTATTCATGAATGAAGTATGAAGATTTTGAGTTTTGAAAGTTATCTTTCCGAGGGAAATGCAATTATGGTTTCTATTTTTCTCTTTTGAATTATGAGTAGCATTTGTAATCTATGTATTGAATTAAATTTAGAACTAAAAGTTAGAGTATTAGTCCAATTAATTTGGGATAAAATACCACAAAGGCGTACCGTTATCTATTGGTTTGATGTTTACAATAATATGTATGTGCCGTAACTAAGTAACCACTTTGCAATTCAAATATTGAAGCTAGGAAGGGTGTTCGATCTACGTACATTTGTGTTGTAGTTAAGAAATTATCGGTCAGAATGTTTTAGTATAAATCTATTGGTATGGGGTTGTAGGCTGTGGTCGCGTATCTTTATGATTGTCCATTAGGTGATAAATATCAAGGCCTTCGAGAACGTATTCGTTGTTGTGCATTGTTTCCATTCAAAAAGTATTATTTGTTCGTGGCTCCATATATGACACATATTTCTCCCGGGAAGAGACTCTTGTTTGGCATGAAATTTACATATGTTTATTAAAAGCCTTGTGTTTACAATGTAAGGAGGGCCATAATGCGTTTCTTATAGTTTCAAGTATGAATAATTCCAAGGTTAATTAGCAATCCATTGCAAAGACCGCCATTAGTCCCATCAGGATCTTTAATGCGAAATCAAACATGAAGTTGATTCATAAATAAATCTTGAATTTGGTACAGTGGATTTGCAAAAAACTTGCTATTTCGACTGTTCACTTGAAAGCTCTAATCTTATTCTAACATCGCATTTTTCAACTTACCTATATCTCAAATAAATGCATTAGAGACTTCGCATTTTCTTCGTCTTCTTCTTTTGATTCAATCTTCTGCAATGGAAGGAAATCGAATTATGGTAACCTAGATTTTCTGAGGAATGATTGGTTTCTCTGTACAATGCCATGTTCCATTACAGTCATAGATACCAAATTTGGATATACACATAAAAAAGAAAGATCAGATAGAAACAAAGAAAGAAAGAAACCTTAAATCAGGAAAGCCATAAACTCTGAAATGATAATAACTTGCTTGGAAGACAAAAACTTGGGAGAATCATATTGAGGATCTCCCCCTCTGATTCTCTGAATTTTTTTCCTCAGGGTCAAAGCTTGGTTTGAAGTGTGGGTGCAATCTACAAATCAAATCCATTCATAGTTTTATTAATCTTTGATTTATGGACACTTGCATACTATAAACAGATTGCCATACCAAGTTGTAAGATTCACGTACAAAAAGAAAAAGGCTCAAGATTCACGATAAACTAAGATGATCTTTCAAATATCAACAATGTCATGGAAAAGATCAATCAAAAGAAGTTTTATGCAACCAGAGGTGAATATGTTATCATTAAATGTTGTTTTTAGGATAGGGTGCATAATATTAGCTCTAGCAAAGGAAACCATGTAACCTAAATTACTTAATCCAGATGTTGTGTTTGACATACGTAGTTTGGAAGGGGCCGACCCTCTTGGCAGATGACAGAAATGCGCAGGACAACACGCAATGTCAAAAGCCATTGATGTGTTTTGTACTTGATAAGCAGTAGGACATCCGTGTACATATTAAGCAATTAATTAAAGTTCACTACGACAATCAAGTTTTGAGTCTCAACCACACTTTTGAAAAATCAGATGAAACCAATTGGTATCAAACCGTAATCAGTGTTAATTCTCGTGTTCATTACTGCATTGATCCTCCATGACAATAAAAGTTGCATATCTCACATTTTAGCTTCTGTATGTAAGATAAAAATAATAATGCACTATTTTATCAAACAGACGGGAAAAAATGTTTTTGATCCAAAGATTTGAAAGCCACACAATATTCAAATTGATCCGTCAAATTTTTAGTATCATTTTCCAAATTTGTGCCTTTAAACCAAGAGCATCCATGATACAATGCAAGAGAAAACTGTATGAAACTGAAACAATTGAATCCTGAAAGTCGCAAATAAACTTGAACCATTTGAACTTCTCTTAAAATACAAGTACATGTGCACCACCAACAATATTAAGCCTCCACTCCTTGTTGTTATACGATCTCTCCTAGATAGTGTTAAGATTCGGGCACTTTTACTGGAGAGACACTGATATCGCAAAAGTGAAGCAACAACCAAGGTATTAACTCCGAAACTTACTCCTTTTCATTGCATTTCAACCTATGATCTTCCGACAAAGAATATATATAGTTACTTCTATTATGCAACGAGAATCACCAATGGAGATCATCGTTACCACATACGTGCTCGTTATTACAAAGGTGACAGGTTGTTGCCGACGTTCTTGCTTGAAAATTTAAGCACTTTGTTAGATTACATGAGGTCGACTTAACCACAAGAAAACAAAAGAAGATGCTAGGCAAAAAACCAGTGTACCACAGATAATTCTGCAAACTTTTCCACTGAAGCTCTTGGCAATGCTGCCAACCACTCATCTCTACTCATATTTACACCTTACACCATTTTATTCTTAGGAGTTGGGAGAAACTAAGAAATTTATGACTGACAGGGTGAACCAAGATATAGTGCATTTAAGTTCGGAGATGATTCGTATATGAAAACATTTAATTTTAACAGTCTTAAACAGGTTTCATGCATGATTCATCTTTGACAGAGATCCGTAAATTACAAATGAGCACAAATCATCTGATGGAACAAAATGCAAATAAGTTAATACACCTATAGACCAGTTGACCCAATTTATTTTAGACGATCCTTCTATTGTCTACCCGATTTATTTTGTACGACATTGAGAACATCTACCCAATTTCTTTTATACGACTTTCAGTGAACTGTACCCATTTTATTTTGTTGGATACTGTTGGGACTGATACATGTTTCATTTTTCGTGACATAAAATCTGTTACGATATCACTAATTGTGTTAAGAAGATGGTGGTGAGGATTGTCAATTAATACAACACGATCATCTGGATTAGTAGGCGACATATTAACAAAGAGATTTTTCAATTAATACATCATGATCATCATAATAAGATAAGCTATTTTAAGTTGTTTACGGACAGATAACATATCCAACTTTAAGTCGTAGAATATAAGCTTGGGTTCAAGATCAGATGACCTCAAATTCACACCTACGAAGAAGAAAAAATATAGCACACCACTTATTAGCTCAGACAATAGACTTACAAAGTACCTTTAGTTCATACGAAACAAACCACCCAAAATCAATCAACGAACCCATACACAAGATCACATTAAAGAGGAATCGAATTAGGGTTTCTCAATCAATTGCCAACAATCGCATCGCAATAACAAATAGTTGAATTTGAGTGTTGCGCAGATCAGAAAATTTTTAATTTTCCATATCAGTATAGTGCCCATATCAGAATTAACTTCAACTTTACTCTCCATTAACCATGATTGAGGGCAAAAATGGAAAAAAATGAAACTTAAGAAATTTTGGACGGACAACCGATTTTGTCCGTCAACTTAGGTTGACTCAAAAGTCGTCCGTCTGTGAGGCAAAACAGAATTCTTAGGATTTCTGTGAGGATTTCCCATTTTCAAAGGATGTCCAATATTTCAAATCATGTTCAAACTTTGATCAAAAAGATAAAAAATCATGTTGAAATGGGAATGTATGGTTAAATTGTACTCCCTCCGTTCTTTTTAATAGACTGGTTTTGTTTTTTTTGAGAAAATTAAGGAAATTAAGAGAGCCAATCATTGAAAGTGGTCCTCATGATACTTGTCAATAAAAGAAGTGAAGTGAAATGGTCCCCATGACACTTGTCAGCAAAATAAGTAAAGCGAAATGGTCCCATGACACTTGTCATCAAAAGAAGTTAAGAGAAAATGGTCCCAAAAAAATAACGTAACATTTGACTTTCCCAATTAGGAAACCAGCCTATTTTTTGTAACATTTATTTATAGAAACCAGCCTACTCCCTCCGTTCCATTTTACTTGATGTTATAGAGTTTTTCACGCAGATTAAGAAACATCAGAGAGAGTTAAATTTTTCCAATTCTACCCATATTAATACCTTTTAAAAAAAAATTAAATGACCAACCTTTTAGTTTCTAGATTCTAGGAAGGTTACCAATCCCATTGTAATTTACTTGGGATGTACCAAATTTTTATGGATTAGAGTGTATATCCTCTATGGGAAATATTTAAAATTGGAGTAATTGTTTATGTGTTGATTCCAAAGCAAGGGTAAATCAGAGAGAATTTGGGGAAAATAGTAAAACTCTCATCTATTTTGGAACAAAAAATAAACCCTAAAACATCAAGTAAAGTGGAACGGAGGGAGTATTATTTAAGAACGGAGGGAGTAAGTTGTAACGTCGTTTATCTGCTTCGCTCTTTTTGAAGCGCTTTTTATCTTTTGCTGCACCTTGTATGTATTTTTTCTCCTTTTTTTTTTTTTTTTTTTTGAAACAAAAACATTCATTCAATTAAAGAACCAAAGTGTTAAGATTACAGGATGTTTCGGAAACAGAAATGCGAGATATTTCATTAGACTGTTCAACTAACAAATATGGCCTAATCATTTCTGGAATTTGCACTCATGTTTGTTGAGAAAAACTAGACAGTCTACCCTCCTTTGCAAGAATGTAAGCTGAATTGTTACCAGTTCAATGAATGAATTGGAAACCTAAAAATTTTGTTAACTTCCGCCATCATCATTTTTACCTCCTCCAAAGAACCTTGAACCTGCCAATAAATGAAGTTTTCTTTCCATTCAAATAGTCTATCACCTTTTTGCAGTCCCCCTCAAGAGAGAATTGATAAGCCTCTTTCTCTTGCCCATGTTGCGCCTTCGAAAACAGCTAGTGTCTCGGCCTGTTCAGCTGAAAATTTTGATACGTATTTTTTCTCCTTTAATACGTATAGATATGTCAATATTTTTTCCTGAAAAATATAAGAAACAAAGGATATCTCCGTAACCGGAACGCCCTAACTTGAGGGACCACACTTTGAAGTTTGGAGTCCGTTTCTTGTATTTTTCCCGCTTTTAGGAAATTCTTCCTTCTTGTATATATCGCCATCTTCTAAAAACTAGCATCACCAGGTCCACCAGTGATAATTCAAGAAAGATCAAAGCACCCCATTAATTCATTTTTACCAGAAAAATAAATAAAAAATCTCTTAATAATACATTAATTTAAATGATTTAAATGAGAATCATTATGATTATGGTAATGGTAATTTGAAGTCGACGAATAAGTGTAATTAGGAGATATAAGAGGAATTAGTAGGTGGGAAACAGATTAATCAAAGTCCATAAAAGTGATTATCATCCTTAAATAGAAACTAGCACTTCATTTGAAAGCTGTTTATGATGGAAAAACTGCATAATGCCAGTAGCATTTATTGAAAGAAAAGGCTCTCTGGTTTCTCATCATACTTTATTTTGCTTTTGTGGGTGAATAATTTTGAAGTTCATTTGGTCTAGAAGGATTTTGATCAGGGTTCTTTTACAACAATCTGCACTTCTTCTTTTACAGCAATCTACATCTTCATCTTCTTGGCATTTGGTTAGTATCTTTCTCTCTTTGATTCGTTTTTGTGTCTGATTATTTATTTTTATTTTTCATAAACTAAATTCAAAGTGTTAGATCTAAATTTGTTCTACTACATGAATCTGTAATTTGTTGAAGTGCTAGTTTCGGAGATGCTTTTTTTTTTTTCTTTCAAATTTCTACATGAATCTGTTAGTTTAAGGACTTGTTTTGGAGATGCTCAATTTTTTACAGAGATGGAACAGAAACTTGAACAATTATTAAAACTAATAAACCTAACAACTCTGGAATTACAGTAGAGAATCACACCAATGGGTTCATCAATTTTAGTTCTTTTCTTGTACGGTTTAGATGGTATTGTTTTGAAAGGACTAATTCCTCCCCAACCACATAAGAATCGTGCATAAAATAGGAGAGTTAGGTCAATGAGTGATTCCTCCATCCCTCAGATTTTTTTTTTTTTAGGAAACTTGACCAAGCAAGGTTAAGTGGTCGATCAATTTAGCCCACTGTGTTATCCAATTTAGTCCACCTTTACCGATTGTTCAACTATGAAGGATGCAGAATTAAGAAACTGAAGAAATATAGTTGCAGTATTTGGAAATCAAGGTAGATTCCTTAATGTTAATGGTTTAGCTACTGATTATTTCTTTACTTTTTACTAGTCCAAATATCCAGTACCTAAATAATTTTAAGGATTTTGATTTTCATAGGGTTTGGGTTTTTGTTTAATCCTTTGGGAGGTTTATTTTATTACCATTTTGATTGAAGTTCTTTTGCTTTTCTTAGATTAATAGTACTTAATACTGAGCAAGGAAGAACTTTGCTTTAAAGTCTGATTCTTGTTAGAATCATTGCTAAAATATTTAGGTCACTCACGGATTCTGCCTGATTTAGTGAAGTAGCAGCTTGTTGTCACCTTCTTCTGCAGCAAACAAGTCCCCTGTAGAGATGAAGCTGTTGTTTTATGGGATTTATTTCTCTTTTCGGGTTTACTTTGTCAATCCCCCTCTCATCAGTGCATCGACTTTTTCATTTGTATAACCATAATTTAAGTTTCTAAGATGCATAACAAGTGTTTGGTAAGATCGTTCGTTAGCCGCAAGACTATATGCCTACGATTAATTCCAGTTAGCCCATGGTTGATTCCCATTAGCAAACACCTCAAACAGATAAGCAAGCTTATGCCAATTGCAGGTGCAAAAACACTAGTAAGGGTATCCACAGACAAATAATTGCCGATAAATATACCAGCCGCATTTAACCCTCATCATTGTAGACAGTCTTAATAGTCTGTGTCTCAATTTTTTCTAGAGTTTCCGAAGGTTTTTTACACATAATAAAATGAATATTCATTACCTCTAGTTTGTTAATAAAAGTGAACTAGTTTAATGTTCACTTAACATAATAAAATTTTAGGATTATGATTTTTCTATCTTTAATGTTCTTATATGTAATCCTAGTATTTTAACTAGGAATTTGAGAAAAAATCTAGCTCTCAAGGTTTGTATATTCCTATTCTCTTTCTATTTTTCTTGCTTATAGGTGTGATAGTGTTCATTTGTCTCACTTTGCTGAACAATAAAGAACAACAGATTCCAATAAAATTGATGCATGTAGAAATAACGTTCTTTATAGGGGGGAATGTTTCTTATGGTACCGCTTGTCATAGGGAGCAGTACTTCTTTTGAAGTTTATGTACACTCGTCAATGTGCAGTACACAGACCAGAATTCATGTATAGCGCAAGGTGCAGTTCCTAATTTAGGGGAGAAGATGGCTCCGCCACTGATCCACACCTAATTGTGGACCATTTCTGTCCAAGTAACAAAGAAGCAGAAAAGAATCAAAATCTGTAGTACCCATTGGTAATCAGAAGAAAAGATCAAGGATTCAAAATACACATTAACCCTCCTGCCCTTTATATGTTCTAACATTTTCTCTCTGTTTTATGTAGACTGTTATAATTTGTGTGCTGAGATTGGTCTGAAGTGTTCATTGAATTTATAGGTTTTAATCCGCGTTAGTTTCTATTGAATCTTTTACGAGTTTTTTAACAAAGTTTACCTTTGTATTTTCAGGCAGTGGCTCATCCAACTTCGCAGCCAACCTGTGACTGTAGTGAGGGGGCTGGTATGCCCCTTTGGGTATGGATCGTAGTGTTCATTGTGGCTCTTATCTTGCAATATGTAGTTCCTCACCCATTTGAACTAAGAGAAAGGGCACGTGCAAAGGCGAAGGCACAAGCAATTGCGAAGGATAGCTCAAGATCTCAAGTTTAGAGTTGATATTACTTTTGGAAGATCGAAGAAAGAAAGGTTAATTAGAAGAAAAGAAGTGAGTGGAGACTATTACAGTTTTAATTAAATTCTATGAACCTATCTGTATGGATTACATTTGCTAAATGATTTGATATGCTGTTGAATTGCCAAAGCTATCTGTATTAAGATGACTTAGTGTGGTGTTAAATTTGCTACAAAACTCTTTATGCAAAGGTAGTGATTTGGCATATTGATCTGTAATGAGGATAAATAGCACAATCATATTATATTGGAAGTCGAACAGACGAGTTGTTCACTATGGTTTTCACTGACAATTGGATATTTTGTTGTGCATTCAAGACTTCGAGATCTTCCAACAGCTCCATTTGTTTAATTAGCTTCACTAGTGATGATAGGTTGGAAGGAATTGCAATCTAAGCTTCTTGCTTAATTCTTCCGCAACTGTTATATAGGTAGGTGGAAGCAGTTACTTAAAGCTAAAAAGAGAGAGATTCTTGAATCATGGTAGACTTGAAAAAGAGAAATAGAGTGACCAAGTACAACTAATCCTCTCAAAGCTCTCGCAATTAGAAATTTGATCACCAGGTCTAAATGGCCGCCAAACCCATTCGCTCCATCCCTAGCATAGACCTCCATCTCGATGAAGTTAGAAACAAGAAGAGTAGTTAGCTTCGCTGATTCAAAAATGTCAAAACACCTACACCAAATCCAATCTCATCTACTAGAATGTACCTTACCCATTTTATCCAAATTCTTCGCACTAAATAAACTTCTTGTTTGTCTTGGAAGAATTTTCTCACCGATGCCAAACACAAACTTGTTTACATTGGAATACTATGATCAGGGCTTCTTCTTAAAAACAAAACCCAACTATAGAACCAATATAGAAGACGGATTTGTTATGCTGTCAGGTTATATAAAAGGAGACGGATTGGTTCGAATGTTTTGTAATCTGGGTTCATTCTAGTCCATTTGTTCAGATTGCATTGGTGAATTTGTATGCGAAATGCAAAGAAATTGGGTTAGCAAGGAAGATCTTTGAAGAAATTCCTGACAAGAATTTGAATACTTGGAGTACTATAGTTGGTGGATATGCTAGAATTGGATTAGTGAATGAAGCACCGTTTCTCTTTAGAGAAATGCAATTCGAGGGGGTTGGTCTGGATGAGGTTACGATGGTTAGTGTGATGATGATTACTGCTTGTGCAAGTTCGGGTGCATTGGATTTGGGTGAATGAGTTCATAAGTTTATTGCAAACATGTTCTTATACACTACTGACAAAAAGTGCTATAGATCACATACTAAACATCACAATTTATGAACAATTATGGTCTTTTTAGGGCTAAAACTTAAAGACCATTACTATTATAGTGTGTGTGATCTTAGATATAAAGACCTTCCCATACATGTCATAGGTTTTAAAAAGTGTGATCCTATAACTGGAGCATTTGACAACTTCCAATATTATTCTGTGATCAAAAAGCTGTCTTATGATAAATTTGAAAATACAACTGCGGTGGGCATGGATCGAACGCGTGACCTTCAGGGGAAAAAAAGAAATCCCGCTTAAGTTTGGGGGTCCAATAGCAAAACCTCGAGTTCTCAGTCAACTCTATTTTCATCATTTTCACTCGGAACTCACTCTGTCTCTCTCCCTTCATCTCTCCCGGTTTTTAGTCGATCAATTCATAGAGAAATTCAAGTGACGATCTCGAGTTCTCGTCGAAATCGTTAATTTTATTTTGATTCGGGTAGGATTCAACTGGTTTCCTCTCTAGTATCTTCGTCGAAATCAAAATTTCAAAGATATCTTCTTCCTTCACGCCACATGAAAAGAACACGAACCCTAAATTTCTTTTCGTAATCGGAATCAAAAGTAGTTTCGGATGAGGATTACCATTTCGATCGAGAACAAGGTTGCGGTAGTTAAGGTAACATTAAATCTACTCTTTCTATAATTACATATGTAAATAAATTCTATTGATTTTGGTCTAGGGTTTTGATTTTGTCTTATAAATAGATCATGAAATTGAGTATCTATGTATTGTAGGAACTGTACAGAGATTGAATTAATCGAATCAATTATCTTTCATTAATTGAGATTTTTGTTTAGAGGAATTTGAGTTTTTGTTTTTGTTTTTAGGGTAATATAATCAAACCGAATTGATCAAGTCGAAAGTAGTGGTTAACTTATTCGTCTCTAATTTATGTTGATTGAGGTGAATTTATCTTTATCTTTTCAGTGGTTTTTTCATTAGTTTGTGTGTGTGGACTGTTGGATTTGTGATTGAGTAGTAGTTGTTGTTGTTGTAGGTGGATTGATGCTGGATGGATACATTTGAGGGGAGGAAGGATGTTGCATACGCATCTTCTGCAGGTTCCCTCGTCATTATTACAAGGTAATTGTGTCCCTGCTTAAGCAAGAAAATTATCAATCAGGAACTAAATAAGCTTTCCACCTGCAGAATTAAATTTAAAGTTCGTACTTATTTTTATCAACTCTATTCTCGATGGGGTCACTTGTACAAACTTGTTATTGTGGTAACCATGATTATGGTTTTTAAATTTCAGGATAATGAAGGTTTGCTCTGATTAGTCTTGAGGAGGTTGTTACGGATTTCGCAAGTCTTGTGCTTCTCAGATTTTACTTCATTCTCCACTGGGATGAAGGACGGTAAAGATTGAATCTGAGTGAGATAAATTAGAGTTGGAACTCATCTTGTCAGGACACTTTTTGCTTGCTCTTGTTTAGGAATTGGATCCGGTGTGTAGTTATTGAGTTAAACAATTTGAGTTAGCAAAAATGTGTAATTTCTCTATTTGTCAGCCTGTTTTCTGTTCAATGACATTATTTCCCATTTATCTATATATTTTGGATTTTGTCTCTACTCAAAATTTGAATTTGAATTCTAGGTGCAGAAATGGAATAATACTGTTTGTATAGGGAAAATTTCGGTTGAAAACTTAGAGGAAAGATCACAATTTCTAAAACCTTGTCTTTTAAAAACCTGTATTTAGATCTCAACTTTTCAAAACTTTATGTTCTTTGCATAGGGTAAGATCACACTTTTCATTGCAGGAGAGTTGTTATCTATAGATCACTCTTTAGATTATACTGGCAAAGATCACAGACAACCAGTACTTAGATCACACTTTTTAAGAATGACCCATGTATGTTTTTGTTGTAGTGATAGTTGATCTGACGCAGTACTGGACTTGTTCATGTGTATGATAAGTGTGGGTGTAATGAGTGAGCGAGAAAAGTATTTGAAGAGATGCCTGAGAAAGATACTAAAGCATGGAGTTCGATGAATGTCGCGCTTTCTATTTATGGACTTGCAGAGGAAGCATTGGAGGTGTTTTCACGAATGTTAGAAGCCAATGTGAAACCTAACTGTGTAAGTTTTATTGGTATTCTATCGTCTTTCCGGTAGTGGATTAGTATCAAAAGGCCAAAGATATCATTGGTCAAGCATGCTCCAATATGGGATTGAACCGATAATGGAGCATTATGGTTGCATGGTTGATCTACTTTTCCGAGCTGGGATATTTATTGAAGAGCCAGATATAAGTTCGTTGAAGACATGCCAATCAAACCAAATCCAGTAATCTGGAGAACAGTGTTGGTTGTACGAGAAAATGCATTATGGATGAAGGTGATCTTCTAGATTTAGATCCACTGAATCCTGAAAACTACGTGCTCATCTCATCTCGATTGGTATGTGGTGACTTCAGTGGGGGAAAACTACCGGGAAAATGAGTTTTGTCAGGAAGAAGATAAAGGAGAATGGGATCCGAGCTATTCCTGGTTGTAGTTGAATAGAATTGATAAATTTGTTCATGAATTTGTGGTGTCAGACAGAAGCAAATGAGATAGGGGAAGTATTTCTGTTGGGTACAGTGGCTTTTCATCCGACACAAAAAAAGAAGTACAGCATTTATTCAAATAACTGATTTATTAAGCCTATTGAGCATTTATCCAAAGAAATGATAGAGTGGCTCGTCTAGGAGTCAATGCGACTTAATTCTTTCCTTCTCTTGATTTTGTGTGTTTCTGTATTCCTATCAGATTTTTGGTTCACCTGTCAAATCTTTGGGTCACACCCACATACCCATTTTCAGTCGCAACATAATTTCTAAGTGCATATTAAAAAGGCGGGTTAATTTTAGAGTCACACTAGTAGATTTTGATTTAGGATGCAGATTTGAGTCACAAAGAAGAATTTTGCATTGCATATTTAAACCAATATGCCGTACTGGCAAGAAGGAGGTTGTAGTTGCGAGAAATCTCACAACCACCCCCTTAATAAAATCTATAGAACAATCTAAGAAACCATCATAAGAATCTCAAGAATTTTTATTAAATCTTTCAATCAAATACAAAGTTATATGAAAACCCTAACTTGGGAAGCAAATAATCTCTCTCTCTTCTAAATATATTATCTAAGTTCTCTCAAAAGATCCATCTCTTTCACAAAGACGTTTGGCTCCTTATATAGGAGTTTACATAGTGGAAGACAACTAATAAAGCCCCCTATTTCGGATATGACGTGTGTCAATGTCGCATGGGAGTTTTACCATTGCCGCACAGTTTCTTTACTGTCGCATAGATCTTCATACCTTTCTCGTGATCTGGTGACATCATCTGGTTCGTCATCTTGGATGTATCGTACGCGGTCGTGTTCGCTTATTACTTATGGGGTTACTTCGCATACTAATCGAGTGTGCGGTATTTTGTATCCACATTTTGCCTCTTCTCATATCGTTCTTTTGGTAAAGAGAGCGGTATGAGAAACTCTGATATGTTTTGCCGCACTCGTTCATCTTTTCGCATTCCTAACCGTTAATCTTTTTCCGGGTTCTCGGCATGGTGACCCACACGTGTTTTCTTCACCACTCATTATTAGACACGTCCTTGATAACCGCTTCTTCTTATTCGCTCATTCTTCATTAATGTATTGATGAGAAGAAATCTCTCCAGAGTTGGGATGAAAATCCTTTATTTACTGTTATATGTCTCCTCTTTTCTCTTTTTACCTTCTCTCTCCATTTTTTCTCTGCAACTTTCTTTTTCTCTGTAACTTTCTTATTTGTCTGCAACTTTCTTCTTTGTCATCACCTTTTCTTCGCATTCTCTTCCTATTGTTTTTCTCCTCTCAAGCTCTTATTCTTTATCATCATCTTGATCATTCTGATCTTGATCTACTCGATCATCTCGGTTAAATTCTCACCTTCCATTCCCATTCTAAAAATGGTTCTAAAACCCAGCTGGAAAACACCAAAGAATTCAACAAAGTTAAAGGATGAGTTTGGGCGTATGGGTTTCACATTATCAGTCCCACATGGATCTAAACCCACTTCTACGATTGGATCTGAGTGGTTTTTGCCTGATGACCAATAGGATAACGATAGAGTTATTTTTTCGCTTGGCCAACTTTCTGCGGGACTTCCTATTCCTCTATACAATCCTCAAATTCCCTTGTTCTATGAACTTTTGGCTGACGCGAGATTTTCGCGTGGTATATTCCAACTTAGTGGTGACTGCATTAGGATAATGGTGGAATATGCTCATCGCGCGGCTGGGCTGGAATCTGCTTATCCAGAAGATGTAAGAAATCCAAATTACGCACAGAAGGAAATTAACTCCACGGAATACACAGTCAGAATTACTTTCATCATTATGATGTTGTCATTATGAAGAATGAATCATCTCGTTGGGGTATTCGCTTGACGAGAAAGGAAGGTGTCGTAGAGGACTAGAGAATCATGCGCGATGTTGATATTCATGACTCTTCCAATAACACCGCTCGCAAATTAAAAGATACTCGTTGGGTGGAGTATCCTATTGTTGTTGAAGGCTCTTATATTACTTTGGCAAAGATGTTGATGGAGTCCGATCTCCCTCTTCCTGAGAGATTTGCCGCTTACAAACCTTGGGAATTTGTATGGCCCGAGGAGAAAGATGTGGTACGTTTCCTTCTAGCCTTTTTCTCTATCTGCCTTTCTTCTTTTATTCTTCGCCTCCCTTATTATTTCTCTTGATTTCAGTGGCAAAGCAAAGGAAGAAGACTAATAAAAATTTGTCTTGAGCGTCAGATTCGCGCAATAATGAAGTAAGAAATACTCTTTGTTTAACTTTAACAATATTGTTGCCTATGTTTCTTATCTCTCATTATGCGTGTAGGTGAAAGCTAGAGATACTAAGGGTAAGAATAAGAAGACCATCCCTAAGTATACTTCCAAGAATCCTTCTAAGAAGCAAAAGGCGCCTTCTCCCTCTCCCACAGGCTCCTCTTCTAGTGATGATGAAACGCCTTCTCCTGACGACCCCTCGCTCACATCTTCTATGGGGCAGTTATCCAGTATCTTCTCTGACTCTATGTCTACGATTGGTAATGATGCGTTAATTCGCACATGTGAGATGGTTGCAAAGATTTTTGACGCTCCATCTCTGAGCCATGAGTCCCTTCGAGGAGTTGCCTCTCCAATGAGCCCAAGCTTTCAATTTGCATTTGGGTCTTTGGTTAGTTTTTTTCTTCTTGTCGTCGATCTTCTCAACTAGTTTTATGTGAATCTGCGTCATTTCTCGATTTTTTTCGCTTTCTCTTTATTAATGCAGAATGCTCGTATGTCTCATGTTGTTACTTCTGATCTTCAAAGAAAAATTCGCACTCTAGAAACAGAAAAGGCTAAGCTCCAAGGCGATTATTCTACTAGCTCTGGCCGCGTGAAAGAACTCCGCGATAGAAATGAGAAACTAGTTGGTATGTACTTTACTCCCTTCTTTATTATAACTTCTCTGCGTCATTTTCGCTCTTCTTTTAATTGTTTGTCCCTGCAGAGATCTATAACTTAACTGACGAGGCAATTCATTATCCTGTTGATGACGAGATTCTTCTAGAGCATCTTAATTGTTCCTTGAATAACATCTCAGATGATAAATTAAGAACTTTAAACATGGAAGAACTCAGGTCGAAATATAAACTTCTTATCCGTGATCATAGGAGCGCGTTATTTGTTAGTAATAGTTTTAGACGTCGTTTTTGTGAATTCAAAGAAAGAATTAAGGTTCTGGAGGCGAAAAATGACGCCCTTATAGCTGATAAGGATAAGGTTGCTCTCAAGGGTGCGAAGGCTTTAAAGGAGTTTCATGATATTAATCTCCAAGTTCAAGTGGAAAGAGATCTGGCTATAAGCGAAAAGAACGCACTGATTGAGCGAGAAAATTTGATCCATTCTCAACTTCTCATAGAGAATGATGATGAATTTGATTGGCCTGCTAGGGTTATTGATAATGCTAGAAATGGTTTAGCCACTAATGTTAGCCTTGAAACTGATCATGCTGAATTGGTTAAATCTATTATTTCTGAAAAAAAGAAGGTTGCTAATAATTATATATTATCTTCGATTCTGTGTTGGTTTCTTTATTTTGCTCGCATGCGACTTTAATATTTTTGTTTCCTTTTGTAGCTAATGAAAAGAAGTATCTTGAAGAGATTGAAAATTTGAAGATGGAGCTCTCCAACAGAAATGATAAATGCCGCAGACTTAAGAAAAAGTTGATAACTAATGTTTCCAACTTGACTAAGGATGCTATCCGCATTCGTGATGCGGCCGTTAAGAAGAATGCGTTGGAGATTTGCACTGATCATAATATTCCCATACCAAATTATAATTTCGCTGAAGTCTCAGATAATGAAGATGGCTCTGAAATATCTGACAACGAAGCAGTCTCGAGGAATATGAAGAAACTCGAAGATGAAGATAATGGTGATTCTGAAGCTGAAGAAAAATTTGAAGATGATATAAGCGGGAAATAGCCGCATTTTCTGAAATCTATTTTGCTTTCTCCTTCTCCATTTATAAAGTCCTACTCTTTGTATCTTGTTCTCCTTTTCCATCTTTTGTACATTATTTTCCTTGTGACTTTTGAGATTTGGATGTACATTCTTTTCTTTCAATGTATAATCTTTTTTTTCTGCTTCTATTTTCGCGTACTTTAATCCTGCAATTTGTCATTTTTCAAAAGCAAAATGTTCTTCCATAGATAATAGCATATAATATATGTGTTAGTATATAACTCATGCGTCAATAAAAATATATAACATGTGCGTGAGTCTATCATATGGAGGCGAATAACATTCCTTTATATGCTTGCATTCCCATTTTTGCCTTTGTTAGTCGTCGCAAGATGATTGAGTTGGGTATATGTTATATAATACCATATATGTTTTTGTAACATATATGTTTTCATAATTTGCGAATATATTCGCTTCTACACATCCTCTTATCTCTCAACTTTATTTTATATGTGTGTGTTAATCTTTGAGTTTCTTTCTTTCCTGTAAAACAATATATGTGTGCGTTAATCTGTGATCTTAATTTTGTTTTTCTCATGAGGTCTTATTGTGCCTCCTTAATTAGAGGTCTTATTTTGCCTAAAGATATTATTTGTTCTTGTGCGGCGAAATCGCAGGAAGTCTTTACACTTTCATGTAATGACCCATTGATCTCTTGTATTATTGCCTCTGCAGGATATATTGACGCGCAAATACGACAAGCCTATGATCTCCTTTGAGTCATAGCCCCATGATATTTACGTCTTTTGACACAATTCAGCTCCCTAATGGAGGGTGTCGTCCTTATATTCCCCCTGACTTCCCTTTCAAGGAAGCTTACCCCTACCGGGTTAGGGTGGGCTCTTCCCATCCATTGATGCAACAATCGCTTGTTTTCGCAGCCTATCCCTATGCCGATATGGCTTGTGGTTACGAGACCGCACCCTAAGTGAGGTTTCTTGAGGATCGAGTGCATCATAGTCAGGACTTGCCAAGAGCGGTCGTACGCTCCGGACGCCCTGAGGCACTCTTGACTCAACCGTGTACCTCAGCGTGCTGATCGAGTTTCTGCACTCCTTAGGAGAGATCTTCTTACCTTAGTCTTTCGACTTAGGCGCTCTCCTGGATGGGCTTTTATTTCACCCCAAATATCCATGACTCATGATCCAGGGTCGGTGTAGCTTTCACCTGAGTCATGCTAATTTCTCAAGGTGTTCCCCAATTATGACGCGCGTTAGGTCTTATTTTTGCCTCTTGCTATTATGCGAACTAGGGTGCACGCCACAATTGGATGCCTTTTATTTTACGATGCCTTTTTATTAAGGTCTTATTTTTTATTTTTGCCTTTACGTAATGTTTGATGTATATAAAGAAGAATATTTCATTTTCATTCATATGCTTGATTAGTACAACTCTGATTTCTTATTTCTTCACTTATTCGCTTACATTATAACTACCTTTCTTAAAAACTTTATATCTAGAATTACTTGTTTGCTTCTTTCATCTTTTGTGCTTCCTTGAGTTCGCGTATATTTTCTAATATACTTATTTGCATGCGAACTATCTCTTCTTATGTTTTACT
The DNA here is from genome assembly GCA_023531295.1 of Papaver armeniacum. NCBI lineage: Eukaryota > Viridiplantae > Streptophyta > Magnoliopsida > Ranunculales > Papaveraceae > Papaver > Papaver armeniacum. The sequence goes on along the minus strand of JAJJWW010015466.1, from coordinate 713,206 downwards.
TTTACCGCCTGGACCATACTTTTTCAAATACACTTGATTCCAAAATTTTCCAACTTTTGTTTCTTCATTATTTTCCATCAATTCATACAATCCATTCCCGATAACTTTCCTAATGACAAATGGTCCAACCCATGCGTCCCTTGACTTTCCTTTTCCATTTTTCTGGTATGGTGGTTCTTGTCTCAAAACCATTTCTCCTTCCTAGAATTCACTCTTGTTGACACACTTGTTGTGTTTATTTTCTTTGGAATTTGCGCCTTGACAGAAGCTTTGTTTGTTTCTCTTTCTTTGTTCACAACATCTACCATAACCTCTCGCTTCGCTTGCCTTCTTGTATCTGCTTTTTCCAATCTCTTCACTTACCCGCGCGTTCTTCACATTTGTCAACATCAATCTCATGACAGGTTTTTCCTTCATTCGGATCTCCTCTTATTACTCCCACTCCTTGAGGTAAGGGGAATTTGATGCACTGATGGAAAGTTGATGCCCTCCCGAATGCCATGTAACCATGGTCTCGCCTATCAAAGCATTGTATGGAGACTCTACATCAACTACGCAAAATAATATTTATGTGGTTATGCTCTTTCGAGGAATTCGCATCATTATCTCTCCTTTTGGCTTATTGGCTGATCCATTAAAACCGTATATCTTGTAGGTTGATGGGATGAGGTCCTCATCTCTACCGCCCATAGTCTTGTAAGTGTGATAAAATAGTATATCAACTGAACTTCCAGGATCTATCAATATCCTATTTATAACCCATGCGTCTGCGTCATCATCTTCATCTCCATCAATTTTTGCTTTTGGATTGATTTCTAGCTTGACCACTAATGGGCTCTCATGCGCTTCTCCACCTCCTGGTACTTATTCCGCGTTAAATGAGACTGGTTGCCTCTGCCAGTACTTCAATGATGATATCTTTGCGAGGTTGAGTATCTCTTTTCCATCATTGTCTTTTGCGTAAACTCGACTTAAGACATTATCGTGAAAGTCTTCTATGCTTCTGAATGAGTGTATTATTTAGTTACAGTATAAATTCTTTGCCTTCGCTCCCACTTCAATCAAGTAAGTTTTCTTTCCATCTTTCATTCCTAGCGTATGCCCTTCTGGTAGTGGTGGTAAATTCTGTTGCTGCTGCACTAGGAAATGATTTAACTTCCCTTGATCTATCATTCTTAGTATGATTTTTGTATGTTTCTGCAATTACTTGTAGTGTGACCGTGAAAACGATGATAGGCCCAAAATTCTCTACTTCTTCTTCCCGATGGTGGTTCATGACCCACATTTGATGGTCCTGGTATGTCTTCCATTAAGATCATCGCTTCCCAGATTTTATCTATTACAATATTTAGATGTGGCATTTTTATTTCCTCTCATTCTGTTTTATTTCCTCATGGGCCATGATTATATTGTCTCTTCTGTCCTCCATAGCCTTCCGCTTGATTATCAAATCTTGGTATCTTGTTATTGTTTGAGTTGTTATTGCCTTTCTCTATATTCTCTATCATACATCTCTTGATCTCTACTGCCCATGGCCACTAGCTTTTGTTGATCTTCCATCATCACCTTTTCTTGACTTCCTTGAGATGTATTTGCGACTGTGTTTGTCATCTTAGGGAGTAGGCTTGTGTTCCCTGATTTTATGTCTATATTCACAACAGGGTAAGATTCCATTTTCTTCTGCTTCTCTTCGAGAGCGATGTATTCTTCTTGATACTCGCGTAGCTCTGTCATTGATATGGTATCTTTGATCCTGAATATCTGCCTGTACAACAAGTCTGTTGCAAAGAGTGCGTTAATAAATGCTAGAATGAGATTCCTCTCATCTACCCTTCCAGCCATTTCACTACACATAGTCCTCCATCGCGTGGTCAAGTTTCGCAAGCCCTTATTGGTTCTTCTTCGCAGGCTAAACACATTCTTTATCCCTGGTCGTAGCACGTTGTTACTGATGTACGCTCCCAAGAATATATGGTCTGTAGATGATTGAATGATCTGATTGTTCCCATGGGTAGGCCCTCAAACCATTGCAAAGATTCTCCCGTTAGACTAGCCGGATTTTTTTTACATAAGACCGCATCATTATCTTCCCATTGTAATAAATATCATGTGTATGCTTTTATGTATTGCACCGCGCATGTGGTTCCATCAAAAATATTAGTGAATACGTGTAGAGCGCATTTAGTTGGCGCTCCTGCCATCTGTATTTGCCTTGCAAATGGTGTTTTTCCTGCTTCTTCTATCGCTTCATCCAATTGTCGCCTACCTCCATCTCTTCGCGTTGTTATCATTGCTCTTAGTTCTACTAATTCTCTTAAGATTTGTTCATTCATGATTTGATCTGCATCTTGCTGCATTGGCCTTTTTAAGCTTGCTTGTCTCTCTCTATTGTCGCACCTATTTTGACGTATTGCCTCTTGCACTTCGCATTCTTCCGCGTCCTCTCTCCTTCTCCTTCGTCATTCTCTTTCATTCCTTTTGTTTCTTGCATAGATCTGTGCGTCATTATATCTTTCAGCTTCATCTGCGCGATCACTTTGATCTCGAAACATTTCTCTTCCTTGTAATATCATCCTCTCTTGCTCTTCGTCAGTGTCACCATCCTGATCATAATGTGTACGATCACCTTCGCCCTGTCGCTCATGTCTACCACCTCTGTGGTTTCCTTGCGTGCGATAGTTTTCGCCTTGTTGTACATACCGATCATCATTTGGGTTTTGCTATATGCGGTGCTCATCGCGCTGGCCCTGTATGTTGTCGCCTACTTGAAAATTTTCAACCGTGTTGTTATCTACAAGCTGCCACTGTCTGGTATCCATGCGGATAGATCTGCTACGCCTTGACGTTCTCCCGCTTGTTCTTGACCTTGAGCTTGCACGTGTTGTACTTCGTGATCTCTGCTCTTGTAATATGATATTCTCTTCTCTTAGTTCATCATTCTGACGTGTTAGATTCGCACGTTCTTCTTCTTCTCTCCTTCTTTCTGCGACTAGTCTTTGTCGTAGCTCCTCTATGGTCATATTCTCTTCATTTTCTAATATTGGTCCTCCCTCTCCAGTTCTTTGCTTGTTTTCTTCTGTTGAATCAGTATTTGCAATATGAACACTTACGCGATCATAGTCAATGGTGTTGTTCTCTACTGGTTCGCGGTGGATCTGAGTTTGGACTTGCTTTCCTCGATTGTTCCGTTCTCCCATTCTTGATGATTCAGCGATTTCGCTTCTTCTTCTTCCTGCGATTCTTTTGCTCCTCCTAGTTGTTATCGCTTGTTCTGCTGTAGATTCTTGTCTCACCATCTATTTTTCCTAGAACAATATTTTCTCTTGACGAAGGAAAAAGAACTCTTTAAAGAACTGAAAACTTTATTGATGAAAATTGTTTCAATCTTTTTAGATCTAAATTTCAAACTCTCAAAGATTGTAAATAGAGCGATGAAAAACTATTAAACTTGTTTTTAAAGAGATTCACCAACAGGGTACATCATTTCGAGCAGATTTCTAGCGCCAAAATGTAGTTGCTAGAAATCTCACAACCACACCCTTAGTAAAATCCATAGAACAATCTAAGAAACCATCATAAGAATCTCAAGAACTTTTATTAAATCTTTCAATCAAATACAAAGTTATATGAAAACCCTAACTTGAGAAGAAAATAATCTTTCTCTCTCCTAAATATCTTGTCTAAGTTCTCTCAAAAGATACCTCTCTTTTACAAAGACACTTGGCTCCTTATATAAGAGTTTACATAGTGGAAGACAGCTAATAAAGCCCCTTGTTTCGGATCTAACGTGCGTCAATGTCGCATGGGAGTTTTACCATTGCCGCACGGTTTCTTTACTGTCACATAGGTCTTCATACCTTTCTCGTGATCTGGTGACATCTAGTTCATAATCTTGGATGTATCATATGCGGTCGTGTTCGCTTATTACTTATGGGGTTACTTCGCATACTAATCGAGTGTGAGGTATTTTGTATCCACATAGGTGGTTGCTTCCACAAAGAGGTGGTGGCCTTTAGTGTGTGCTAAGTCACTAGAAAATTGGAGGAGCATTTCAAAAGCTCATTACCATATAGACGAGGATGCAGTAACCGCATATTCTGAAACCTATTGGAAGTGATTTAATGCCTTTCTCAAACTCAAAAAAAGAAAAAAAGATATAAATCAGACCAAATACGAGATATGATAAGGTATTGCATAAATGAGATCCAGGAGGTTAAGCAAATTTAGATGCAAATGAGAGGATACAATTTAAAACAACAGCACAAAAACCAAAGTAAACATCACTTCATTTTCACCAGGGTGCTCAGTGTTTCAAAGTCTAGAAACTCTATATATCCAGAACAGATGGTTTCTCTAGGTTTAAGGACACCAAAAATCATCTACAACCCTATCAAATATAGACAACCCGAGGAATTTAAACCCTGATATTGCCGTTATGACTCCAAGCATATCTCAAAACAATCGAATTAAAAAATGAAGATTTAGATCAGTATATTTTTCCTTCGCAAATGATATATGAATGGGTGATACCTGAGTGACATTTAGAAACTGCAAAAGAGACGCCCTAGTCACAATACATACAAGGGATTCATGCTCGTGTAGACAAAATGGGTAACGTTATAAGAAAATAGAAACACTTGCTTAGAATTATATATAGTTATATCCTAAAATTACCCATACCTTACTGGTCCTGCTGAAGCATAAAGTAAGTCGTACCAAGCAAACAAACCATAAGAACCCACGAAAGCGTTGACCCTTTTACAAAAAGCATCACTGTATAATAACTGATTGAAGCTTAGTGCTTGGTGACACAACATAGATGGTTATTGAGAATTCGAGTCCCAACAATATGCCCAAGCAGAACTATCATATAATGATCATAATAACTGCTATAAACTTACATACCAGACCATTGACATCTAAAACTTATGTATCTCAATAGTTCACAGTATCACACCCCCAAATAGGCTAACACGCGATGACAACATCAACTTCCCTAGATTGAAACATAACTTATACGTTAAAAGAAAGGTACAACCCAAGTAAGACGTGAAAGCGACTGAGACATTCTCGGTCCCTTAAGACTACAAATCACATTCCATATATTCTACAATTGTGATTGCTTTCATCCAAATAAGTAATCAATGTGAATAGAATCATCAACCTGTGTGAGAATATTAGCAATTGCAAATGTCTATCCAGTCTTATGCATAGATCTTCAGGAAATAAATAACCAATTAAACAACACTTCAATAAAAATTAGTAGTCTGACAGAAAACTGAAATATGACAAACAAACTAAGTGAAATCATAAGTCAGTGTGGTTTTTTTCTTGAAGCCAGCCATCCGGTCACTAGGTTGTTACTAACAAGGTGCCTCAGCTCATCAGTGATAAGCACGTAGAGGCTACATTCTATACCCATATTTTTATTAACCGGGACTCGATATTTTTGGCTAATAACATTATTTTAGTGCTTTTGTAGAAAGTACAAGCTATTCCGAAAGCCAAAGAATAAATGGCTTAAATAAGAGCTCAAATGATGTTTGCGGCAAAGACACTTGAAGAGCTACTCAATGCACCTAAGAGACAGGGCCTAACTAGCTAGATGTGGACTGCCGTGTTAACTTTTATGCATGGTACTGGGCCTTAGTGGAAGCACCAAAGCCTCATCAGACCAGAAGTTTAAATATCAAACACGTGACCTCATTAGTGGGTGAATGAGAAAGTGGGACGTGGTCTCTATTACCAGATTTTGTCTTTGGAAGCATCAGACATATTCCTTTCTCATCAACAAAATGAAATTCCATTTCTTATTCAAGCTCAAGCCGGTGGTGTTGGTATGAAGAGTAAAAGGGATCTGGGCATTTTCATTCCTCCAAGCAAGCCAGCGATTCTCCATGGCGTGCATTGAAGATGGCAGTAAACTATCTTCTAATAAACAATGAAATCTGGATGGGTCTAGGCATGAACTGAATTAAGGGTTTTTGATCGAGCTTTATAGTTGATGCAAGAGGGTTCTTAGGAGGTCATAACAAATGGGTTCGTGTGATTTGAATTTTTATTCACTGATAAATGTTTGAGCTATTGCAGTCAAAGGAAGTAGGTCCTTAGTTACTTCATGGTAAGAACTCGGACATCTCAGTAGAAGTCATTGGCAACAGCACGGCTGGATTAAGTGAGAGTTCTTGAGAAATTTCGACAATGAGATGGAGTCTGGGGTTTGCTGTTTACGAATGGCGGCTGGTGAATACAATTTGGTGGTCAGTGGCTGGTTCTCAAGATGAAGTAATGCTCTGGAACGAGGATGAATTACAGCAACAGAGGGATAAACAAAGGTGGGGATAATTGGTTTACTTCGCAAACCGAGTGGACAAGGTCAGAGAACGGAAGTTGCTGTTGTGGTCGTAGCCGGTAATGATGTATTTATGTTCTCAAGCTGGTGTTCATAATAGTGGCTTTACGAAGAGTTGGTGGTCTGGGAATGGTAGTTGGACCGATAGAGAATGGAAACGGGTTCTGTAACTTCTGTTGCGGAGAGCGAGAAGAGAAGTGGGTTGGACTTTGGTGGACTGGGCTTGGCAGATATTGTTAGGTCTCTTGTTTCCTCGCAGTAGCGACATATATTGGAATGAGAGAAAAGAACAGAGGGGAGTTGGAAGCCGCAGCTACACTGCCGTTTTGGTGATTAGGGTTTGAAGTTTCATTATTCCCATTTCGTTTTTAATTAGCTAGCGATTGATTTTAGATTTTTTTGTGGCTTTTGAGAAAGCCATGTCTAGCTAATCCATGTTAGGGGGAAATGATGATTTTGTAGGATATTTTTGAATCTTTGATTGTGTTCTAAATAATGGGTTTCAATAATTTGAGCTTAATGTTAATTGTTTTGGCTCACTCTCAATATTTTTTCTTCTAGCTATATTTTTCATGTTCTATGCCATGTATAGTCCATAGTTAGATTAGTAGAAGAACTCATTGAACCTTCGCAATAATTGAATTATGAATTTCATTTGACTATTTATTCCATGTATATATCTAGTGCTTAAGAATTCTACTTTAAGGTGAGAACAAACAATAATAATTTTGATAATTCTTGTCAACAATTCTTAAACGAAGACATCTTGTGCATGAGTAAATGAGACCCTTGCGATTGAATACAAGTGACTTACCTACAACAGATTCTGGATCCCTAAAACCTTCATAATCTTGGTTACATCTTTATTATTTTAGTTTCGTAATCTTATTTACCAATTCTTAAACTTCTGAAATATTGATTCGATTGGTTACTCTTTGGTATTAGCTAGTAGTAGTATTTTCACACTGCTTGTGGGAACGACCTGTACCTGCCATTGTCTTCTAGTAAGACACTGTGCACTTGCAGTATTTTATTGTAGGTGTCTGAGCCTACCAAGTTTTTTGGCGCCGCTGCCGGGGAGTGGTTGCAAAATACTCTCTCGTTGATATCAATTTTTCTTGTACATAGTTTTTTTTTTTTTTTTATTCTTTTTGTATATAGTTTATTTTATTTTTTATTTTAGTTCCTTTTTACGTAGTTTGTTTGATTCTTTTTAGGTACCTTAGTCTGAAGTGCGGCGATTGGAGTCGATAACGGCTAGAAAGTTAGTACTTGATATTCTCGCAAAGCTTTTGCAAGGTGAGTTATCGGGTAAATTTTATTTTGTATTATGGTTTCTAGTGAGTTGGCTTCTTTTATAGCTTTTTGGAATCTTACCAACAGAGCGTAGAAAGAGGAGCCACATAATAGTTCACATGAGGAGTATGCATATGCACCTTCTTAATGTCAGGAACCTGTTAGAGACGAGTATGTTAATAATGATTGGAATTATTCTCATAGGTATGATAATTCCGGACCTTGTGAAGGTTATGATCATTACCAACCTTACCCAGGTTATGAGTCACATTATACGGATTCCAATTATTATTCTCACACACATGAGTCAATGTATGAAAGAGATAATCGATTGTACGGTGAACTATCTCCGTCTCTCATATCTAGCCTTGAAAAATTGACCAAACAAACTGAATTATTTGCGATTGCAACTGCTGAGAGTTGTCCTCAAACTGATAAAATAATTGCTGAACTTATGAAACCAAGAGAGGATCGTCATCTATACGATGATTCAAGTTCCGATTTTTATCATATTGATTGCCCTAATAATGAAACCGTTGTAGATGATGACTCAATATGCTTTGAGGATGATGATGGACTTGACACTGGTAGTGATTTTAGGAATTCTGAATCTATTGTATCTTATCCAACTCATGATCATATTACTGATCATTTGCCTATTCAAAAGGACGAGAGATGTATTAGAGACACTACTTATTCAGATAATGATGATTTAGAAGAACCTGTTTATACAGAAGATACTATTGTTGAGTCTAATGACTTAGAGACAATATATGTTCATAATGAGATACCTTCTGGTAATAGCGAGATTCCTATAAGTCACATAGTTGCATATAATAATGAGGCGATTATTCATGATATTTTTGCTCCATTGAGCTCTTGTTTTCCCGACCCATCTTGTAATTTCCTCGATTGCTGATAAGGAATGTGGAGACGATTATTATTGGTTAGGTAACTGCTGATTTTGAACCAATCTCAGTTTTTTTATCCCACTTTGTAGATTCTGATGATCCTATGCTTATTGACATTGTCAATGCATTGCCCTCCAATGGTTAATCAAGGTAACTCAACAACGAAAGTTATTTCCGCAGACTTATAACCAGATTTAGGAGTTACTGATTTTGATAAACTTGAACCATTAGATACAGGTTTAAACTATTGTGCTGAGTTTGATAATTCTTTTCCCTTTCACATGGTCAATACATTGCTTCCTATGATTTCTAGTGAAAACAATGTGTCGACCGAATGAATTTCAGCTGATTTAGAACCCGATTTAGAGTGTGCTTCATGAATAGTAACTAATATGCATTCTATGTTTGTTTTCCGTGTGAGTGATTTACTTATCTCGACTAAGGACTGTTTTCTATTGGGAATGGATTTACACATCTTTTTGGAGGTTTATAGTGTTTGCAGGTTCATATTTTTAGCTGACCAGATTGGTTGGGTTGATCCCCAACTGTTCATACTCTATATATATGATTGGCAGCTTACGTTGGGGTATCAACCTCATTTTGTTTGAGATTACGTGCTACTCAAAGCAGGGAAAAAAATACCTTTCGCTTCATGGGAGTCAACCCATCATATTTGTTCCCTTTTCTCTATCTTTTATTTTTATTTATTTGTTTATTTTTTGCATTTTATATTTCCCACCTTAATTTCTACGTTGGATGACTCAATTACATTGAGGACAATGTAATGTTTAAGTGTGGGGGAGTGGCACTTTCGTTAGAATTTTTGAAAGAAAAAAAAAAGAATAAAATAAATAAAACTGTTGGAGTCAAGCTGTTGGAGTCTTTCCGGCCAACATTAGTAGACCTACTCGTGGTGTAAAGCTGTTGGGAGGGCCAGTGAGTCTTAATTTGTAGCTTTTGCAAAGATCTTGTGAAAACTAAAATTGATAAAACTTTACAACTCATGGAATCGTTAAGTAGTTATATGACCCGGGCAGAGTGAGTTATTACTCTTACGAAGTTGCGCGCAGTGTTTCAAGCTTTATTTTAACCTGAGAACCACTAAACCTGATGCTCTTCCACCAATTATTTCTTGTTATGATCTTCCATTGGTACAATTTCTGCGACATATTGTTACAGGAGATGGTGCAGGATTTGGTCTCCTACAACAACATATTGCTACACTGCCAATGAAAGATGGGGGTTTGGGTGTTCACACGATGGAAGATACTAGTAAATATTATTTTCTTGCTTCGTTATCAAACAAGAAATCTGTAGGAGGTCATCCTCAACCTTCCACCCGAATCTGAACCAAGCCTAAGCTTTCAAGATACTTTGTCACAATTCAAGCAATTATGGGTCAAGCCTTCTTTCGATATCAACAATATTGCCACTCATCCAATGAAATCTTTGGCAATACAATATTTTGAGGTTGTTAAGAAAGATATGCCTTGCAAATTTGTTATGTCGAACGTGATACTATACTATGGAAAAGTAATAGGCTTGACCATGCTCGTGATTACCTTTAAAGTTATACCAATATGTGGGCTTAATCGACACCGGGACCTCGCTAGTTCGTGCGCTTGTTTGTTACAGCTTGGTGTGCCTATTTTTAACACTATTGATGTTTGTGCTTGTTGTAAGAGGAAGATGAATGTATATGGAGATCATGCACTTCATTGCGCAAGTGAGGTGGGTATAAAGTTTAGGCATGATTTTGTTAGGGATGTTGTTTCGGATATTCTTTTACAAGGGTGGCGTTGCGGCTAGAAAAGAGGTCAATCTTGGACTTTTATCGATGATGCCAAGGTTTTAACATTCTTGTCTATAATTGGGTTAATGGGCAAGATTTTTGTTTTGATGTTACGGGTGTTTCACCTTTTTTCGGTATTAGTGGTCGGGCTTTCGTTTCGGTGTCGCTATTTCTAATGCTATTTCACGCAAGCGGGAAAAATATTTGGATAAGGTGTCTCATGGGTATGGTTTTGGCGTCTTACTTTCTCCACTTTAGGTGAACTTAGTGAAGACAAGGTGATTCTCTTGAAGAGGTTGGGAAATTTTATAGCTAATTACGACCTCAATTACAAAATAGGTAATTCTCTTTTTGATAGATTAAGTATTTCAATTCAAAAAGGTGTAGGGGCTCAACTTGTTGCTAGGTTGTCCTCTATCGACATTGTATCTTGTATTTGATTCTTTTGTTAATAAAAGCCTTTGCGACGCCTTTTTCATAAAAAAAATAAATAATAATAATAATAATAAATTAGGGTATTTTCTATGACCAATTTGTTGGTGCAAGTGGCGCCGGCGTAGCCATGGTCGTTGGGTTTAGGCGGTTGGTCGCCTAAGAGTTTCCACAAGTCCATCAATACTAGTGAACTTGGATGGCTGAGATTGCATCTCATGAAGAAGGATGGCCATTGATTATGGCCATATCTTTTGTATAGCGTAAGGGCGTCATCCACATGCTAATGGCATGCCAGCGGCGTAGCCGTGGCATAGTGGTATGCCGTGATGTTGCGGTATGGCCAAAGCTAAAAATTGGCTCCGTGGCCAAAGTTAGGGCTTGGCGTGGCTGGGTGCCGTGGCCAAGGTGTCATGGAAGAATTGCCGTGGAAGAATTAGGGATTGGCGTGGCCAAGGCTTGGTTTTGGCGCCATGGAGTCGGACCCACATGTGGCGTGGCAACATTGGCCCGTTGCCATGCCAATCCCTTTGCTCAAACGTTATTCGGCTTGGTAGGATTTTGCCCAAATTAGGGTTTGGCATGTCGAAACTCTAATTAGTCCACGTGGCATGTGGCCGTGGCATGGCGCTACTTTTGTGCAAATGGCGCCATGGATATGACAAAGGGACTATGGCAAGGCCATATTGTGGAAATGGCCACGGAGTAGGAATTGTCGTGGGTGGCTATTTATGACAAAGTTGCCACGAAGTGGCATGTTTGCGAGGTAGCTTGTTGCGAAGTTGCTTGCGGTAGAGTGGCATGTTGGCATGCCGACCAATATGTTATTGTGGTAGGGCGCGTTTGGCCTTTAATGTATGGTGGCAAGTTCAGAGCAAGTTGATAATCCCAAAAAGGGGCGGCCAAACATAAGGCGCGACTATACTTCTCGGTGAGAATGTGGCGAGTTTAAAGCGATCCGATTGGTCGAGGAAATAGGTCGGGCGTGGCCAATGGCGCTAGATGGCCTTGGGCATGGCCATGCCTGTTTTTGCCGTTGCGGCTCCTGTTTTTCCTTATTCTCGAGCGAGGTTCTCACACCCGCTAATCCATGGCGGATTAATTACTTAGTTTTCTTAGGATTAATTTTGACAAGCAAGGTATGGTATATTGCGCGAGGCGCAAAACCCTAACTTCGCAAGTTAGTCGGGATGATTGACCAATTCTATGAGTCGACACGGGAGCTCTTTTAAGTTCAATGCCAGAGAGAAGCATGTTTTTCTTATTGAATACCATATGCAAAGATCTTATTCTTGATACTTGGAGATTCGTGCTACTCTGCTGTGAGTGAACACAAATCGTCATGCCATATCAACATTAAGAGTTCATCCGGAGAACATAGCATAGAAGGCATTCATAGGAACTTATATTAAATGAATATATGCGAGAGTCGAAATTTACAGAACATCCGGGATTCGCAAATCTGGATAAATTTCATGTAAGTGTATTAAGCGGCTCAATAAATATGCCAAAGGAGAGGTTAGCACATGTGGCTTTATTTCCTTGCAGAGTGACGTCACATCGATGCAATGTTTTACGATTTTAACCTAAGATAAAAACAACCATCAACATTAAGTCCTCTCTGTTTATCTCGGAACAAGGCATTGTTATGGGTAAGCATAAGATGGTGACAGATGAGGATAAGATCGAAACAACAGGTCATGAGGAGATTGTCAGGGAGATTTGGATAACCTTTGTCGGAGGCACAAAGAATCTGCGATCCTTGCATCGGCGCATAAATTTGGTTTGGCCATGGGGTGATGGCCTCAACACTACAACTTTGGCTAATAATTGATGAGGTGGTACTCGCGACTTGGTCCGCGGAGCAGCGAATGTTGCTAGCCAGCCTAGGTTATGGAATGCATGGAGATAGCGCTGTCTTGAACGGCTAAGATGGTGCTTCCTTGAATGGTGGAGATGGTGCTGCTTTGAACGGCCAAGATGGTGCTTCTTTGAACGGCTACGGAAAAGTGGATGGCATGGATAGCTTGAAGGGCCGATGGAGAGGCTAGCTTGGAAGGGCCGATGGCGAGGCTAGCTTGGAAGGGCCAATGGCGTGGCTCGCTTGAAAGGCCAATGGAGCGTTGGCTTGATTGGAAAGGCCAATGGAGCGTTGGCTTGGGACGCTTAGAGGATGGCGCCGGGTTAGGGCTCGGGTGCATGATAGGGTGTAGAATACATCCTATTTACTATCTATTGTTTATGCTTTCTTTGCTATTTTTCTTGTGAATTTTGTATTTTACGCTTGTTTTGAGTTTTGTAGCTACTTTGGAGTCACACGGAGGAAAAGAAGAAGAAATTACTCTATTGAGCGAAAAGGGCAAGATGGTCATTTTACAGGCGATTGATATATGGAGCACAGTTGAGGTTAAGGGGGCAACCCAATTTGGAGGTATACTAAACGCAAACCGCCTATGGTTAAGGGGTTATCATTTGGAGTACCCTTATCATTCGAAGAGGTCAGAATTATCAATGGGTGGCTACACTGGGGTGCAAATACGCCCAAATCATTACAACCCTAGAGATATTTCTCTCACTCTCTTCTTCTTCACTCTCTTCCCTTCCACCCGAAGCTAAAAAGCGTCATGGTCACGATACCATTGGCGAGATCGAGAAATGAAGGTGATGAAGTAGAATAAAGAATCGAGAGGGGTTTCGGAATTGAAATAAAGGAGAAGATGAATCAGAGATTCGAAGGAGAGATCGAGAGTTATTTTGTGGAGATGAACTCAGAAGATGAATCATGAACTTAGGTTCGTTATTGATACAAATCGAGAGATTTAGAGAAGAACGACACTGTGATGAAGATGGGTTTAAAATCGAGTTGAAATCAGAGGAGGGGATGACGTTCATAGCTCATGGAGAGAAGAAATCAGTCAGGCCTATTGCTGCAATCGGTTAACAGGAAGGGTTTATGGGTCGGTCTCTGCAAACTGATAGAACAAGGTGATGCTGATGTTGATTGAGAAATTTGGGTTGCTCTCTGATTTGGGTTGAGATTCAATTGAGTTTCATGGGTTGGTGGTACCTTGTTGAAGAATTGAGAATCCATGGGTTTGATTCGTATTAAGTGAATGGGTTCGAGGTTGATGCCGATGAGCCGAATTTGTGTGGCAAACCGAGTTGAAAAGATGTTGAGTTAATGATGGTATTTGGCATGGCAGGGAATCAAGGAAATGAAGCATGACTCAGTCTTCCGGAGCAAAGGCACGAGATGGAGTGGAACATGAAGAAGGGATTGGCAAATGGAGTAGTAGTGGGATTGGAGTTGCAATTGCGGTGTCAGTGCAGTCCAGGGGAGATAATGGAGCTGGGTTTTGATATTGAGTTGATTGAGAAGCACTGTTGGTAGTGAAATCAAGCAACAAGCAATTAGAGATGAAGGAGAAACTGGTGTTGGTGGTTTTAGTAGTGCTTGAATTGGCAGGCACAGGATGATGTTGCTGTTTGAAGTGAACTCAGTGGATAGTAGAAGTTGATGAATGGCTGTGGCTGAGAAGGTGATTGCAACCAGGATTGAGGTGAAGAACACTGCAAAGGGAAGATTAAGGTGGTACTGTGCTTCAAACATGAATAAATTAGATGTATGTCTTAGGATTTCTTAACAGGTGAAGAAATGAATGGCTCGAAACAACGGCCGGAAAGTCTCAAATAGCCGAAACTCTGCCAAATCATCCCTCCGGCGAGTCAACTCTGATGCGGCGATGAGCGATCGCAGCGATCCCTGACCGATCCGAACGAGTTCGAAGAGCCGATCCAACCCGCCGAATAAGCCAACTCGTCCGACCTTAAGCCGACTAAGCTAACTCGTCCTTCTTTGACTTTGACTGACGGTTTGACCTTTGACCGTTAGTCTTAACTGTGGACCGGACGGAATATACCTTGACCGGTAGAGAATCTCGTGGTGGGCGTGATGAATTCCGGGCTGGATTCCTACCACAATCCCGCTTTTCCTAGCGAGCAAAAATTCCAGAATTTTCTATGGACTTCTCTCATGGGTGTGAAGACTTGGACTAGGAATTGGATGGAGAATTTGGCTCAAATTTGGAAAGAGAAGATGAAGAGTTGAGAAAGACTTGAATTTGGAAGTTGAATTGCTAAAGGAAAAGGATTCTAATCCTTGGAAGAGTTGGAGAATATTGAAGCCTATAAATAGAGAAGTTTTCTACATCTTTTACACACCTCTCTACACACACAACACTTGTGTTTTTGCTTGCTTTTCTAAGATTCTTCTTTTAATTATTTTGTGTGAACTTGAAAATTCTCCTTTTAATTATTATTATTTGTGTGAATTTCAAAAGCATGAGTAGCTAATTTTCTTATTGATTGAGGATGAATTCCTAGTTCTTAACATGGTTTGAGTTTTGTTTCAATTCTATCTTGAGGTTTTTCACATAATTATCGCTTGTTTTTACTAATAGGAATGTTTAGTCATTCATGATTGATTAATAGATTGTTTGGAGTGCACGCTAAATTAATTTGTTAATTTGATCTAAAGCTAGTGAAAGTTAGGAGATAAGTAATCGTTTCTTGACTCTTTACATAAGTAGCAAACACAAGACCTTGCGGAGGGATTCCGTGGAGCAATTGTGTGTGAAAACAACGTTAGCAAGTAAACCTTGATCTAAGAGTTTAACTACTAATATCAACCTAATAAGTTCATAAATCTTAATGCATTTATTTAAATTACATCTTGAGTGATCTACTTCTAGGTGGTTTGGTAAATAGAATCGGTAGTCGAGAACTTCCGTGTCCGTGATACAAGGAATTTAGGGGTTTAGCACTGATCTAGCCGCTTTACCTACGGTTGATGATAACTTGTGACTAATAACAAGTAGAAAAGAACATAACTTTAATCATTGTTTTGCAACGAAGAAGGATTCCTTGATCTTGTACCTCTTATTGATTTCATCTTTAACTTTGAATTGCTTTGTTTATTTTCTTTTGCTTTATACATCCCCCCTTTTCGTGACAATTTTGACAACTAGAATCTCTTGCTCCTCGTGGGAACGAACTTGACTACACTATATTACTTGTTAATTAGGTGGAAAAATCTTGAATTAATTGTTCGCAACAATTCTACACAAGAGATGAACCAATGGTTAGGCGAGTGCATGAAGTTAGTGAATCATCATCACATCTTGATCAAAGGATGAGTAACATGGAGACAATGATTCAAAGAATGGCCGCGGTAATTATTCCGGATGGTGAGACCGAACAAGTTAATGCATTATATCCAAATCAAAGGCCAAGGTACGATCCATATTCCAATACTTACAATCCCGGTTGGAAGGATCATCCTAACTTTAGTTATGCAAACAAGCAAGCGGCGGCTCCTAACCCATATGTGCAACAAGGTGGTTTCCAACAATCACGCTTTCAACCTCAACAACAATTCCAACCTCAAGTGAAGGAACAAGGAACTTCGATAGATGAAAAGCTTAATGTCATGATGCAAGGTATTACGTCATTGTTTCAACAAAATCAACAAAAGACCGATTCGGCCATCAAGGATTTACAAACTCAAATGGGACAATTGGCGACCGATGTGAACTTATTGAAATCTCAAGCATCCACAACGCTTCCTTCGCAACCATTTGTTAATCCAAGAGAGAATGTTAATGCGGTTACTTTAAGAAGTGGAAGACAAGTGGAGGGTCCAAGTCATCATGAAAAAGCTAGTGAAGAGGTAGTCAAAGATAAGGAGGGAGCCGCACCAAAGGAGAATTCCACACCAACCGACCAATCCAAGGAACCGGTTCCTACTTTCACTACTCCACCTCCTTTTCCTAGTCGTTTTGCTAAATCCAAGAAAGAAGCTCAAGACAAGGCACTCATGGATATTTTCAAGAAGGTCGAAATCAACATCCCCTTCATCGAGGCTATCAAGACAATGCCACGGTATGCGAAGTTCATGAAGGAATTATGCACAAAGAAGGATAGGTTGCTTGATAATGAAATTACTAAAGTTGGTGAGAGTGCATTGGCTATGCTATTGAAGAAGATGCCTACAAAGTGCACGGATCCCGGTGGTTTCACGGTGCCAATTACTATTGGTAAGCAAAGGTTTGAACATGCTTTACTTGACTTGGGTGCTTCCATTAGTGTGATGTCGGCCGATATATATGACTCCTTGAATCTTGGACCTTTGAAAGAGACAAGAGTTATTATCCAATTAGCAAACAAGTCGAACATATATCCAAAGGGACTTGTGGAAGACGTGCTAGTGCAAGTAAATGAGCTTATTTTTTCCTATGGACTTCTTTGTGGTGGATATGGACAACAATGAGAACCGAGCATCTACTTTTTACTTCTTGGGAGGCCATTCATGAAGACCGCGAAGACAAAGATTGATGTTGATATGGGTACACTCACCATGGAATTTGACAAGGAGATAATACACTTTAATATATTTGAAGCCATGCGCTACCCAAGTGATGTGCATTCCGTTTACTCCATTGATGTGGTTGATTCATTAGCGCAACAAATGGTGGAATTGAATCGAGAGGATGAACTTGATGTGGTGTTGCAAAAGAGCATTGAATTGGACGTCCACGGCTTGTCTAACTTGGATGTTGAAATCTCCAATGAATTGGTGGAGATGTGTGGTGCCTTGGAGACATTACAAGAAGCTAAAAAGGGTAATGTTTCATATATTTCTTTACCCGTGAATGATGAAGTACTTGTACCATCTATTGTGAAGGCGCCCAAACTAGAATTGAAGCCGCTTAGGACCATTTGAAGTATGCTTTCTTGGGAGATGGAGAAGAGCTTCCTGTGATTATTTCTAAGAACCTCACACCGGTACAAGAAGACCGTTTGCTTAGAGTCTTGAGAGAGCACAAAATGGCTATTGGGTGGACAATTGCAGATATCAAGGGCATTAGTCCATCCATGTGCATGCATCGGATTCTAATGGAAGAGAACGTGGAAGCCGGTACGTGATGCTCAACGTAGGCTTAACCCTCCCATGATGGAGGTTGTGAAAAAGAGATACTCAAATTGCTAAGTGTGGGGGTAATCTACCCAATTTCCGATAGCAAGTGGGTTAGCCCGGTTCAAGTGGTACCAAAGAAGTCCGGTGTTACGGTTGTTCGCAATCAAGACGATGAACTTGTTCCTACAAGAGTTCAAACCGGTTGGAGAGTGTGTATTGACTATAGAAAGCTTAATTCCGCAACCCGAAAGGATCACTTTCCTTTACCTTTCATTGATCAAATGTTGGAGCGGTTAGCGGGTGATGTTATTTTAATTTTGTAGTAAAGTGGTAGTAAGATGTCGTTCCTCTCAGACTTGTAAAGACTCGATTTAAGAAAATACTAAAAACAAAGAAAATATGTACACAAGATTGTCACAAAATATCGAGAGACTGAGACTCAGGATTTCACCAATTCATATATTCATGTGGTTCAACTATTAATTCTAGACAATTATAGCTTACAAGATATTGACTCTTTCTTTGCCAAAAATAGATTTTATAAAGTATTAGATGTAAATCATAAGCATGATGCATCAAAAGTTCTTAGACTAAGCATACACCATCGACAAAATCACAAATAATCAAGAAAAATCATAAATCGATTTAGAATAGTGCAAAAGTCATAAAAGAATTAATTAGAATTACCACATGCGTAAAGAATGGCTTCCTCCATTGTCCCAGTGTTGAGGTTTAGCTCCTCATATTATTCACGTGCTCAAAATAGGTGTTCATAGCTCAAATAGGTGAAAAACAAGAGTAAACTAATGACTCAGGACAGTTTGCAACGCTGTATAAGCGTTACAAGCATGTTACAACATCACATGTAAACGATATAGGTAAACTATTCAGAGAAAATAAGACTGCCCGATTTAGACCTTTCCTGCATGTGATATTACGTTATTGTTTCGCGACTGTCTTTGTCGGCTCAATGTTCTTCGTCCCTTTCTTCTTGAGCAGCAGAGAACTTCTCTGCAATTATTGTTCTTCGCTCCCGAGCCCCTCTGTTGGCTCTCCCAACTTCTCCCAAAGTCTCGACCACCCCACTGGCTTCTACAATTCCTATTTATAGATAACGGGTACCTTATGAATCGGTTAATTCCTTCTTTCTCTCCACTCTTCCTTCTGCAAGTCACGGATTTTTTTTCTTTCACGCGGCTTCGTGATATCATCCAACGTCCCTCAACTCATCCGTGATAGAATAAATCTCACAGAATATATTTCCTTCAATGAAACTCAATCCACTTTCCAAAAATATACAGCCAAATACCCGATATCTTTTCTCCTTCTGTCTTATCAAATCATGCTCGAAATCCTCTTTACTTCCATTACAAACACGTAGCATCCCCTCGGTTTATCGTAACATATATCCAAATCAACTCCCATGAAAATCGACGACCAGAAACCTACAAAATCTCGCCCTGGAAATCTTGGCAAGAACGAGATTACATTTTCCCGCCAAATTTGGTGTTTGAACGTGGAGAGGACAAGTCGCCCACTAACCCGATGTCGGGTGCCTTTAACAGTTGGGTGCCATGGAGTATAAATAACAATTAGGGTTCCCCTTATCAATGGTGTACCCTTAGTAATTGAAGTGCCCCTATCCAAATGAGGGGTCCGAATAGTAATTTTCTCCCACGAGCGCAAAATACCACTTTTCGAGCCAATTTTCCCCATAAAAGCTTATTTCTCCAAAAACACCTACAAAGACATAAAAAGCCATAATAAATACAAAATCGAGTACTAACATTACAAAGAATTGAGACTAAAATAGACACATAAATGCGTCTATCAATGGGCATTCTTATTATTGCTTCTTGGATGGTTATTCGGGATACAATCAAATTGTTATTGCACCGGAGGACCAAGAGAAGACCACTTTCACTTGTCCGTTTGGAACGTTTGCATATAGACGGATGCCAGTTTTGGCCTTTGCAATGCGCCGGCTACTTTTCAAAGATGCATGGTGAGTATATTCTCGGATTATGTGGAGCGCATCATCGAGGTATTTATGGATGACTTTAGTGTTTATGGCAATTCTTTTGATGGTTGTTTAAACAACCTTGAACTATTTCTTAAACGATGCATAGACACAAACCTTGTCCTTAATTGGGAGAAATGTCACTTTATGGTAAACCACGGCATAGTACTTGGTCACATTGTGTCCTCTCGAGGGCTCAAGTGGACAAGTCAAAGATAGATTTAATAAGAAACTTACAATATCCCACTTCGGTGAGGGAGATCCGTTCTTTTCTTGGTCATGCAGGTTTCTATAGGCGGTTTATCAAGGATTTCTCCAAAATCTCCATGCCGATGTGCAAGTTATTACAAAAGGAGGTACCTTTCGACTTCAACAAGGAATGCAAGGATGCTTTTGACAAATTAAAGAAGATGTTGACAAGTGCTTGTATTATCAAATCAAGGATTGGAATCTTCCATTTGAATTAATGTGTGATGCTAATGATTATGCGGTTGGAGCCGTTTTGGGTCAAAGAGTGGACAAGTTTCCCCATGTTATCTATTATGCATCTAGGACCCTTAATGATGCACAAATCAATTATTCTACCACGGAAAAGGAGTTATTGGCTATAGTTTTTGCTTTGGAGAAATTCCGATCATACTTGGTGGGTACAAAGGTTATTGTGTATTCCGATCATGCCGCACTAAGACACTTAATAAAGAAGAAAGAAGCTAAGCCAAGATTAATCCGGTGGATCCTATTGTTACAAGAGTTCGACATAGAAATTCGTGATAAGAGGGGTGTGGAGAATACCGTTGCGGATCATCTTAGTAGGCTTGTTATGTCTCAAGAGGAACTTCCATTACATGACCGCTTTACGGACGAACAACTTTTCTCCATGGAAGAATCAACACCTTGGTATGCGGATATAGTGAATTACTTGGTGACAAGGAAAGTACCTAGTACAATGTCTAATTTCCAAAAGATGAAACTTAAGAAGGTAGCTAAGCAATATGTGTTGGATGAACCATACTTATGGAAATATGGCGTTGATCAAATAATACGAAGGTGTGTACCTAACTCCGAATTTCAATCCATCCTCTCCTTTTGCCACACTTTTGCATGTGGTGGCCACTTTGGTTCTAAACGTACCGCTCTCAAAGTTCTCGAAAGTGGATTTTATTGGCCCACCTTGTTTGAAGATTCATATGTTTTTTGTAAATCGTGTGATAGATGTCAACGAACGGGGCAATCTAGGTGCTCGAAATCAAATGCCACTCACACCAATTCTCGCCGTTGAGATTTTTGATGTGTGGGGTATCGATTTTATGGGCCCTTTTGTCAATTCGAATGGAAATTTTTATATACTTCTTGCCGTAGATTATGTTTCGAAATGGGTGGAAGCTAGAGCCACCAAAACTAATGACTCTCAAGTTGTTTGTGATTTTGTAAGGGAAAACATTTTCAATAGGCATGGTACACCAAGAGTGGTGATAGCGATGGAGGATCACATTTCAAGAAGGCTTTCCACGCTCTCCTCAAGAAGTACAACATAACACACAAAATTGGTACGCCTTATCATCCACAAACTAGTGGACAAGCGGAAATTTCAAATCGTGAGATCAAGTCCATTCTTGAGAAAACGGTGAATACCACAAGGAAAGATTGGAGCTTTAAGCTCAATGATGCACTTTGGGCGTATAGAACGGCGTATAAGACACCGATTGGTATGTCTCCATATAGGTTGGTTTATGGTAAGGCTTGTCATCTTCCTATTGAACTTGAACACAAGGCTTATTGGGCGATAAAGAAATTCAACATGGAGTATGATGAAGCGGGGAAACAAAGGAAGTTACAACTACATGAGTTAGAGGAGATACGTAATGATGCTTACGAGAGTGCCCGTATTTACAAAGAAAAGACCAAGCTTTTTCATGACAAGATGATTTCTCGTAAAAGCTTTATTGTGGGACAAAAAGTCCTTTTATATCATTCTCGCCTTAAATTATTTCCCGGAAAGTTAAGGTCCCGATGGATTGGACCATATGTTGTTACTAATGTTTTTTCCTCATGGTGCAATTGAAATTACTAGTCTTAGAGACAATTCGGTTTCCACAGTCAATGGCCATAGGTTGAAGCCATACTATGAGAACATCGCTTATGTGAATTTGGATGAACTTTCATTTGGAGATTCACTCCCTCTGGAGGAGTAATGTGCAGCAAGAGCTAAGTCGGGCCGTCGACTTTAACACAAGCGCTTAATGGGAGGCAACCCATCGGTTTTGTATTTCTTATCCTTTTGCTTTTTCTTGTTCCATATCATGTTAAAATTTCCCACCTTGACTTTACTAGGAGGATTCAATTACATTGAGGACAATGTAAGGTTTAAGTGTGGGGGAGTGGTTAAGCATTTATTTTTTTAAAAAAAAATTAAAAAAAAAAAAAAAGTTTTACTTAAAAACTCCAACTTTTAAAGATTTTAGAGTCACTAGCATACTTCTAGGTATGTTTACATAGAGATTTTGACTGACATAATTGAACTTGGAAATGTTAGAGAACTACATTCGGATTTCTTGATTGTTTGAGTGTTAAATAATGGATTTAATCATGCCGGTGATGCGAATTTGGTGCAGGGAGAAGGGCATTATTAGAGTTGCTGATCAATCATTAGTGGAGACTACCCGTATTCATATCATGAGAGGCACCGACCAGAAATCTTCCATCTACTAAAGAGCTTCTTTTGAGTGTGTGTCACCATACGTTAATTCGGGTAGAATGGTGAGCTACCCAACCTCCCACCAATAGAAGCACTACTCTTTGATCTCTTGAGTGCTAATTTTGTCAATCATAAGGGTGACGTCTATAGATGAAAGCCACCTTCTTGTAGTTCGATTTGCAGTTAGCACCATTCTCTCTCTCTCGACAACAACGGATCCATAGAAACACATTCATCATCAACAAGGAGCGACATCAAAATCTACAAGGAAAGTTGGAAAAAGTTTAAGGTTTACAAGCAACGGAATGAGAAAAAAGGAGCAAATTTCAAATATAAGTAAAGCAACATACAAAGGGCGGATTTCACATATATGTTGAAGACTTACAATACAATGAGGTAATTTTATATTCAAGTATGAAGACTTATTCATAAGAGCGAAGAAAATTAAAAGGTGAGAATTTTTGAAATTTATGATTTCAAGACGATACAAGTTGTGAAGAATCAAGCGGTAAAATACTTCTCCCACGGCCATGGTTTTTGTTTTGTATTTTATTTCTTTTGTTTCAAAAAAAAAAAATTGTCAAGGTAAAGGTTTTGTTTTGTTTTGTTTTGTTTTTATAAGCCGTGGGGAAGGAAAAATCTATAAGGAAGTTTCAAGCGACAAGGATTATTAAGGTAAAGGTTAAAAATTGTCAAGGATTTATGAAATTCGAGGGTTTATCATCAATAGTTGAAACCGAAGACGAAGACCAAGAAGATCAAGACGAGGAGCGGAAGACGTTTCTATTGGATGCCGTGAGAGTGGTGTTATGATGATTGGCGATCGGATGTGAAGGTGAGTAAGTAATCTCATCCTCAATAATAAATGGTTGATTTCCTTTCTTAGAGATCATCAGAAAAATGTTTTTTTTTCAAAATATTAAAAGATGTGGGTTTTTCAAAATTTCGGAAGTTATCCTTCCCACCATTCAACGTGTTGCGGAATTCTCTCTTCATTCCTACCGCACACATGTGTGACCCATAAAAAAGCCGTCTTTTTGAGTGCAATTATCATAAAATCCTTTTGGTGAGGCGAAGTCGGGCGAAATGCTTATTGATCGTTTCTCAAACACGCATTCTCTCATTATGGTGTGGTTATTTCTCACTCAACATTTAAGAATGAGAATATGTTCTTTAGTATTTCTAACTTCTTATTACTAGCATGCACGAAACTCTATGTCCTCATAGCTTTTTGGATGCTTGGGACGCTTGAACGCTTTGAAGTTGTGAGTTTTTAGTTTGATTTGCTCGAGGACTAGCAAAGTCTAAGTATGGGGAATTTGATAGGGTGTATAATACATCCTATTTACTATCTATTGTTTATGCTTTCTTTGCTATTTTTCTTGTGAATTTTGTATTTTACGCTTGTTTTGAGTTTTGTAGCTACTTTGGAGTCACACGGAGGAAAAGAAGAAATTACTCTATTGAGCGAAAAGGGCAAGATGGTCATTTTACAGGCGATTGATATATGGAGCACAACAGGTTAAGGGGCAACCCAATTTGGAGGTATACTAAACGCAAACCAGGTTACGGTTAAGGGGTTATCATTTGGAGTACCCCTTATCATTCAGAAGAGGCTGTAATTATCAATGGGTGGCTACACTGGGGTGCAAATACG
This sequence comes from Papaver armeniacum, assembly GCA_023531295.1. NCBI lineage: Eukaryota > Viridiplantae > Streptophyta > Magnoliopsida > Ranunculales > Papaveraceae > Papaver > Papaver armeniacum. The sequence continues at coordinate 689,075 of JAJJWW010015466.1, read as the reverse complement.
CCCAAATCATTACAACCCTAGAGATATTTCTCTCATTTTCTTCTTCTTCACTCTCTTCCCTTCCACCCGAAGCTAAAAGCAGTCATGGTCTGCGATACCATTGGCGAGATCGAAATGAAGGTGATGAAGTAGAAGTCGTGGGAATCGAGAGGGTTTTGAATTGAAATAAAGGAAGATGAATCAGAGATTCGAAGGAGAGATCGAGAGTTATTTTGTGGAGATGAACTGTAGAAGATGAATCGGGAACTTAGGGTTCGTTATTGATACAAATCGAGAGATTTAGAGAAGAACGACACTGTGATGAAGATGGGTTTAAAATCGAGTTGAAATCGAGGGAGGGGATGACGTTCATAGCTCATGGAGAGAAGAAATCGGTCGGCCTATTGCTACAATCGGTTAACAGGAAGGGTTTATGGGTCGGTCTCTGCAAACTGATAGAACAAGGTGATGCTGATGTTGATTGAGAAATTTGGGTTGCTCTCTGATTTGGGTTGAGATTCAATTGAGTTTCATGGGTTGGTGGTACTGTTGAAGAATTGAGAATCCATGGGTTTGATTCATTAAGTGAATGGGTTACGAGGTTGATGCTTTGATGAAGTTGAATTTGTGTGGCAACCGAGTTGAAAAGATGTTGAGTTAATGATGGTATTTGGCATGGCGGGAATCAAGGAAATGAAGCATGACTCGAGTCTTTGGAGCTTGTGGCCTGAGATGGAGTGGAACATGAAGAAGGGATTGGCAAATGGAGTAGTAGCTGGGATTGGAGTTGCAATTGCAGGTCAGGTGCAGTCCAGGGAGATAATGGAGCTGGGTTTTGATATTGAGTTGATTGAGAAGCAGCTGTTGGTAGTGAAATTGAAGCAGCTGCAATTAGAGATGAAGGAGAAACTGGTGTTGGTGGTTTTGGTAGTGCTTGAATTGGCAGGCACAGGATGATGTTGCCGCTTGAAGTGAACTCGATAGTAGAAGTTGATGAATGGTCATGGGGCTGAGAAGGTGATTGCAACCGGGATTGAGGTGAAGAACACTCGCAAAGGGAAGATTAAGGTGGTACGTGCTTCAAACATGAATAAATTAGATGTATTTCTTAGATTTCTTAACAGGTGAAGAAATGAATGGCACTGAAACAACGGGCTGAAAGTCTGTAAATAGCCGAAACTCGGCCAAATCATCCCTCCGAAGTAGTCAATCCTGCATGAAATGAGCGATCCAGACGATCCTGTGACCGATCGGAGAACGAAGTTCAAGAGCCGATCCAACCCAAATAATAAGCCAACCTGAAGCCCACTTGGAAAGCCACTAAGCTAACTCGTCCTTCTTTGACTTTGACCGGACGGTTTGACCTTTGGCCGTTAGTCTTAACGTGGACCCCGGACGGAATATACCTTGGCCGGTGGAGAATCTCGGAGTGGCCGGTGGTGACCACCGGCCGGATTCCTACCAAATCTCGATTTTCCGCGAGCAAAAATTCGAAATTTTCTATGGACTTCTCTCATGGGTGTGAAGACTTGGACTAGGAATTGGATGGAGAATTTGGCTCAAATTTGGAAAGAGAAGATGAAGAGTTGAGAAAGACTTGAATTTGGAAGTTGAATTGCTAAAGGAAAAGGATTCTAATCCTTGGAAGAGTTGGAGAATATTGACCTATAAATAGAGAAGTTTTCTACATCTTTTACACACCTCTCTACACACAAACACTTGTGTTTTTGCTTGCTTTTCTAAGATTCTTCTTTTAATTATTTTGTGTGAACTTGAAAATTCTCCTTTTAATTATTATTATTTGTGTGAATTTCAAAAGCATGAGTAGCTAATTTTCTTATTGATTGAGGATGAATTCCTAGTTCTTAACATGGTTTGAGTTTTGTTTCAATTCTATCTTGAGGTTTTTCACATAATTATCGCTTGTTTTTACTAATAGGAATGTTTAGTCATTCATGATTGATTGATAGATTGTTTGGAGTGCACGCTAAATTAATTTGTTAATTTGATCTAAAGCTAGTGAAAGTTAGGAGATAAGTAATCGTTTCTTGACTCTTTACATAAGTAGCAAACACAAGACCTTGCGGAGGGATTCCGTGGAGCAATTGTGTGTGAAAACAACGTTAGCAAGTAAACCTTGATCTAAGAGTTTAACTACTAATATCAACCTAATAAGTTCATAAATCTTAATGCATTTATTTAAATTACATCTTGAGTGATCTACTTCTAGGTGGTTTGGTAAATAGAATCCAGGTAGTCGAGAACTTCCGTGAACTGTGATACTGAGGGATTTAGGGGTTTAGCAATTGATCTGTTGCTTTACCTACGGTTGATGATAATTTGTGACTAATAACAAGTAGAAAAGAACATAACTTTAATCATTGTTTTGCAAACGAAGAATGATTCCTTGATCTTGTACCTCTTATTGATTTCATCTTTAACTTTGAATTGCTTTGTTTATTTTCTTTGCTTTATACATCCCCCCTTTTCGTGACAATTTTGACAACTAGAATCTCTTGCTCCTCGTGGGAACGAACTTGACTACACTATATTACTTGTTAATTAGGTGGAAAAATCTTGAATTAATTTGTTGTGGTTACGACACTCATCGGTGCAACGTGGAGATGGCGTTGGCTAGGAGCGGACTCTTGGGGCTTGAACGCGGATCAAGTTGGCGTTGGCGTGGAGCGGTAGAGATGGCCGTTTGGGAGCAAACTGTTTGGCATTGTCTTGGCCGCGGACTGGTGGCGCCATGGAGCGTTACCTTCGCGGGCCCGGTTTCCTTTTTCCGTGCATAGATTAAACGAGAAACCTTCCTCCACTCTAATTCCAAAAGTGTTGTGCTTATAAAAGGAAACCTTCTTCCACCCAAACTAAAAAGTAATATGTATATAAAAGGGGTCACACATCTTTTATTTATTTTTTGTAATATTGGCTTTGTTTTCACGTCTCCGCGTTAGCAGCAAAGCAGAGGAGTTGGCGAGCGTACTCTAGGTATGTGCTCTAACGTTTCTCCTCCGTTTCCCTTAATTTTTTGGTGTAATACATAGGCATATCCTCCATAAACCCGTAGAAATACTTTTGTATGAATGATTCTTCTCTGCTAGCAGTATCGTAGTAATATTAGCCGTCACATTGATAGTAAAGAGGCCAATTATTATACAAAGTAGGCGCGCATGGATGGGTGGCTGCCATTAGTTCTTCTCCCGTGAAAACCTAGCTTTTAGGGTTTCCTTTTCCTCTCGCGTGTGTGCACAATTTTAGTGACCATGCGTGACTTGTCCGAGGTCATACTTTCTGCGGCTTCACATGTTCCCATGGCATTGCCTAGTTTTGGCCAAGGGTGTACTTTTCGAGACGTCACGTGTATCTCATTGAGTAGACATCAGTCCCCATTCCCTTTAGCCGTGAGTGCCATGTCATGTGGCCAAAGGAGAAATTTCCGTAGCAAATGTGTTGTTGACTCTTGATTGTGGTAATTTTTTATAAAATCTTCATGTGTGCTTTTCTTCAAAGTAGTAATTTTTTGCTTTGCTTCGTTGTAGTTACTTCAAAAGCATAAGGAATTTTGTTAAGATGTCACCTGAAAGTAGTTTCGCCGCCGCGTTGAGAAGTGTCAACAACTCCAAACTGAACACAGATAATGAGTTCTTTACGAAGTCTGCTATGATTACAAGGACCCATCCCAAATTCGTGGAAACTCTTCTGACTGATTCAGAGAATGATGGAGAAGTTCAGTCGGTCACTCCAGGGCGTATAATGAGGTTTTTCCTTCAGAAGAAAGAGTATCCAACTTCTCTCATAGATTTCAAAATATGTCATAGTCCATTGCTCTCTTATGATAAGTGGATGAAATTTATGATGAGTCATGCGACCACGTAAATTACAACTTAACCGAGGCGCAAATCATGCATGCTGTCATGGAGTCTCGCACACTTCAAATCGAAAAAGATATTGCAGGCTTGATTACTATCATCTCCGAGATGGTGCCCGGAACTCACACGACTATATGTAGATGGGGTGAGATGACTATTTCTTTTTGGAAAACGTAGCCGTTCATTTGAGTCTTCCAATAATTTGGAAACTTAATGTTGTCTTGTTCGAGGAAGAAGAAAAAATGCACGCCACTTTGGTCACGAAAGCAGAATATGTTGAAAAGAATGAGAAAAGGTGTTTCTATAACCGGTGGGTGTCTCGAGTGGTTCCTGATGAGCCGTAGTCGGATCAAGTGGGCCGATGATACACTCCATGTTGCTGCATTTTTAATTATGTGGCTATCCAGAGATGTTTTCGATGATGGCTCTGGTAAGAAGGAGATAAGACAGAAGCTCGTCAAATTTGCCATCAAACTAGCGAAAGGCATTGTTCTTCCCATCGGCGCTTGTTTCTTGGCTCTTTGTACACTCATCCTGGATCACTTAGTAGCATACATGTACTTATCTAATGGGTATATGAAAGTGGACTCGTATATCCACGTCGCCTTTCTTCAAGCGTGGTTGTGGGAGCATTCCAAAAATTACGCTCCTAACCCGAGAACCTTGTTTCCTGATGCATATGGCGGTTCTAGGATACTTCGTTGGTTGGAGAGGCATCCAAGACCTGGCGCAAAGCTTATTGATTTTCTTGAAAACTCGCATGCAGTTAACTTTCGTCCTTGGGCCCTGACCCATGCCTCCATAGTTCAACCAGACAGTTTTGCTTCCGCATCGATAGTGATATTGCATTCCGCCGAGAATATGAGCATTGGAGAAACTTGCGAGTCGCACATATCCGTACGGTGCCATATTTTTTCGCAGGATCTTCGAGTAGTCTCTTATAACATTGACAGGATGCTCGACATATTGGCTTTGACCAGGGAGTTCCATTCCTTCGCCCCGCTGACAGCTCCAGATGAATCGTTACCCGTTATTCTTGATTACAACGTCTTTGCACCGGATAAAAGTCTTCCCTTCTTGATCCCAAAACGAAAACTTGTGACGACTCCCAAATATAATATCTTCTGGCAAGCTGAGTTCCTCGCCATTCATCACTTCGTGCGAGATGTTGTGACAAATCCGCGTGGTAAACTTTCCTCTCGGTTAAAGCGAAGCATAAATTGTTGAAAGAGCTTCCTTCGGGCAAGCGAAAATCCTCTAGCTTGATGATATACCTCAAAAGGAGCAAAGGTCGAAAAATCGTGCGGTGTGGCTTCCAATCGGATTCGACATCTCTTGTGACTTTCAGTTCTTTCAACACGCCGGTGTGTATGTTTCCCTCACTGACTTGGTGAATAAGTTTTCCATTTCGCAACTGACTCCTCTCTCTTTTTTTTTTTTTTTTTTTTTGACTGGGATTGGTAACTCGAATATCTTTGCCGCACTTTCCCACGGCCAAAAACGGCGCCTCTGAGAAAGGAGACAACGAGACCGAATCTCTTGAAGAAGAATCAAGAGGAAGAAAGCTCGAGATCCGGTGATGATAGGAGCACTTCTGAATATAACGAGTCTTCTTCCAGTGGATCCACAAATGAGTCGGTGAGTTTTCCACACTTTTCTCTTGGATTACTTATTTATACCGGATAAATGATTAATTGGTGATATTTACAAGAATTGGCTACTTCCGAAAATAACTCGAGATGGAGATCCACGTAAATAAAGGTGTAACAGTGTCTCAGTCATGGAAACCGTACCTCTTAGCAACCGAGATGGAAACGATCGTCGTGGAAGACGCTTATTGTGCTTCGATGATGGAAAACGCTTCCACGGTCAGCGGGCGCGATTGTAGCCAAAGAATCCCCATCGGGTCGCGGAATCGATTGCACGCGCCACTTTCGAACCTCCATTCTTGATTCCTCATGAAGATCACGTGTTGATTGGAGGCTTCAATGTACCGGCTAAGCATAAGGAGTTGTATACCAATATGAGAGAGATATGGATACATCGCAATAGTCAAGAAGATCACTAGGCGGTTCGCATTGGTTAAGTGGGTGGAAGAAATATTATCTTCAATTCGTGATATGTGCAAGGTGACTGGTCACACCGTTTCTGGAGATGTAATCTCAAACTGGGAGTTTTACCGGGATATATGTGTAAACTTTGAATTTAACGCTTCGTGGTTCTGTGAGGGATTTTCCGAGATCCAAAGGCTGCAGGCTGAAGCGGTTGATGGTCCTTCCGCATATTTAATTAATCAACAGGAGGTAGAAGTCGAGAAGTTGTCCCAGAATTGAAGCTGAAGCTCTTCAAAGTATGAAGGACATTTTCTCCAAGAAGAACGAGCCGTTGTTAGGCAACTTTCCTTGAATACTTTTATTTTCTGAACTTCTTTTCTTAGGTTTTTTTTTTTTGAAAGGCAAAAGAAACGCCTAGTTTATGGTATGGTTTTTAAGTTTTTGGATTGATAGATGATTGCTTTTATAAGAGTTTTTGGTTTATTTTTGGAGTAATGGCTTTTTGATCAATTGATGTGTCAAAATCAATTACGAATGTAAGTAGCAAAATCATTCAGGACCATGAACTTTGCATGAGAAAGGAAGAGATATGAAATCTTGGGATGATTGGGTCATCGGATTCCATGATAAATGTGAAAATCCAAACAATAAGTCGTGGTAACCATCATCTCGCAAACTTACTCGCTTTAGGGTCTTTCACCAGAACCGAGTCTTCGTGCAGTAATCCAGTCTTTACGTAACGCCCTTCTTGCCACGAGAAGTCCCTGGTCGTTCTTTATTGTCGGAACATCTTTATGTCGATCTGTAGTAAGATGGAGAATTCTAGTCCCCAGACGCAATTCTCTAAACCCTCTTTTCTTGGACGATGCGCTTTCAAAGTATAGCATTCTGCGCAGTATGATGGGAATGAGAGTTGAATTCGTAACCGAGAGATTAATCTCCTACTATGGTCGCCAATTGTTTGAGGGTGAAAACCGTTTCGCTGATTTTGGTAATTTTGGGTGTGTATAGGTGAGAACGAATCTAAACCCTAAACAATATACTGCAAGGGAATACTTTTGATTCGACAATCCTGGCCTAAACCAAGAAAAGGCCGTTCCAGGCTTGCTTCGGTCATAAAGTGAAGGAGAAGGGTTGGTCTTAGGGATGGAAGCGAAGCTAGTGTTGACACCAGAATAGTTGATTCTGGAAGTGTGGGCGTTTTGTGACTTGTATCGTAAAGTCGAATCGCTAGCTGGGATGAAAAGCTATCGGGATGATTTCCGGATGTTGTATTTTTCTCCTGACCAAAACTTCCCCTTTGGTGGAAATAGGTGAGACCTATTTATACAAGTCATAGTGAAACGTACCCTGGTCTTGTAGGAAGTGAAAACGATTGAGTGGTGGAAGAAAAGAGTAACGCGGTAATCATAGACGTTATGCTTCCATGATGAGGGAAGTGAATTGCGATAACCGCCCGTAAGAGTGTTTATTTTACGGTCTACAGTAATACCGCAAGTGCACGGTGTCGTGATGTAGGACTGAGCAAGTGCGGGTCGAACCACAGAGACTTGTGGTGCCCTATAGGTGATCAATGGCTTTCTAAAACTGATTTCAAGTGAAGGTAATGTAACACAGATGTAACAAAGATATTTTTGTGCCGATACGGCAGTTTTGTATTGAAGTGAACCTAAACTAAGGTAACAGTGAGATAAAAAGATGCTAGGGTTATCAATTTCTACCACTAACTCATGTTATGTGTCAACTTAATTGGAAGCTTCTTGTTCCTATGGCAGACAGGGGTAGTTTGTCAATTCTACCACCTATCTCGTGGTGTTTCTCCATGTGATTCTTCAATTTGACAGACTAAGGAACTAACCCGGAGTACTAGTTGTCTAATTAAGTACAACTAGTCAAGGGTATTAGCATTTGTTTCTAAAGTTTGAGTGAGGTATAACAATACGGTGGCAACCTAACTACAATGGATGCAAGACATCCATTGTGAGAGTAAAGTACCTTTATAATACCAAAATTGAAAGTATCTGATAAAATTAAGCATGCAAGAACACTTCAACTGAATTTAAACACAACATTGAATTAGGGTTTCATTGAAACCCTAACACACTAAATTAGAACATCAAATTAAAGCAACAAAGAACAAAATAATACTAAGTGACTGCTCTGGCTAATCCAGGCGTGCCCAATTTCATCTTCTTCACTCTCTATTTATACATGCAAAAGTAAATCCAAAATACCAAACCCTAGTTTCTATTTTAATTCGAAAAATCAACAAACCCATAACCTGACTCGCTTCTCCCTTCTGTCCAATCGCTCTGTCACTCCATGCTTGGTTGTTGTGGAAACCTAGCTTCTAATTATCTTTAACTTAGCTTCTAGGGTTGATAGAAGCTAAATGAAAGATAACTAGACCTAGAGATGGTACGGAGGTGGTTGAGGGATGGTGTCAGGAAGGTGAGGTGGTGATGGAGGCGATGAGGGCTGGAAGAGCAGAGCTCTGCTCTGTCGTGGGAAGGAGATGGTGGTTGAGGTGAGGGATAGGTTCTGCAGAGATGAAAGAGAAAAGGAAGAAGAGAATGGGTATGGTCGACTGAGGGTATAGGGTAGGTAATTTTGTTGTGAGGCACGAACAGCGGGGGATGATGAGAACGCTGCACCGAGCGTTGGATGAAGCTGATGGAGATCTGACGGCCGAGAATGGTAAGCGGTATTGGAGTGATTCGATGTTGAGCGGAAGCAGCAAACTTCGATGCGCATGAGGGAGCGACCGTAGGATGCAGCAAGATGAGATCTCGACGGCTCGGAATGAGCGGGTTCGGATCCGGGTCGTGGGTAGCTCTAGCCCATGTCTTCCTTGTTGGGTTGCAACTGATTCGCGCGGGCTTTGGCTATCTGCTCCATAGATGCTCGACTCCACCTTCGCTCCTTGGCTCCTCGATTCTCCGAGCTTTATTTATTACCTAAAAACACAAAATTAATTAATATAAATATTTATTCTTGAAAGCAAGGAAAACACGAGAATGCGGGATAATATCGATTTATAAGCGCAAAAAGATGAGTAAAATGCCAATAAAAGGTGTATAAATATGCACTATTTGGCACTCATCAAATACCCCCAAACCTGAATTTTACTTGTCCTCAAGTGAAACAAAATGAAGAAATCCTAACTATACCCCTGTCGCAGGTCTCTCGAATGCATTTAGCGTATGCACTAAGCCTTTAAACCCCTAGGTGTCCCTAGTGGACGAGTTGTAGTCTCGTGAGGGTTTACAAGAGGTGTACCCACAAAACCTTCTCCAACTTCATAGTGTAAAAGAGTCTCAAGCCTCCAAGAAGCTATGAGGACATAGAGTTTCTGCATGCTAGTAATGAGGTTAGAACTATCGAAGAACGCATTCTCATCCTTAAGTCTTTGAGCGAGAAGTAACCATACCATATGAAAGAATTCGGATTCGATTGTGATCATAAGTCTCAACTTCGCCTCACCATTAGGGTTTTATGATAATTGCACTCAAAAAGATCGCTTTTTAGTCTCTCATGTGTGCGGCGGGGAATAAAGAGAGAAATCCCGCACACGTTGTAGGTAAGAAGGATAACCTTCCAAATAAAATCTGGAGACTCCACGAAATGTGGACAAAAGAATCTTTTTTCGATGATCTCTAAGAAAGGAAATCAACCATTAGCAAGGGTGGGAATACTCACTCACTTCTCACCCGATCGGCAATTAATATCACTCTCTCATAAGAAACCATAGAAACGTCTTCAATCTTCGGTCTTCGGTCTTCAACTATTTATTACCAACTTCTTAACTTTACAAAAACTTTAAATTTTTTATTTTTTTTTTTTTTTTTTTTTTTATTAATTAATTAATTAATTAATTTTTTTTTTTTTTTTTTTTTTTTTTTTAACATGAAACGAAAATAATAATACAACAAGCAATTTTTTTTTTTTTTTTTTTTTTTTTTTTTTTTTTTTTTTTTTTTTATCTAAGTTACAATAAAACGATAAACTCAATTTTTCATAAACTTCATTAATTCTCATTTTTCTTTTCTTCGTTTTGTTGCATATAAACCTTGGACTATCTCAACTTTTCTTTCAATATTCTGGATTACTGCTCTCAGGTTGCTGACGATGATGTGTTTCTATGGGTCTTGCTGATTGAGAGAGAGAGTGATGCTAACTACAAATCGGTATTTAGAAGGAGTTTTCATCTTTAGACGTCACCCTCATGATTGACGGAATTAGCACTCAAGAGATCAAAAGTAGTGCTGAAAGTGGTGCGAAGTTGGGTAGCTCACCATTCCTACCCTAATTGACGTACGGTGACACACACTCTAAAAGCTTTTCTAGAAAGTCACAAAGAGTGAAGGTCGGTACCTCGCTTGATGTAAAATGGGTAGTCTCCACTATGGTTGATCACAATTCTACTACCGAATATCTAAACAGCACCTAATTCGCCCTCCGGTATGGTTAAATCCAACTTTAACGCTCTAATCAACTAAGGAACCCGATTGCGTTCTCCGGTACTTCCAATTTCTGTTATTTCGGTCGATTCTCTATGTAAACATAGCTAGAAGCATGCTAGTGACTCTAAAATCTCTAAAAGTTGGAGGTTTTTATTTGCAAAAAGTTTTTGAATTTTTGTTTTTTTTTTTTTTTTTTTTTTTTTTTTTTTTTTTTTTCAAAATAAAAGGTGAAATAAAAGACTAAAAACTCTAAATGCAAATCACACCCCCAAACCTAAATCAAACATTGTCCTCAATGTGTCAACAGATAGGAAAAATTAAACAGTCACATACCATGAGAACTATCTTTGAAAAGATAAAAGGGAAGAGATTACCGGTATGTCGGGCGGGAGCAAGGTTGAGCTTCATTCGTCAAGGCTAGAATCCAATATTCTCAACGGAGATCATATCGGATTAGCATAATATATGTGCAAGAAGACTCAACCGAATCAAGAAAAGAAAATTTAACAAGTCCTACTTGGATTATATACAAAAATTCACCATAAACTAACAATCTAAAGAGTTGAGGATCAACCCAATAGACGATATGTACACACATTAATAGCCTTACACAAATATAATATGAGAGTGCACGTAAGACTGCAAAATGGGAATGAGTTTCCCCAAACCTAAACTTGTGAACGGGTGTGTTTGGGAGCACAAAATCTTGCAATTTTAAAGGTACGTCATGCAAAAGGTCTAACTCGAAAGTGAGTTTTGCTAAGAACAGTGAGATATACACATTCCAACTGTGGCTCTTTAAAAGTGTTATACTTTGATGCAAAATAGTCCAAGAGGACTTGGGAAGCACAAAGCTCTAGGCCTAAGTTAGGCATTTTCAGAAAAGTTGGTTTTGCAATTTTGTGACAAACTACACCTAGGTTTGGTGGAGGAGTATCAATTTGTGACTCAGGAGAGAGATTAGGTACATCTACGTTATTTTCATGTATCAAATCATTTGCACCGTCACACTCTTTCCTAAGGTCAGGAGTGGGTAAATCATGGTCTTTTTCACAGGACAATGGCACAGGTTCCACATCAATATCACATGCATGAATATCGAAGAAGCATCATTCATAGGGTTCACAGAAGAGACACTTAATGTCGCTGAACCTAAAAATTCTATTACATTTTCAAAATACACATGCTCTTCATATTCATCATCATCATCATCATCATAGCAAAAATCCATCTCTCCATTCAAAATTGTAGTATTTTTAGTGCACTCATCTACCTCTAGATTAGGTTCATATTCAATGTTAGTTGCATGAGTAAGACTAGAAACACTATTTTCAATCCTATCATTTTGTAACTCAATCAGGTTCCTTTGAAGAATCATCTTGAGTTGTTCCATTGAAGGAGAGTCTTCACTAGTGGGTATGCATTCCTCATATGGATATTCATTGTATGGTTGTGCATGAGGTTCACTAGAGAAGGGAAATTCAGACATGTTGCTATATGGATGGTCATGCATTGCATTCATTTCAAGCCTAGCATTTTGCTCCATGAGTGTTTCCATTGCTGATTGCAAACTAGGAGTTGGGGGAGTATATAATTGTTCATCTCCCCACTGTGGTGAATGATGCATGTGTGCAGGTTGATTATGGTCCCAATAGTCACTTCTAGACACTTCGTACATTGGATTATCATGGTTTTGCCTAGACTGTCTAAAATCATGCAAAATATAACAAAGATTTTCGACAGGTGGTCTAAGCCACCACATAAGGTGCAAGCATGCATTTCATATTACCTAGAAAAACTAGACTCGACAGTTGCTTTTCTAAAGCGATTGCCTATCTAAAGCAGATAGTCGAGCCTCTAGTTGATCTAAAAGTGATGATCTGGGTATGAGAAAATTGTTCATTTTCAACTTTGTGGTGGATGATGTATGTGATCATAATGATTAGGGTATGTGAGATCGGGGCCCCGAGAAGGCCCATAAAGTTCCCTAAAGTCACTATGGTATGTGGGGTGTTCATCCCGTGAAAGGTGCCCGTAAGCAAGCTCTCTAAGGGATTTATTTGTTCCATCCCAGGATGCGAGACCAAAATCCTGACATGGTCTAGCTCTCAAATTGAACTCAAAGTTTAGTTTGGTTTATGTGGGCTTTGGTTTATTGGGATTTGGTTTCAATGGGAATCATTTGGTTTTGTTGGGAGCTTTGGTTTATGTGGGAAGGTGTTATTTGAAACCCCGGATTTTGTGAAAACAGAACAGCCCAGGTTTGTGTAAAGCCTAGTGGAACTGTGGGCTCAGTTAAAGCAGCCCAGTTCACAGTTTGGTTGATTGTGGGTTAGCCCAGTTGTGCAGGCTTGCAATGTGTGCAGACAGCCCAGCAGTCTATGGGCTCGGTTTGGTTGCAGCCCAGGTTTGATTGCTACGCCTAGTTGTGTTCTGTTAGCCCAGGTTGGGTTGAGTTGGGCTCAGCTGGTGTAAGCCCAAGTTTGGTTAACAAGTGCAGGCTTCAGTTGTGCACACAGCCCAGTAGATGTGGGTTAGGTGGAGTTGGCTCACAGCCTGCAGCTTCAGGGAGCTAGCAGCTCATGCATAGTTGGCTAGGTCTGATAGTTTGCAGGTCATGTTTAGGCTCAGGGTCAGGCACATCACAGTTTGGTAGTTTAAGCACAGCACAATTCTAAGTGCAAATCACAGATGAACAGGGCAGCTCAAATGCAGATTTTCAGCTTCCCAGATGCAACAGGTTTGACAGGGTTGAGTATGCACAATCTTAACAGCTTATGTGAGCACAATCTTAACAGAACACAATCTTAACAGATGCACAATCTTGACTGGTTGAGTATGCACAATCTTAACAGAACACACAAGTACAAAGGTTGCAGGTTCAACAGGGCTGTGCACTCAGCCAAGGCAAGACAAGGTATGTAGTGCAACAGGTGAGAGAGATCAACAAGCTCAACAAATTCAATTGACAGGGTTTGTGCAAGCTCAACAAGCAGCTCTGTCAGCAGGGTTAACAGCTAACAAGCTTACGAATCGTGTGCTCAGGGGTATACCACTCAGGTTTGTGTCACAGCACAGGCAAACTCAGAGCTCAGGGTTGCTGTAGTACACACAAGGGCTAAGCAATACAAGGCAAGGCAATACAGGCACACAAACTGCTTAGATGCTAAGTAACATTGTGCACAGAATATGCTCAGGTGCAAAATAATATGCTTAGGTGCACAGGGCTAGGTTTGATGGTTTGCAGGTCAGCTCAGGGTTAGCACTAGGTCAAGCATGCACAAATAGCTCACAAGTCTCACAGGATGCTAAGGGATTGATCACAGATGCTGGTTCAATTGCTTACAGATGCTCACAAGTCTCAGGGTTTTGCTCAGGTTACGCAAGTATATGGCAATGATAGCTCACACATTTAGCATTCAATTAGCAGACTTTTTCAGCAATTACAAATTGGAAGCAGCATAGCACACAGGGTTTAGGCACAAGGTTAACAAGCAAGCCTATATGCTATCAGGCATTCATTCATTCAAAGTCTAGCAAGTTTATCAACAGGTTAACATTCAGGTGTGGTTAACAGAGAAGGATATGCTAACTTGTTTGGGCTGCCCTGTTAACAATTGCGCTTCCTTGCCACAAAGCAGACACAGCAGGTTGGCTCAGTTGTGTATCACATGCACCTTAAGTCTGCGCCCTTCCTTGACTTTCTCCCTAGTGGCTTACCTCAGCTGTTCATAAGCACAGCAGCACAGCAGTTTTAGCAGCTCAGCAGGCACAGCAAGCGATATGAGTAGCACAGCACAGGTAGGTACCTGTTCACTCAGGAAGAAATATCAGTTTCTCAAAAGAGTGCAGGCTACAAGAAACGGATTTGAATATTAACACTGCACAAAGTGAGAGTATTCTTGGACTGTCAGGGAATAAGATTAACTAGTTACACTAAGCTAACCAAGAACAAAAGGAAAGTTATGATGCAAATACAGGGATGAAACTCAGTGAATATATACAGGGATTAAAATGAAACACAGTAAATCAAGCCAATAGTCACAGGGCACGCGCCAAGTCCCCGGCAACGGCGCCAAAAACTTGGTAGGCCCGTAAGAGTGTTTATTTTACGGTCTACAGTAATACCGCAAGTGCACGGTGTCGTGATGTAGGACTGAGCAAGTGCGGGTCGAACCACAGAGACTTGTGGTGCCCTATTGATCAATGGCTTTAAAACTGATTTCAAGTGAAGGTAATGTAACACAAATGTAACAAAGATATTTTTGTGCCGATCGGCAGTTTTGTATTGAAGTGAACCTAAACTAAGGTAACAAATGAGATAAAAAGATGCTAGGGTTATCAATTTCTACCACTAACTCATGTTATGTGTCAACTTAATTGGAAGCTTCTTGTTCCTATGGCGGGATGTGGGTAGTTTGTCAATTCTACCACCTATCTGTTTCTCCATGTGATTCTTCAATTTGACAGCTAAGGAACTAACCTGAGTACTAGTTGTCTAATTAAGTACAACTAGTCAAGGGTATTAGCATTTGTTTCTAAAGTTTGAGCTGAGGTATAACAATACAGTTAACAACCTAACTACAATGGATGCAAGACATCCATTGTGAGAGTAAAGTACTTTGTAATACCAAAATTGAAAGTATCTAATAAAATTAAGCATGCAAGAACACTTCAAGATGAATTTAAACACAACATTGAATTAGGGTTTCATTGAAACCCTAACACACTAAATTAGAACATCAAATTAAAGCAACAAAGAACAAAATAATACTAAGTGACTGCTCTGGCTAATCCAGGCGTGCCCAATTTCATCTTCTTCACTCTCTATTTATACATGCAAAAGTAAATCCAAAATACCAAACCCTAGTTTCTATTTTAATTCGAAAAAATATCAACAAACCCATAACCCTCTACTCTCTTCTCCCTTCCTTTGTCCAATCGCTCTGTCACTCCATGCTTGGTTGTTGTGGAAACCCTAGCTTCTAATTATCTTTAACTTAGCTTCTAGGGTTGATAGAAGCTAAATGAAAGATAACTAGACCTAGAGATGGTACGGAGGTGGTTGAGGGATGGTGTCGGAAGGTGAGGTGGTGATGGAGGCGATGAGGGGTGGAAGAGCAGAGCTGGTCGGGGGAAGGATATGGTGGTTGAGGTGAGGGATGGGTTCTGCAGAGATGAAAGAGAAAAGGAAGAAGAGAATGGGTATGGTCGACTGAGGGTATAGGGTAGGTAATTTTGCTGTGAGGCACGACATCAACGGGGGATGATGAGAACGCTGCACCGAGCGTTGGATGAAGCTGATGGAGATCTGAATGGCTGAGAATGGTAAGCGGTATTGGAGTGATTCGATGTTGAGCGGAAGCAGCAAACTTCGATGCGCATGAGGAGCGACCGTAGGATGCGACAAGATGAGATCTCGACGGCTCGGAATGAGCGGGTTCGGATCCGGGTCGTGGGTAGCTCTAGCCCATGTCTTCCTTGTTGGGTTGCAACCCCATTCGCGCGCGGGCTTTGGCTATCTGCTCCATAGATGCTCGACTCCACTTCTTCGCTCCTTGGCTCCTCAGATTCTCCGAGCTTTATTTATTACCTAAAAACACAAAATTAATTAATATAAATATTTATTCTTGAAAGCAAGGAAAACACAGAATCTGGGATAATATCTGATTTCTAAGCGCAAAAGATGAGTAAAATGCCAATAAAAAGGTGTATAAATATGCACTATTTGGCACTCATCATAGAATTGTTGCGAGTTCGCAGCCATGCTTTCAATCAACTCGGCAGCTTGGGCCACCGTCTTATTCACTAGTGCACCACCACCCGCGGCGTCTAGAAGATATCTATCACTTGATTGGAGACCTTCGTAGAAGTACTGGATTATCATAGCATCACTAACTTGATGGTGTGGACAGCTTGCCACCAATCTCTTGTACCTCTCCCAACATTCATACAATGATTCTCCAACATGTTGCTTTATTCCACAAATCTCTTTGCGAATTTGAGTGGCCTTAGACGCGGAAAATACCTCTCTAGAAAGATTTTCTTCAAACCGTTCCATGTAGTGACACTCCCAGGTGGCAAACAATACAACCAATCCTTAGCGCTGTCCACCATAGAAAATGGAAAAACTTTCATCATTGCACCATTGACTTCAGTCTCCGCTGGAAGCATAGCCTTGACAATGGTATAGAACTCCATGAGATGCTTGTTTGGGTCCTCATTCGCCATACCATGAAACTTTGGCAACTCTCTAAGCAACCCCGGCTTGATCTCGAAAGTTGAGTTTGTTTGGATACACCATTGTTGTGCATCAAGCCTATGTGAAGCCAAATCCTTGAGTGTACGGTTCGCATTGTCACCCATTGCTTCTTCCTCTTCAATTAGTGGTTCTCCTACGAATGGAACCTCTTCTTCCTCTTCTCGATGAAGAGCTTCGTGTTCTACTTCCAAGACTTGTTCTTCCGTTGTGTCTTGCCTTGGTTGGAGTATTGTGCCTCTCCGAGTAGCTATCCCGCACCTTTGATAATTCCAATCTTTGGAAGCCAGGGATTAGTACCGAAAAACAATTCTACTTAACAAGTGAGAAACAAGACAATAAACGAAAAGCAAGTATAAAAGCGGTAATTGTAAAAAGAAACTAAAAACTTAATAACAAGTCAGATGCCTCCCTTTGCAACGCGCAAAATTTGGTCGGTTGTCACCCGGTCAAAAATAATTTCACTTTCTTGCTTCACTAAAATAAAGTAGTATGCAATAAGAAAGAGTTCGTATCCACAGAGAGGCTTATGTTGTTATGCAAATTTTCAGTTTCTTAGTAACCAAGGGGGGATGTTGATGTTTCAAAGCAATAAAAATAAATTGAAAGCAAAGTAATAATAAAATTTATCAATAAGGAGGAAGTATTGGTCACGGGATAGTTTCATTCACAAATATGTATTCTCAACAATGACTAGAATTGAAATTTTAATCTCTCATTTACTAAAAGTCCTAGGATACCTTGATCGCAAGAGTATCCCGCTAATTCCCTGATTTCATCACAACCACATTAAAAGATGCATATGTGAATTCTTCCTGAAAGCAACCTAAAGTGTAAAAGCACAATTAGATTTAACTCCCTAAAAGCAATGAGTTCTATGGAATAAGCCTAATCAAGGCAACCAAAATGTGTAAAAGCACTAATTCGATTTAACCCAAGTTACGATTCATATGTGACTAGTAGGATATATCACTACAAGCACTACCCACATTTATGCTACTCAAAATCAGGGATAGACAACGTTTTCGTATTGAAAGCCCTAATATAGCTCTAGATATGAAAGTAGATCGGATTGATTCCGGACTCAACCAAACAAACTATCAAATCATAAACATTATAAACCATGAATCATAATCAATAAATTACTGAGACAAAACTAATACATTGAATCAAATCTTATTTGTGAAATCCACTTATTATCCCATAACCAATAATAGGTATTTAGTTACTCATAGTATTTTTATTCAACATAATTATTATCAAAAATAAAATGAAGAACATTGATGAGTGCCAAATAGTGCATATTTATACACCTTTTTATTGGCATTTTACTCATCTTTTGTGCTCAAGAATCAGATATTATCCCAGATTCTGTGTTTTCTTTGTTTTCAAGAATAAATATTTGTATTAATTAATTTTGTATTTTTAGGTACTAAATAAAGTCCGGAAACCGAGGAGCCAAAAGAGCGAAGAATCGGAGGCAAGTATCTATGGAGCAGAGAGCCAAAGCCGCGCGCGCAAGATTGCAACCCAACAAGTAGCGACTCATCTACAAGAAATGGGCTTGAGCTAGACCCGGATCCGAGCCCGATTATCCTGAGCCGTTGAGATCGCATCTAGTTACATCCTACGGTCGCTCCCTCATGCGCATCGAAGTTTGCTGTTTCCGCTCAACATCGAATCACTCCAATACCGCTTACCTTTCTCAAATGTTGAGATTTCTCCGCCTAGATCCAACGCTCGGTGCGGCGTTATCATCTTCCCCCGATGCACTGCGCCACAACAAAATCCCTAACCCTATACTACCCACTCGACCAACCCTATTTTCATTTTCATCTTCTCTTTCTTCTTCCCTCGCTCTTCCGCCACCCCCTCTCCATACCCTGACAAACCCTCTTGCAACATCACCTTCACCACCATTCTTTCTTCCCTGACACCACACCAACACCAACAGCTACCTATTCCGCCACCCTCAGCCCTATTCATCTCTCGCATAGCCTCTCTCTCATCCTCTGAGGCTGTGTTAGAGATAAATAGACTTAGGGTTTAGTCTTACATCACATGCATGGCGTTCTCAGAGCCGCAGGAGCAAGAAGACAGGTGATTCGAGGCGATTCAGGGTATGGGTTTGAATTAATTTATGTTTTATAATAAATTAGGGTTTGATATTTTGGGGGATTTGGGCATGTATAAATAGAAGGTGTATTTGGATGTTTGAGACACGCTGGATTAGCCGGTCTTGTCAATTAGATTTGTTTTTCGGTTTTAATTTTAGTTGCTAGGTTTCATTGAAACCTAATTCCATGACTTGTGTATTCAATTTGTTGAATGTTCTTGAGGGCTCAATGTTTTAAATAGCTTCAATTTTAACATCTCAACCCATTTCTCTCACAAGTGCATACCCAAGCCATGGATGCCTTGTAGTTAGGCTAATCTTGAGTTGAGTATGTTTCAGCTCATGCTTTAACCGATATTGCTTATTTCTTTGATTATATGTGCTTAACTAGACATGTAATGCTCGAGTAGCATCTTTAGCCGATTTTGAAGGTTTACAAGGTGAAACTCTTAGATAAGTGGTAGCCGGTGACAAGCTTCACTTGTCCTGGTATAAGAACAAGACATTTAACTAGTTTGAGCACACAATGTAGGAATTTAGTGGTGGATTTGATAACCCAAGCATACCTTTTGTCACTGCTTTCATTAGTTCAAGTTTATTTCACTACAAAACTGCCGTATCGGCACAAAAATATCTTTGTTACATCTGTTGTCACTGTTACATCACTAGAATTCAGTTAGCAAGCCTTAGATCACATATAGGGCACCACAAGTCTCTGTGGTTCGACCCGCACTTGCTCAGTCCTACATCACGACACCGTGCACTTGCGGTATTTCCGTAGGCCAATTTAATTACCCATCTTTCGGGCCTACCAAGTTTTTGAAATAAAAATAAAAAAAATAGGCGCCGTTGAGATTTCTCCAGCTAGATCCAACGCTCGGTGCAGCGTTATCATCTTCCCCTGATGCACCTGCGCCACAACAAAATCCCTAACCCTATACTACCCACTCGACCAACCCTATTTTCATTTTCATCTTCTCTTTCTTCTTCCCTCTGCTCTTCCGCCACCCCCCTTCTCCATACCCTGACAAACCCTCTGCAACATCACCTTCACCACCATTCTTTCTTCCCTGACACCACACCAACACCAACAACTACCTATTCCGCCACCCTCAGCCCTATTCATCTCTCGCATAGCCTCTCTCTCATCCTCGAGGCTGTGTTAGAGATAAATAGACTTAGGGTTTAGTCTAACATCACAAGCATGGCGTTCTCAGAGCCGCAGGAGCAAGAAGACAGTGATTCAGGGCGATTCAGGGTATGGGTTTGAGTTAATTTATGTTTTAAAATTAAATTAGGGTTTGGAATTATTTTGGGGGATTTCATGTATAAATAGAAGGTGTATTTGGATGTTTGAGACACGCCTGGATTAGCCAGTGCTGTCAATTAGATTTGTTTTTCAGTTTTAATTTTAGTTGCTAGGGTTTCATTGAAACCCTAATTCCATGACTGTGTATTCAATTTGTTGAATGTTCTTGAGGGCTCAATGTTTTAAATAGCTTCAATTTTAACATCTCAACCCATTTCTCTCACAGTGCATACCCAAGCCATGGATGCACTGTAGTTAGGCTAATACTGAGTTGAGTATGTTTCACTCATGCTTTAACTGATATTGCTATTTCTTTGATTATATGTGCTTAACTAGACATGTAATGCTCTGAGTAGCATCTTTAGCTGATTTTTGAAGGTTTACAAGGTGAAACTCTTAGATAAGTGGTAGCCAGTGACAAGCTTCACTTGTCTGGTATAAGAACAAGACATTTAACTAGTTTGAGCACACAATGTAGGAATTTAGTGGTGGATTTGATAACCCAAGCATACCTTTTGTCACTGCTTTCCTTAGTTCAAGTTTATTTCACTACGAAGCTGCCCGTATCGGCACAAAAATATCTTTGTTACATCATTTGTCACTTTGTTACATCACTAGAATTCAGTTAGCAAGCCTTAGATCACATATAGGGCACCACAAGTCTCTGTGGTTCGACCCGCACTTGCTCAGTCCTACATCACGACACCGTGCACTTGCGGTATTTCCGTAGGCCAATTTAATTACCCATCTTTCGGGCCTACCAAGTTTTTGGCGCCGTTGCCGGGGACTTGGCGTGTGCCCCATGGTTGTTGGCTTGTCTCTTCTGAGTTCATTTCATCCCTGTAAATAGTCACACTTTGCATTATCATTTTTTCTTTGTTAGTGTAACTTAACTTTTCTATCTCATTATTGCATTTAATTTTGTTAGTTCATTACATTGCTTTGTCTTCACTGTTTCTCAATCATCTCTGTATCTATATTCACTTTACATTCTTTGTTTTAGTGTAACTTAGTATATCTCAAGCATCATTGCCTTGCATAAGTATCATTGAATTGTTCTTTGTAATCCTTGCTTAGTATAACCTATAGTGTACTTAACTAGTAGTGTCACTTATTTACATTTGTAGTTTAGTATAATCCATGTGTTCTTGCATTTAATTGATCTCATCTCAAGCATCTTGGCTTCTTGACTCGAGCTATAAGCCCCTGTAGCTGTAGCTTAGTGTCACTTGCCACTTTCTCCCGTGTCGGTCCAACTTAGCCTTCTCTCGAGCTCCCTTGATTGCATCTCGGTGCATATCATTTGTATATCATTTGCATCTCGGTGCATAACGTGCAAATCTCGAGGACCGAATTTTGTTGTTGAGTTGACAATTACTGTGTGTTCTTTGTGTGGCCGTGTCTTCTTGTGCTAGCCAACCCCAGGGGTAAGACAAGGAGCTGAGCATAGCCACTGTGGCTAAAACAAGTTAGTATCATTCTCTACCCAGTGTTGCATCTTAATACCTTTGCATGCTCTACCCACCTAAAGGCACGTGCTTTAAAACCTAGTGTCGTCGCCCGAGCATACACATGTGAATTAGCTACTCCGGCGTAGTTGCAAACCTGTATGACATCAACTTGTAGCTCGTGCTCATCTTACCATAATCCCTTGTGAGTCATTTTTACCGCATGAAATTGCCGACTCGCCTGAATCAGAACCCTCCATTTGCCGAGAGGTCGTGTTGCAACTTGGTTCACTAAGTGCTTTGCATTACCCTCTTTGACATCAGCCAAACCTGCCAGCCTTGTGTGCCTTGTGTGAGACATCTGCACCTTACCTGTTCACTTGTGAGCCACAACAAGCATCTTGTAATCGAACCATGATATCTGCTTTGAATCTGTATTGCTTTGCATGACAGGAGTATCCACCATGCTAAGACCTTGAATGAATGAATAAATAATTGATAGCATGTATGCTTGCTTGTGACTTGGTCTTGAGTTGTATGAGCATAGCCTATGGTAACCTAGCTGACCCCGAACTGCAATCTGTGTGATCTACTATCAGCCCTCGTACCGTGATTTTTAGCCATTATGCACGCCTTGTGCTTATATGAAACCCGAAACTAGAACCTTGCACTTGCATCCCGAGCTATTTGTTCCTACACATGCCTTACTCGCCGCAAATGTGCTTCTTTGTCTTACTGTCTTTGCTTTGCAAGCCAACCCGGGAAGAAATAGAAGTCCAGGATCTTGTGGTACCTGTGTTGCTACTTGCTTGCTGCGCTGCTGAGCAAAGCTCTGAGCAAACTGAAATTTCAGGTAAGTGGCTCCATGAGTGAATACACCTGAGTTGTATGAGCATGACTTGTAACCCATGTTAGACTAGCATCTATACATGAGTTTTATGAGGTGTATGTCTTGTTTGCGCATCTGTGTACCTAATGGGAAACCTTGTAAGGCTGCCATCACCTGAGCATAACCCTTTATCGCCCACGTAGCTGTATTCTTAAACTTTGTATTGCCCTGTGATGCCTGCTGAGCTAGTGTTGTCTTTGAGCTGAGTTTTAACATGATGTGCATTTGTATGAATTGCCTCACTACTTTGCACACTCACATTGAGCATGACTGAGCATCTTTGTTGTGAGCCATTACTCCCGGAATGTATGCCAAACTTGTTATTTGACCAACATATGTTGAATGGTAGACCTTGTTCACATGATAATCTTTAGTCTGTGCATATAGTTCTCAGCATTTTTGTGTTCTGTGCTGTGATTCCCTGGAGTCATCAAGACCTGTGCTCAACTCCAGCCCCCTGAAGCTGCGAGTTGAGCTGTAGTGAGCCCTGTGAGCATTGGTTAGCAAAGATACCTGCAAAACTCCAGTCATCTTCACCTGAGCTCCAGCCCTCTGAAGCTGTTGAGCGGAACCTGTAAGCTAACCTGAGTAATCAATCACTGTGCAAACTTGTTAAATACGTGACACCTGTGATTGCTCTGTCTTTGAGCCGCACTTAGAGTGTCTTTGTGAGTTGCTCTAAATTGTCTGTCTTTGTGAATGAGTTTCTTATCTTTGTGTTCAAGTTTGGGAAATTGGGTCATTTCTTTTATGAGTTTGTGTTTCTCTTGTGCTTGGCCTGACCAACTCGCACATAGCTTACCAAGTTGTGTCTCGAAGACATAACCAAGTGCACACAAAGCTCACCAACCGAGCCGCAAAAACCTAAATCGAGAACCTGGGTTTTGCAAACCAAACATACACCCACAACCACTGGGCTGTACTAATACTTGGGCTCTTTGATCCAAACTTAACAGCTGGGCTGCATAAGCTGAAGCCCACTGACTGGGCTTAGCTCTCTGAACAGTCAGCCCACTTAAGCACATTGTTGGGCTGCGCACACAAACTCAGCCCACATACTGAGCCAGTTCACCTGGGCTGCAAACAGCTAGAGCCCACAAAAAGATAACCAAAACTCAGCCCACAACCTCTGCTGCTGGGCTGTACAGTTCTACACAACCACTTGGGCTTACACCAAACCAAGCCTAACTGAATCCTACCTGGGCTTTGTGCACACACTGAGCCCACATCCTCTGGCTATACTTTGCCAACCCAAGTCAATGCATGCGGTTTTCACAAATCTTGGGCTTCAACCAACAACTCCCAAACAAACCAAATTGAGCCCACAGCAACTTGGGCCTCCCAAATAAACCAAACTTTCCCAACAAAACCAAATGAATCCCATTGAAACCAAATCCCAAACAAACCAAAAGCCCAATAAACCAAATTCCCACATAAACCAAAGTCCATTTGTTAATGTTTGTACATATTTTCTATTGGGTTGACCCTCAACTCTTTAGACTGTTAGTAAATTTTTGTAGGACTTGTTAATTTTTTTCTTGAAACGGTTGAGTCTTCTTGTGCATTTTTTTGTGCTAATCCGATATAATCACCACTGAGAATGTTGGATTTTGCCTTGACGAATGAAGCTCAACCTTGCTCTTGCCGACATCCCATTAATCTCTTCCCTTTTCTCTTATCGGATAGTTCTCTCGGTATGTGACTGTTTAAATTTTTCCTATCTGTGACACATTGAGGACAATGTTTGATTTAGGTTTGGGGGTGCATTTGCATTTAGAGTTTTTAGTTTTTATTTTGCATTTAGAGTTTTTAGTCTTTTATTTTACCTTTTATTTTCAAAAAAAAAAAAAAAAAAAAAAAACTTTTTGCAAATAAAAACCTCCAACTTTAGAGATTTTAGAGTCACTAGCATGCTTTTAGCTATGTTTACATAGAGATTCTGACCGAAATAACAAAAGTTAGAAGTGCTTAAAACGCAATCGGGTTCCTTAGTTGATTAGAGCGTTAAAGTTGGATTTAACCATACCGGAGAGGCTTAATTTGGTCTTGTTTAGATATTCGGTAGTAGAATTGTGATCACCCATAGTGGAGACTACCCAATTTACATCAAGTGAGGCACCAACCTTCAATTTTTGCAACTTTCTAGAAAAGTCATTAGAGTGTGTGTCACCATCGTAAATTCCGGGTAGGAATGGTGAGCTACCCAACTTCGCACCAATTTCAAAGACTACTTTTGATCTCTTGAGTGCTAGTTTTTGTCAATCATGAGGGTGACGTCTAAAGATGAAAACTCCTTCTAAATACCGATTTGTAGTTAGCATCATTCTCTCTCTCAATCAAAGAAGACCCATAGAAACACATCATCGTCGAAGAACCGGAGCAGAATCAGAATATTGAAAGAAAAATTGATATAGTCCAAGGTTTATGTGCAACAAAGAAAAGAAAATAGGATGAGAATTAATAAAATTTATAAAATCAAGACAATACAAGTTGTGGAAAAATTGAGTGATAAAGTCCTTTGTCCATGGAGTTAGTTGTGTCATTATTTGTATTTTTATTTTCACTTATTGTAAAAAAAAAAAAAAAAAAAAAAAAAAAAAATCAAAAAAAAAAATCAAAAAAATATTGTAGTTTATTTTTGCTACCACCATGGTAAAGAAGAATTTAAAAAGAAAAAATCCAAACAACAAGGAATTTGAGTAGAAAAGTTAAAAATTGTCAAGTTCTGTGAAGTTTAGAAGTTCGTCATCAACATTTGAAGACCGAAGACCGAAGATTGAAGACGTTTCTATGGTTTCTTATGAGAGAGTGATATTAATTGCCGATCGGGTGAAAAGGTAGTGAGTACTCCCACCCTTGCTAATGGTTGATTTCCTTCCTTAGAGATCATCGAAAAAGATTCTTTTTGTCCACACTTTTGTGGAGTCTCCAGATTTTATTTCGGAAGGTTATCCTTCTTACCTACAACGTGTGCGGGATTTCTCTTTATTCCGCCTGCACACATGAGAGACTAAAAAAGCGATCTTTTTGAGTGCAATTATCATAAAACCCTAATGGTGAGGCGAAGTTGAGACTTATGATCACAATCGAATCCGAATTCTTTCATATGGTATGGTTACTTCTCGCTCGAGACTTAAGGATGAGAATGCGTTCTTCGATAGTTCTAACTTCATCACTAGCATGCGAAACTCTATGTCCTCATAGCTTCTTGGAGGCTTGAGACTCTTTTACACTCTGGAAGTTGGAGAAGGTTTTGTGGGTACACCTCTTGTAAACCCTCACGAGACTACAACTCGTCCACTAGGGACACCTTGGGGTTTAAAGGCTTAGTGCATACGCTAAATGCATTCGAGAGACTGCGACGGGGTATAGTTAGGATTTCTTATTTTTGTTTTACTTGAGGACAAGTAAAATTCGGGTTTGGGGGTATTTGATGAGTGCCAAATAGTGCATATTTATACACCTTTTTATTGGCATTTTACTCATCTTTTGTGCTCAAGAATCAGATATTATCCCGCATTCTCGTGTTTTCTTTGTTTTCAAGAATAAATATTTGTATTAATTAATTTTGTATTTTTAGGTACTAAATAAAGTCCGGAGAAACTGAGGAGCCAAAAGAGCGAAGAATCGGAGGCAAGTATCTATGGAGCAGAGAGCCAAAGCCCGCGCGCGCAACAGTTGCAACCCAACAAGTAGCGACTCATCTACAAGAAATGGGCTTGAGCTAGACCCGGATCCGAGCCCGATTATCCTGAGCCGTTGAGATCGCATCTAGTTACATCCTACGGTCGCTCCCTCATGCGCATCGAAGTTTGCTGTTTCCGCTCAACATCGAATCACTCCAATACCGCTTACCTTTCTCACCTTTGAGATTTCTCCAAACTAGATCCAACGCTCGGTGCAGCGTTATCATCTTCCCCTGATGCACCTGCGCCACAACAAAATCCCTAACCCTATACTACCCACTCGACCAACCCTATTTTCATTTTCATCTTCTCTTTCTTCTTCCCTCTGCTCTTCCGCCACCCCCCTTCTCCATACCCTGACAAACCCTCTGCAACATCACCTTCACCACCATTCTTTCTTCCCTGACACCACACCAACACCAACAGCTACCTATTCCGCCACCCTCAGCCCTATTCATCTCTCGCATAGCCTCTCTCTCATCCTCTGAGGCTGTGTTAGAGATAAATAGACTTAGGGTTTAGTCTAACATCACAAGCATGGCGTTCTCAGAGCCGCAGGAGCAAGAAGACAGTGATTCAGGGCGATTCAGGGTATGGGTTTGAGTTAATTTATGTTTTAAAATTAAATTAGGGTTTGGAATTATTTTGGGGGATTTCATGTATAAATAGAAGGTGTATTTGGATGTTTGAGACACGCCTGGATTAGCCAGTGCTGTCAATTAGATTTGTTTTTCAGTTTTAATTTTAGTTGCTAGGGTTTCATTGAAACCCTAATTCCATGACTGTGTATTCAATTTGTTGAATGTTCTTGAGGGCTCAATGTTTTAAATAGCTTCAATTTTAACATCTCAACCCATTTCTCTACAGTGCATACCCAAGCCATGGATGCAATGTAGTTAGGCTAATACTGAGTTGAGTATGTTTCGACTCATGCTTTAACTGATATTGCTATTTCTTTGATTATATGTGCTTAACTAGACATGTAATGCTCTGAGTAGCATCTTTAGCTGATTTTTGAAGGTTTACAAGGTGAAACTCTTAGATAAGTGGTAGCCAGTGACAAGCTTCACTTGTCTGGTATAAGAACAAGACATTTAACTAGTTTGAGCACACAATGTAGGAATTTAGTGGTGGATTTGATAACCCAAGCATACCTTTTGTCACTGCTTTCATTAGTTCAAGTTTATTTCACTTACAAAAGCTGCCGTATCGGCACAAAAATATCTTTGTTACATCTCATCACTTTGTTACATCACTAGAATTCAGTTAGCAAGCCTTAGATCACATATAGGGCACCACAAGTCTCTGTGGTTCGACCCGCACTTGCTCAGTCCTACATCACGACACCGTGCACTTGCGGTATTTCCGTAGGCCAATTTAATTACCCATCTTTCGGGCCTACCAAACATGTAAAATAAAATGGAAGCAAACCCTAGTAGAATCGCTCTCTCCAAAACTCCAGTAGAAAATACGTGATCCTAAAAGAATAGAAACTCCTCCTTCTTATAGCCTTCACACTTTCCAAAATTAGGTCTTCAAAGTCCATCACCAAAAAGTCCACCAAGCCCATGAACCATGTGTGAGAAACCCATGTGAAAATATATGCCCCAAAATCGGTCGCATGGAAGTCTGGGATTGTGGCGGAAATCGGCCAGGAAAGTCGGCTGGAAGTCGGCTCCGGTGACCGACAAAGTCCGCCCGGTCACCGAGTCAACGGTTGGACCGGCGAGTCAACGAAGTCGGATCGGGATCGGGTGAGTCTACTCAAGTCGGACACGGTCGGGATGAATCGGACAGTCGGACACTGGATCAGTGAATCAAGTGAGTTAATTTGGCTGTGCCGCCTATTGCATAGGCCCGGCTCTGTGTATGGCAATCATTGTGCTTCACCACTTTGGCCACCATTCCATAGCACACAGTAGCCAACAACAACTCCTCCTGCCGGCTTAGTTTGAGATCCCTTTTCTTTTCAGCTCCACACAATACAGAATCCTTTCAATGCATTCCATTACAGCACAATCATCATCCACTGGCCATCTTTGCACTCCAAATCACAATATCCTGTAGCCTTCAGGTCCGGCCTATCCGATGCCATACAACCCCTATCTTGAGCCATTGAACCATGGCTTCATTAAGTCCTTCACCGACTTTTGATTATAGAAGCAACACAAGTTTTAAACTGCCATTGAACACTTGCAACATCACCAGTTTCATCTTCATACCCAGCTCTTCCATTGCAGCATCAAGTCCAACCAACCCCTGCATTGTACTCTACCTGCTCCTCACTAACTTATCGGTTCAACGACGAGCTTTTCACCACCATTTATACTTCATGCCTGAACATATCAAGTCCTACTTGCCCTGCAGCCTCCTCAGATTCATGCCTTGCCATAGCCTTCCAATCCCAGCCTTGAGCTCTTGCCACATTCACAGCTGCAACTCAATCCTCAAATCACCTACACTGGAACACCATTACCCTCACCTGTATTGCCATCTGAGCTCTCCTTGTAATCTACAGCTTCAAAAACACCATCCCTGTAATTTCCTAGCCAAACTCAATTGATTCTCAAGCAACACCATAAGAACCCAGACCTGCAATTCCAGCTCTGTCCACCATTCCAATCTTCATTCCATTAAGCCATACCAAGTCACCAGCCCTAAGGCCTCCTACAAATTTCCTTGAGCTTCAACACCATCTCTGCTCATCTTGTTTCTCATTCAACCAAACCACAGCACAACTCATAAGTGTCTCGGCTCTCGAAGTGCAACAGAGCCTTTTTGAATTGCAGTCTCAAAAGACCCACTGCCATTACCTCTCTGCAGTTCAGTTCTTCTCCCTGTAACCACCAGTAGCTTCACTTAAGCCATCAACACCACTACCAATTTCTCTCGATCTTCATCTGAGCTTAATCACCTGAAACCCATGCTCAGCTTAATATATCCAACCACAGCGTCTCAACAGCAAACCACCAACTTCCTACCCACCGAGAACACCCACAGTTCATCTGCAACTTCATCTCAGTTCTTATCTCCAATTACTAAACAACAGCTGCATCTCAATCTCAATTCGAGTTCCACTTTCAACAGCAAGTTTAAAAACCTAACCTCAACCTAGCCTGCCATTCTCCACCTTGGTGTCGCCAGCAAGCCATTAGCCCAAGAACAACACCATTTGTAAATCCAGCACGTCCAATTCAAGCTTCCACATCAGTGTACAACCATCAATTATCAACTCCAGGCTTCAGTCCATACATCACCTCAATACACTGGTACCTGCAATGTCACTACCACCACCAACAACACAACCACCTTCTCAGTTCACTCCCAGGCCTTAAACTCTCATGAGCTCAAACTCTTCTTCCCAATCGAACCCAATTCATGACCTCAGATCCCCTTTCCGATTCAAATCCACTAACAGCATCAAACCCATCTTCTACATCTCAGATTCAATCATCCATCTTCACCACCAAATCACCCGACATCAAGAACCCATCCGAGATTCACACGTAATTTCATCTCCTCCGATTTCCTTCATCAAAACACAAGAACACAATTCATCTATGAATCACATCTTCACCGCCATAATCAGCACTCGATCCGGTCTTCCTTGATAGGGATTTGTATCACCACCACGAATCCATCTCTTCATCGATTTCCTCTACCAAAGAACCACAATGGCTTCCTCTCTAATTCTCAGGTGTTTCCAAACCTTTTCTCTCTCGATTTTCAGGTCGAAAATGATAATGATGAGAAATTTATTTCTCACTGAAACTTTGGTTTGTTGTAAGAAGGGATGGTGGATATAGCCACCCAAAACTGGCAGATAAGGGGTACCCAAATTGGTAGCCCCTTAACATACTTTTCTTGGGCTGTCATTTAACACCTCTCCAAAGAAAGTTATCCCTTAACCTTGGGTCAGCTCCGTATATCACTTGCCTGTGAGATGACAATTTCGCCATTTGGCTCAATTTGGGTAATTTCTCCTTCTTTTCCTCCGCGCGACTCCATTGCACCTATAAAACTCAAAAGCACACATAAAATACATATTTCACAAGAAAAATAGCAAAGAAAGCATAAACTCTATATAGTAAATACGGTGTATTCTACACCTATCAACGTCACTGGAGTTTCCCCCTTCACTAGTGCACGTACTCGCATCCCAGGTCATGCCATTTCTGCAGCTGTTACCCGTAAGAATAATAAATACTTGAGTGTTTGCACTTCACTCGGTTATGGGTTTGGGGTACTAGCCTTTTCCACCTTTGGTGAACTTGGTTCGGATTTCGTACTTTTTTTGAAGCGAATAAGGAATTGCATGGCTCAACATGATGCCAATTTCAAAATGGGCAATTCTCTTTTTCATAGGCTAGGGATCGTTATTCAAAAAGGTGTCGGCGCCCAGCTTGTTGCTAGGTTGCCCACCATCTCCTGTAATGTCGATTTTGATATTGAGTTATAATAAATGCCTTGCGGCGTCCTTTTCATAAAAAAAAAAAAATAATAATAGGCCAAGATCCTGAATTTGCCGGATGCTTCAGATCCTTGCCCCAGCTATCAGCATGCTTTACAGGTTTTTACTCAAACTTGTGGCCTCTCCTCTAGTTTTAATATCAGTGATACTGCCCCCCATTTCATGAAGTCCTTGGCAGTCATTCATTTTGGTGTTATCAAGGAGAAGATACCCACTAGTTACTCTCTTTCTTCGCGTGAAGCAACCCTGTGGCAGTGTAATAGAGCTGAACACGCTATGGATTTTCTTAGTGGAAGACAGTTTGTGTTCTTGTTGCAACAGGCCTATGGACATTTATGGTGACCATGCTATTCATTGTGCCAGTGAGGTTGGGCTCAAATTTAGACATGATTTGGTCAAAGATGTCTTGGCAGATATATGCTACAAAGTCTTCGAGTTGTTGCTTGGGAAAGAAGTCTCTTTGGGTTTCCTTTCCAATACGGAGAATGAACTCAGACCCGCCGACATCATGGTTTATAATTGGGAAGATGGTAGAGATGTTTGTATGGATGTGACGGGGGTTTCACCTTTCACAAGTGCTAGGAAACGCAACATTGCTCCAGGGCATGCCATCGTTGCAGCTGTCACGCGCAAGAATAAAAAATATTTGGACAAATGCACTTTGCATGGTTATGGGTTCTTGTTACGGCCTTTTCTACTTTGGGTGAGCTCGGGTAGATATTATATCTTTTACGAAAGATTGAGGAATTGTATGGCTAGGCATGATGCCAACTTCAAGTTAGGCAACTCTCTTTTTTATAGACTAGGCATTGTTATTCAAAAAGGTGTTGGCGCCCAGCTTGTTGCTAGGTTGCCCACCATTCCCTGTAATCCTTGTAATCTCGACATTGTTCTTTGATAATAATAATAATAATAATAATAATAATAATAATAATAATAATAATAATAATAATAATAATAACAACATGGAAGGAAATATCATGGAAGTTTAATGCGCCCCTAGCTCATCTGGTCATCCCCGTTCCCCAAAGTTTAATGCGCTCCAGGAGGTCCCAGGTTCGAGTCCCCAATGGCGTAATATTGCAGGAATTAACATGGAAGGTAGTGTTAGTTTGACCCCTTGTGACACAATCTCAGCCCCCTCCCGCCGTTTCGGCTCCCTTGGCTAGGTTACCCATGAGGCTCGCTGGTAGGTTAGCACAACAACCTGTTCAATTAATGTAGTAGTATGTCGTTGGAGCTTAGCTTGTTAGGCTTCCAACTAGTTTCATGTAATAATATTTAAGTAATAATAATAATAATAGTGTTTATCTATTAAAAAAAACACTTTATTAAATAAAAAAAATAATAATAAAATAAGGGGTGTGTGGGACCGGCCACGGCTAGGGCATGGTCGTCCGGCTAGTGGCCCGGTCCCGTGAACCTTTCCTAATTTTATATTATTTTCATGATTTGAAGGAAATTTCATGAAATTGAGGAATTTCATGAGATGAAGGAAATAATAAATAATAAAATAATAAGGAATCATAAGGTGTGGGACTGGCCACAACTAGGGCATAACCGGCCGGCTAGTAGACCCGGTCCCATGACACCTTTCCTAATTTTATATTATTTCCTTGGTGTGAAGGAAACACCATGAAACTGAGGAGTTTTCCTCAAACGAAGGAGTTTAGTTCAAATGAAGGAATTTTCATGAGATCAAGGAAAAATAATAAAATATGATAAAATAAAGAATTAGGCGTGGGACCGGCCACGGCATGACTGGCCGGCCGTGGGCCCGGTCCCCTAGCGCCTTAGCTAATATTTTATTATAATTTCTTTTCTTCCTATTTTGCATAGGTTCATCATTCCTTCGTATTTTTGAAGGCTCGTTCGTGCATTCAAGTGCTCGTTAGTGCATTATTGCTGAGTACACTTGCACCATTTTGGTCGGGGCTTACTCGATAGTGGCTCAGATGCCGTACGTTTGAATATTTATTACTAACCCATGGAATTCTCTTTGGGAAGAACCATGAATTGAAGTAATGAAATATTATGAAGAACGTAGAATGTTTTCTAGTGATTCAGTTAATGAATCTAACGACTAGAAATACTTAATTAATGGCTCTATACTAGCATGTTGTCTAGGAGCATTAATTATTCGAGAATTGAGCGATATGAGCTAGTTGAAGCATCATATTTATTATGTATAGTCAGGGAAAACGTTGTTGCACCCTGAAGACGTTATCGCTCTATACTAGCAGGCCAGCTGTCTAGGAGCCGTCCAATCATTAAGATTCTATACGCATGTCTTTTATATAGTCAGGGAAAACATTGTTACATCCTGAAGACGTTATGCTCTATACTAGCAGGCAAGCTGTCTAGGAGCCGTCCAATCGTTCGATTCTATATAAAAGTGATTACTGAAATTGCTCAGTATTCCTGAAATCTGCGTTGCCTCGGTTGAGAGATCGCATATTCATGTATGCTTCCGAGAGGCAATATACTCGATCGAGAGGTTCTTGTGGCATGAGTTTTCATGCTTTAATGAAAGACATGAGCCTCAATACTCATCTGATTGCTGGATCAGGAATACTTAAGATTATGATTTTACGATTTTAGCCTTTGCCAAAAATCCACCATCAATGATACCATTTAATTTAATTTGTCTAAAATAAAATAAAAATAAATATTAAATAATTACTTATATATATTTTAAAAAGTGTTAAGTAAAATAATTTTTTTAAACAATTATAATAACAGTATCAATTAGTAAATTCAATATTTAATATATTTATATTTAATAGTAAAATAAATTAATTATTTTTAAAGTTAATAAAATTGAAAAAAATCTATTTTCGGAGATATGACTGTTTTTGTCATTTGTCACAACAACAATGGTTTAATCTATTATTTTACCAAATGCACTTTGATTGCTTTTTTAATTAGCTTTAACTTTAATTAATATTTTACCAAACGTTGGTAGGCCCGAAAGATGGGTTATTTTTAATGGCCTACGGGTTATACCAAAAGTGCACGGCGTCTATTGGAGACGCGGCAAGTACGGTCGATCCACAGAGACGAGGGGTGCTTACAATGATCTATGGCTTGCTAATCAATTCTAGTGACGTAACAAGTGATAACAAAATGGGGTTTGTCTTGGATACGGCTGAGTCAGAATGAGATAAACCTAAACTAAGGTATAACAGTGACAAAAGGGTTTGCTAAGGTTATCAATTCCACCTCTAACTCCTCTAATGTGTGCTCAACTAGTTTGAGTCCTTGTTCTTATATCAGACAAGTGAAGCTTGTCACTGGCTACCACTTATCTAAGAGTTTCACCTTGTAAACCTTCAAAATCAGCTGAATAACTAACCTAGAGTACTGGTTGTCTAATGAAGAACAACCAGTCAAGAGAATCAGTGTTAACATAGAAACAAGAGCTGAAACACACTCAACTCAGTATTAGCCTAACTACAGTGCATCCATGGCTTTGGTATGCACTGTGAGAGAAATGGGTTGAGGTGTTAAAATTGAAGCTATTTAAAGCATTGAGTCCTCAAGAACATTCAACAAAGTTTAATACACAAATCATGGAATTAGGGTTTCATCTCAAACCCTAGCTCTTGAAATTAAAACATAATGAAACAACAAAGAACAAAATAACACTAAATGACTGCACTGGCTAATCCAGGCGTATCTAAAATCATCTCATCCCTCTTTTATTTATACATGCGGTTCCCCCAAAATTCCCAAACCCTAATTCATTAAAAATTGAAATTAATTGAAAAGTAAATCGAACCCATACTCTCTGAATCGTGTTCCCTTCTTGTCACGTCGTCCCTGATAGCTTTGCTTGTGATGTTGGTGGAAACCCTAACTTCTAGTTATCTCTAAATTAGCTTCTAGAGTTGGTAGAAGCTAAGAAATAGATAACTCGAGGTAGAGAAGGGTAGCAGGAAGGTGCCGCTGTTGCAGTTGTCGGTTGGTGATGATGGAGGCGGTGAGGGCGGCTCTGTCAGGGGTGGAGATGGTGGTGGACTGGGTTTTGCAGAGGTGAGAACGACGGGAGAGGAGAAGAAAGAGAAAGAAAGAGAAGAGAATGGGGTAGTCGACTAGGGTATAGGGTATGGGTCGTTTTGCTGTGGGGCGGAGACATCAAGAATTGATGGGACCGGCCTAGCGAGCGTAGGATGAAGTCTGGTGCGATCTCGAACGGTCGAGGATGGTAAGCGGTTTTGGAGCGATCTGGTGTTGCACGGAGCATCAAGAGATGATGTATAGTGATGGATCGACCGTAGGATGCAGCTGGGAGAGATCTGGACGGCTCGTGGTGGACGGGCCCGGATCCGGGTCGCGGGTTGGGTCTTGCTCAAGCCCATGTCTTGTAGATGAGTTGCTACTTGTTGGGTTGCAACTGTTTCGCGCGGGCTTTGGCTATCTGCTCCATAGATGCTTGACTCCAATTCTTCGCTCTTTTGGCTCCTCAGATTCTCCAAGCTTTATTTATTACCTAAAAACACAAAATTAATTAATACAAATATTTATTCTTGAAAACAGAGAAAACACGGAATTTGGGATAATATCTGATTTCTAAGCGCAAAAGATGAGTAAAATGCCAATAAAAAGGTGTATAAATATGCACTATTTGGCACTCATCAAATACCCCCAAACCTGAATTTTACTTGTCCTCAAGTGAAACAGAAATCAAGAAATCCTAACTATACCCCTGTCGCAGGTCTCTCGAATGCATTTAGCGTATGCACTAAGCCTTTAAACCCCTAGGTGTCCCTAGTGGACGAGTTGTAGTCTCGTGAGGGTTTACAAGAGGTGTACCCACAAAACCTTCTCCAACTTCGGAGCGTAAAAAGAGTCTCAAGCATCCTAGAAGCTATG
Organism: Papaver armeniacum; assembly: GCA_023531295.1. Classification (NCBI taxonomy): domain Eukaryota; kingdom Viridiplantae; phylum Streptophyta; class Magnoliopsida; order Ranunculales; family Papaveraceae; genus Papaver; species Papaver armeniacum. Next base: position 653,651 of record JAJJWW010015466.1, on the reverse strand, counting down.
AGGACATAGAGTTTCGCATGCTAGTAACAGAAGTTAGAACTATCGAAGAACGCATTCTCATCCTTAAGTGCTGAGCGAGAAGTAACCATACCATATGAAAGAATTCGGATTCGATTGTGATCATAAGTCTCAACTTCTGCCTCACCATTAGGGTTTTATGATAATTGCACTCAAAAAGATCGCTTTTTTAGTCTCTCATGTGTGCAGGCAGGAATAAAGAGAGAAATCCTGCACACGTTGTAGGTAAGAAGGATAACCTTCCCAAATAAAATCTGGAGACTCCACAAAAGTGTGGACAAAAAAAAATCTTTTTCTAATGATCTCTAAGAAAGGAAAATCAACCATTAGTAAGGGGTGGGAGTACTCACTACCTTCTCACCCGATCGGCAATTAACATCAATCTCTCATAAGAAACCATAGAAACGTCTTCAATCTTCGGTCTTCGGTCTTCAACTATTGATGACGAACTTCTGAACTTCACAAAAACTTAATAATAATTTTTTTTTTTTTTTTTTTTTTTTTTTTTTTTTTAACAAACACTAACAACGATAAAATTTAAATTTTCACAAACTTCATTAATTCTCATCTTCTTTTCCTTTGAAATATGTAACCTTGGACTATCTCAACTTTTCTTCAAATATTCTGCTAATGCTCCGCTTGCCGACGATGATGTGTTTCTATGGGTCTTCATTGCTGATTGAGAGAGAGAGATGCTAACTGCAAATCGATATTTAGAAGGAGTTTTCATCTTTAGACGTCACCCTCATGATTGACGGAATTAGCACTCAAGAGATCAAAAGTAGTCTTTGAAAGTGGTGCGAAGTTGGGTAGCTCACCATTCCTACCCGAATTGACGTACGGTGACACACACTCTAAAAGCTTTTCTAGAAAGTCACAAAGAGTGAAGGTCGGTACCTCGCTTGATGTAAAATGGGTAGTCTCCACTATGGGTGATCACAATTCTACTACCGAATATCTAAACAGCACCTAATTCGCCCTCCGATGGTTAAATCCAACTTTAACGCTCTAATCAACTAAGAAACCCGATTGTGTTCTCCGGTACTTCCCAGTTCTGTTATTTCGGTCAGAATCTCTATGTAAACATAGCTAAAAGCATGCTAGTGAACCTAAAATCTCTAAAAGTTGGAGGTTTTTACAAAAAGAGTTTTAATTTAATTTTTTTTTTTTTTTTTTTTTTTTTTTTTTTTTTTGAAAATAAAAGGTAAAATAAAAGACTAAAAACTCTAAATGCAAATGCACCCCCAAACCTAAATCAAACATTGTCCTCAATGTGTCGACAGATAGAAAAAATTTAAACAGTCACATACCATGAGAACTATGCTGAAAAGAGAAAAGGGAAGAGATTACCGGATGTCGGCGGGAGAAAGGTTGGAGCTTCATTCGTCAAGGATAGAATCCAATATTCTCAACGGAGATCATATCGGATTAGCATAATATATGTGCAAGAAGACTCAACCGAATCAAGAAAAGAAAAATTTAACAAGTCCTCTTTGGATATATACAATGAAAATGCACCATAAACCAACAGTCTAAAGAGTTGAGGATCAACCCAATAGAAAATATGTACACACATTAACAGCCTTACACAAATATAATATGAGAGTGCAAGTAAGACTGTAGACGTGAATGAGTTTCCCCCAAACCTAAACTTGTGAACGGGTGTGTTTGAAAGCACAAAATCTTGCAATTTTAAAGGTACATCATGCAAAAGGTCTAACTCAAAATGAGTTTTGCTAAGAACAGGCAGACATACACATACCAACTGTGGCTTCTTAAAAGTGTTATACTTTGATGCAAAATAGTCCAAGAGGACTTGGGAAGCACAAAGCTCTAGGCCTAAGTTAGGCATTTTTAGAAAAGTTGGTTTTGCAATTTTGTGATAAACTACACCTAGGTTGGGTGAAGGAGTTTCAATTTGTGACTCAGGAGAGAGGTTAGGTACATCTAAGTTGTGTTCATGTATAAAATCATTTGCACCGTCACACTCTTTCCTAAGGTCAGGAGTGGGTAAATCATGGTCATTTTCACAGGATAATTGCACAGGTTCCACATCAATATCACATGCATGAATATCAGAAGAAGCATCATTCATAGGGTTCACAGGAGAGACACTTAATGTCTCGAACCTAAAGATTCTATTACATTTTCAAAATACACATGCTCTTCATATTCATCATCATCATCATCATCATAGCAAAAATCCATCTCTCCATTCAAAATTGTAGCATTTTTAGTGTACTCATCTACCTCTAGATTAGGTTCATATTCAATGTTAGTTGCATGAGTAAGACTAGAAACACTATTTTCAATCCTATCATTTTGTAACTCAATCAGGTTCCTTTGAAGAATCATCTTGAGTTGTTCCATTGAAGGAGAGTCTTCACTAGTGGGTATGCATTCCTCATATGGATATTCATTGTATAGTTGAGCATGAGGTTCACTAGATAAGGAAAATTCGGACATGTTGCTATATGGATGGTCATGCATTGCATTCATTTCAAGCCTAGCATTTTGCTCTATGAGTGTTTCCATTATTGATTGCAAACTAGGAGTTGGGGAGTATAAAATTGTTCATCTCCCCACTGTGGTGAATGATGCATGTGTGCAGGTTGATTATGGTCCCAATAGTCACTTCTAGACACTTCGTACATTGGATTATCATGGTTTTCCCTAGACTGTCTAAAATCATGCAAGATATAACAAAGATTCAGCAGGTGGTCTAAGCCACCACATAAGGTGCAAGCATGCATTTCATATTGCCTAGAAAAACTAGATTCGACGGATCGCTCATGTGATTGCCTTTCTAAGCCGGATAGTCGAGCTTCTAATTGATCGAGAAGTGATGACTGGGTATGAGGAGAGTGTTCATTCTCAACCTTGTGGTGGATGATGCATGTGCTCATAGTGATTAGGGCATGTGAAGTCGGGGCCTTGAGAAGGCTCATAAAATTCCCTAAAATCACTATGGTATGTGGGGTTCATCTGTGAAGCGTGCCCGTAAGCACGCTCTCTAAGGGATTTGTTTCCATCCCCGATGCGGACCAAAATCCCGACATGGTTTAGCTCTCTTATTGAACTCAAAATTTAGTTTGGTTTATGTGGGCTTTGGTTTATTGGGATTTGGTTTCAATGGGATTCATTTTGGTTTTTGTGGGTTTTGGTTTGTTGGGAAAGTTGTTTGGTTTTGTAGGAATTATGTGTGGTTGCAGCCCAAAGTGTGTTGATCAGCCCAAGAAAGTGTGGTTCTAGCCTAGATGGTCTGGGCTCAGATGGGTTATGTGCAGCCCAGAAGTAGAAAAAGTATAGCCCAGAAATAATTTGAGTTGGGCTGAGTTTTGGTGTAATGTCAAGCCCACAATTGGGTTTTCTTAAGCAGCCCAGGTTGTTGTGACAGCCCAAAGAAAGGTTGAAGGCAAATTGCCCGGGCCAAAGGTTGGACTCGGACTAAGTGACAATGGTTCTAGCTCATTTGGCACAGAGAGTGCATTGTGTGCAGAATTGGCAACTCACACATTGGCCGTGTGTGCAGCTTGGCTAGGTGGTCACAGCTCAGGTTTGTGTCACAGCACAGCTTTTGCAAAGCACAAGGAAACAATAATGTGCACAGGTTATTTAACAGGCTTGGCTCAAAAGCTTATGCTCGGTTATGTGGGATCTTTGCTCAAGCTCACAAAGAAAACACCCACAAGGTGATGGCAACAAGTTTACAAACTAGCACAGGTTCACAGCTCAAGCACACGGTTATGTGCTCAGGTTGGTTAGGCTAAGTTGCAACAAAGCCCCACAGCTTCAGGGGGCTGGGGGGTTGCACAGGTTAATGCTCAGGTCAACAAAGCTCAGCAGATATCAAGGCCTAGTACACGGTTGAGCATGCATGGTCACAGATTCTGGTTCATACAAGGGTTGCCAATTCAACAGGTCAGCACAGCAAGTTGGCCCAACAGCTTCAGGGGGCTGTGCACAGGCTATGCTATACAAAGACACGACTTGTGTTCATAAAGCAACTCACACAAATTTTGAAAGCAACAGATTTAAGCAATATTAGCACCATTCACAACCTAGATTAACAGATTAACGGCAGCTTGCGCAAAGACATGTATTTCAGGGCAGATTCAAGGTCTACAAAGCACAGGTTTTCAGTCAGTTCAAGCATGCATTCAAGTAAGTTCGAGTTGTGCGGCTAGTCCACGATCAAAGTTATAGCACAAGCTTAGCAGCTTCTGGGGACCGCACTAAGCACAAAGGCACAATGGCTAAAAGGGTTGCAAGGATATGCTCGGGGTTAGCAAGGCAAGGCAACACAGATAATAAATGCACAAATGCTTTGAAAGCAAGTAACCTCAAGGGCTCGGCAAGGCTGCGAGTTTCGAGACCCTACACATACATGCAAGACTTGGCGGGGTTGATGATTTTTCCAAGTCCGAGTTGATGTCAAACCTCTAAGCTCGGGGGTTTTGTGTACCACGAGAATACAAGCCTACAATTGTTCGATGAGAACTATCACAAGGTCTCACTTGAGTCTTGACCAACTAGGCTATCCAAATGGTGGTTTATAGCCTGCGGCTGCAGGGGCTTGCATGGTCTCATTCCACACTTTGTTTCCCAAAGGGTAGCTCCAACTTGCAGCTTGTGGGCTAGCAAGTTGGTAGCTGCTCACAAGGTTTAAATTTCTGTGAGTACACACCGGGGAAAGCAATACAGGACTTAGCAGGGGTTTACGATTGGCAAAGCAAGTATACTCAAATGCTTAGATGCAATGTAATGCTAGTTCACACAAATGCTTTGAGCAAAGCAAGACATACAAGGGTTCAAAGACTCGGGCGAGCAATAAGTGAAAATGACAAAGGTACAAGGGGCTGGATCTCGATGGTTATTTGTAAGCTCGCATTAAGGCTTGCCAACTGGGTTATGCACAGCCAACTTGGCTCTCCAAGTTGGAACTTAAAACTTGCGGCTACGGGGGCTTGCAAGATAATAAGTTTGTCATGCACTCGGGTTATCAAACATACACCATACAAGGAAAAGTTAGAAGCCAATACCACCGTATTCACCGGGTTTAGGCAATTCCACTAGTTTTGCAGCTCCTTGTTCCTTCCTTGAGTTGTATAGCAGCTCCTCAAGTACTGTTATCTCACCAAATGATCTCGGTTCTCAATACTTCAAAGCAACAAAGCAAAAAAAAACAAACTAGCACTTATGGAAATGAACCGAGGTGGTAACACTAAGGTGCAAATGCTAACGGAGCAGATGTACAAGACTAAAAATGCAAATAACGAGAAAATAGCAAATAACAAGCAGATGCAAGGGAATTAAGCTAAGAGTTAAGCTACTACGGTACAAGGTAAAGATGCGGAATGAATAACTACAAAGATACGGCTAAGTGCAATGATAATCTAAGTTACACTAAAAGAAATAACACAAGGTGAATATGTACGAGGGATATGAACTCGGTAAAGACAAGCACAAAAATCAAAGAAGGCACGCGCCAAGTCCCCGCAATGGCGCCAAAAACTTGGTAGGCCCGAAAGATGGGTTATTTTTAATGGCCTACGGGTTATACCGCAAGTGCACGGCGTCTATTGGAGACGCGGCAAGTACGGGTCGATCCACGAGAGAGGGGTGCTTACAATGATCTATGGCTTGCTAACCGAATTCTAGTGACGTAACAAGTGATAACAAAATGGGGTTTGTGCCGATACTACTGAGTCAGTAATGAGATAAACCTAAACTAAGGTATAACAAAGACAAAAGGGTTTGCTAAGGTTATCAATTCCACCTCTAACTCCTCTAATGTGTGCTCAACTAGTTTGAGTCCTTGTTCTTATATCGCACAAGTGAAGCTTGTCACCGGCTACCACTTATCTAAGAGTTTCACCTTGTAAACCTTCAAAAATCAATTTGAATAACTAACCTAGAGTCTGGTTGTCTAATGAAGAACAACCACCAAGAGAATCAAAGCATAAAAACAAGAGCGAAACACACTCAACTCAAAAGATTAGCCTAACTACGGTGCATCCATGGCTTTGGTATGCACTTTGAGAGAAAATGGGTTGAGGTGTTAAAATTGAAGCTATTTAAAGCATTGAGTCCTCAAGAACATTCAACAAAGTTTAATACACAACATGGAATTAGGGTTTCATCTCAAACCCTAGCTCTTGAAATTAAAACATAATGAAACAACAAAGAACAAAATAACACTAAATGACCGCACCGGCTAATCCGGGGCGTGTCTAAAATCATCTCATCCCTCTTCTATTTATACATGCGGTTCCCCCAAAATTCCCAAACCCTAATTCATTAAAAATTGAAATTAATTGAAAAGTAAATCGAACCCATACTCTCTGAATCGTGTTCCCTTCTTGTCACGTCGTCCCTGATAGCTTTGCTTGTGATGTTGGTGGAAACCCTAACTTCTAGTTATCTCTAAATTAGCTTCTAGAGTTGGTAGAAGCTAAGAAATAGATAACTCGAGGTAGAGAAGGGTAGCAGGAAGGTGCCGCCATGCGATTGTCGGTTGGTGATGATGGAGGCGGTGAGGGCGGCTCTGTCAGGGGTGGAGATGGTGGTGGACTGGGTTTTGCAGAGGTGAGAGCGACGGGAGAGGAGAAGAAAGAGAAAGAAAGAGAAGAGAATGGGGTAGTCGACTAGGGTATAGGGTATGGGTCGTTTTGCTGTGGGGCGGAGACATCAAGAATTGATGGGACTGGCCTAGCGAGCGTAGGATGAAGCTGGTGCGATCTGAACGGTCGAGGATGGTAAGCGGTTTTGGAGCGATCTGGTGTTGCACGGAGCATCAAGAGATGATGTATAGTGATGGATCGACCGTAGGATGCAGCTGGGAGAGATCTGGACGGCTCGTGGTGGACGGGCCCGGATCCGGGTCGCGGGTTGGGTCTTGCTCAAGCCCATGTCTTGTAGATGAGTTGCTACTTGTTGGGTTGCAACTGTTTCGCGCGGGCTTTGGCTATCTGCTCCATAGATGCTTGACTCCAATTCTTCGCTCTTTTGGCTCCTCAGATTCTCCAAGCTTTATTTATTACCTAAAAACACAAAATTAATTAATACAAATATTTATTCTTGAAAACAGAGAAAACACGGAATTTGGGATAATATCTGATTTCTAAGCGCAAAAGATGAGTAAAATGCCAATAAAAAGGTGTATAAATATGCACATGAGTAAAATGCCAATAAAAAGGTGTATAAATATGCACTATTTGGCACTCATCAAACGTCTAACTGCTTTTTTCTCACAGCACAGCACAACAACGCATAACAGAAAAGTGATTTTATAAAAGCCGCAACAATACTAAACTAAGCCTAAGTTGTGACGAACTCGCCAGATAACGCTGAAAAAGATTTTCTCTTTCCCATTCCTACGATAAGATTCAGTGTTGCCTGTCACGTAAGAGGTTGAGATTTTCTCTTAATGATTCATATAGCTTAGTCTAACTAAGAAAAGTATGGCAGGATACTTTCAAATAGGAGATCACCTATATGAGTGAGAAGTGGGGTCGCTTCTATGATAACTTTAAAGGCTAGGTTAATCTAGAGCACTCATAGAATTCCAAGAACGTTCAGGGCCGAAATGAACACAACCGAGAATTTGACGATTATAAGGAAATATAATGTGTGAGATTTATTGTATCGATTTACATTAACGGCTGACAGTTCAACGACATCGCGTCCACTGATTGGCTAGTAAATCCGGTAAATTTTCACTAGGTTTGGTTTAAATCCACAAGCTACCATTTACCGATGCATTATATTTTCTGCTTGTGCTCTTAAAAGTTTGTAAGTTTTGTTGAGTCCGTATTTTCACTCATGTGGGGGATTGTTGGAATTTTAAGTTAAAATTATTATTTGAGTGAAAATTAGTTTTTCAAGTTTTAAACTCCAAGAGATGTGTTTGGGTTATGCCTTTTCACCATAAGACACCTAGTCATGAATAGGTGTTATGGAGAGTCACCATTGGCCATGGTGAGTCACCTATTGGTGAAAAGACACCTTGTAGAGTCACTATTGATTCTATAAATACCTATCTCTTGTTTTAGTTTTGTATGGGTTTTCACAAGTTTTTGAGAAGCAGAAAACAAGTTTTTATGTCAAGAGTCAGAGTCATTTAAGAGCACAATAATTGTCAACATTCGCTGGCCTAATGGTATTGTAGTGCTACTTACTATAAGGCGTGATCGTTGTATCTTGGAAGGCGACATCCGTAGAACCGTGAGCACCATATGCGGGGGATGAATTGTCTTTAAGGAAAGAGGATTACCTAGCCTCGATCAACCAAATCCGATAAGTTTTTGTAACTCTCTTCTTGTTAGTATTTTGTTTGTAGCATGAAACTGATTTTTGAGAGTTTTTTTTTGAGAAGTTTGATAGCCCATAACAATTTGGTGGAGTGGGAGAGGAAATTTGATAGACCCTAATTTAGCCAGGTAAACTATTCCCATATACATCCTTCAAAAATTTATAAAGGGATACCGGAACTAACAAGGGATGACCGTCGAGATGAGTTAGAATTTGTGTTGTTATGTATGTACGGTATTTTTTTTTTTTTTTTTTTTTTTTGAAAACAACCAAACAAAGAAAAACCTAACTAGAATTACAAGACTCACTCTCAATGAGGTGAGCAATACAAGAAGGAGGGGAGGACAACCACTCGCTAGAGCAGTAATTTGTTACTGACCAAAGCTCGCAACATTGTGTGCCACATTATTGGCATTTTTCTTCACATATCTGAATTCTACATGCCTGAAGTACCGCAGCTCGTCTCTGATTTTGTTTATGATGTTTTGCAGCCTCCAGTAAGGTTTATAATGAGTGTATTTGAGTGCATTTATAACAGTAAGGGAGTCTCCTTCCAAAATGATTTCTCTAACTCCCTTCTTGTGAGCCAACTCCACTGCTAACAGTGCCCCATTTCCCTCAGCCTCCACTGCAGTACAATGATTTAAGATCTTGTTCTGACAACCCTGAAATTTTGCATCACAGTTTCTAGCCACTACTCCACAAGCATACCCCCTTGGGCCTGCTGCACCATCAAAGTTTATCTTCAGTTTTTGTCCATCTGGTGGCTTCCATCTATCATCTTGGCTTTCCAACATGTCTTTTTCGTCAGGCATAGACTCCAACTCTCCAAGACAGTTCTCCAAGTTGAACCAGTACAAGGCTATTTGAATGATGCAATTTATCTTCAGACTATCCCTGTTGAAAACTATAGCATTTCTACTTTTCCAAATTGCCCACCATAAGCAAGCACCCATTCTCAATCTCACATAGTCTTCACCTTCAGTGATCCATTGCTTAACATAATCATGGATGGACAACTCTGGTTGTTCTCCTGTTTTTAGACCAAGAGGAGAGGCAAATAAGATAGCTTGTGTAGCTTGACAGTAAAGGAACAGGTGTTCTTTAGTTTCAGTGTCACTTTCACACAATCTGCATTCATCATTTATCTCCTTTATATGTTTCTTAATTCTCTGAGCCACTGGCAGACCGTTTTTGAGTAATCTCCACAAGAATAAATGAATTTTTGGAGGTATATGTTTGATACTCCAGAATTTCTTCCAGGGAAAATCATCAATATTTGAGGACGACGGAGAACTATCATTCATGAGTTTGGGAAAGGATTTTGAAGAAAACTCACCTTTTGGATGAGGAGTCCAGATCAGTTTATCACTACTTGTGTCTTCTGTCATGACTGGTATATGTATCTCCATTATCTTTGCCACCTCCAAAGGGTTGAACAGCTGCTGCAGCTTGTTTTCATCCCATCTGTGTTCTTCTTTTATAATGAGATCCTTTACCTTCATGCTTCTTTGATCTTCTTCCACTTCACAATCTGGTTTCTTTTTTGGGATTCCTGGTATCCAAGGGTCTTCCCAAACTTTAATCTTCTCTCCATTCATTACAGCCCAACAACATTTATCTCTCATATCCTCCCTAACAGTCAACATTGCACTCCAAGTGGCTGAGCATTTTGTTGGTTTTTCAGTTTCCCAGAAGTTTCCTCTTTTCACATACTTGGCTCTCATAATTTGGCCCCATAGACAATCTTCATCTTCCAAAAACTTCCACACTAACTTTGCTATCATGGCCTTATTTAACTGCTTCAGCGACCTAATTCCCATACCACCCTTTTCCTTTTCAAGCTCAAATTGGTCCCAATTTATAAAGTGCATCTTCTTTACCTCCTGGTCATGCCCCCACCAGAAATTCCGAATGGTTCTAGTTAACTGATCAATAGTCTTCTGAGGTAACAACGATGTAGCCATGTAGAACGGAGGTATCAGCCCTAATTCAGTTTTGATGAGCATGGTTCTACCAGCATGGGTTAGAAAAATCCTCTTCCACCCTTGCCGTTTTGATGCAAACTTCTCTTCAAGAAATTTATGCGACCCGTTAGATGAGCCGATTTAAGTAGTATGACCCAAATATTTATCAGTGTTCTCCATCTGCTTCACTCCCATAATACCAGCAACTTCTACTCTTCTGTGGCCTTCTACACCTTTGCTGAAGAAAACCGCTGATTTCTGCATATTAACACTCTGACCCGACCAGTAGCGTAAATCAGAATATGTGAAGCGGTCTCAGATCGTTCGTTGTCTAAGGTGCCAAATAGGAGTAGATCATCTGCAAACATGAGGTGGGATACATCTGGAGCAGTTCTGCCAACTCTATATCCATTATATAGAGCCTTTTCCTCCATTTTCCTCATCAACCAAGAGAGACCTTGAGAGCAAAGAATGAATAAATATGGCGATAATGGGCAGCCTTGCCTGAGTCCCCTTTCACTTACAAAGTGTCCTTCACTGACCATTCACAACTATAGAAAAGCTAGCCGTACTAATACAGTGCATAATCAAATCATGAGTATGACCTACAATTCCGACCATTCCGAGACAAAGGACTTAAGTACCTCCAACTAATTTTATCATAAGCTCTACTAATATCTAATTTTAAAGCAAAAGCTCCTAGGACAGATTTTGAATTTGACATAGAATGGAATATTTCTTTAGCCGTCACTATGTTGTCTATGATCTGCCTTCCAGGGATGAAAGCAGATTGAGCTGTATCAACAATTTTTTCTAGGTGACCTCTTATTCTCTGAGCCAGGATTTTTGTTATGACTTTATAGATAATATTAGTCAGGGCAAGGGGTCTAAAATCAGAAGGGAGAGTGGGGTTTTTTACCTTTGGCACTAACACAATATTAGTATGATTAAGCCCCTGTGGAAGTGTTGCTGAGGCAAAACAGTACTGGATCGTCTTTGTGATCTCCTCTCCAATAGTTTCCCAGCAGCTTTTATAGAAGATAGCTGGCATTCCATCAGGTCCTGGTGCTTTTAAACTTTTCATCCTCTTGAGTGTAGTCCAGATCTCCTCCTTTGTTGGAACCATTGAGATATTGGTATTGCTCCTGCTATCTATTTTAGTCTCAGCTTGAATTAGAATTTGGTACCTCTCTTCATCAGGGTCCTTCTTGAACAAATCAGTGAAATGATTCACCAAGTAGTGGATAATGTCTTTTTCTTCAGTCACCCATCTGCCATCTGGTAGTTTGAGAGCATCAATTTGATTTTTCTTCTTCCTCTGCATCACAGACAAGTGGAATACTCTAGTGTTTTTATCCATGTTTGGTATCCATTTTACTTTGCTTCTCTGTTCATAATACTTTTGTTGCATTACATTGAGTTTCTCTATCTCTTCACATAGTGCCTTCTCTTCCATTCTGGTGTCTCTTAAATGTGCCTCCATTTGCACCTTTAGGAGTTTTTCTTTACATTCTTCATTGGCTCTGAATATATTACCAAAAGTCTTCCTACTCCACTCATTCAATTTTTGACCAACATCCAATATCTTGTTCACAGTGTCTTGTTGGCTTCCAATCCAAGTATTGTATACTACATCTTTGTAACCAGGGTGTTCTGTCCAATAATACTCAAACTTATTAGTATGTTTTCTCCTCCTCTTTTTGGTTCTATGAGTATTAACTAAAATTGGCGCGTGGTCACTGCTTATTCTTGGTAGATGAAGAACCCCATTTTCTGGAAACATGAAGAACCAATCAGTGTTGCACACTGCTCTGTCTAGTCTCTCAAAAATTGGCTTTTCCATAGTAGCGCCATTTGACCAAGTGAAAGCCGGTCCAATATAGCCCATATCTATCAAAGCTCTGTCTTGAATGAAGTTTCTGAACTCAGTATTCTCCTTGCCCATACCCTGTCTTCCCCCTTGCTTTTCACTTGTTGAATTTATAGCATTAAGATCTCCTACTAGGCACCAAGGATTATTCAACTGAGCGGCATAATTTGATAAACCCTTCCAAAACTTGTTTCTCAATTGGTGTTGAGGTGGACCATAAACACATAGAAGATCCCAATCCATACCATACACCTGATGGATTCTACAATGAATCACATTTTTATCAGCTCTTAACACTTCTAGGTTAACCTCCTTCTTCCATAGAACTACACAACCACCACTTCTTCCAATAGCTGGTATATCTTTATAGTGATCGAAATTAAGAGAATTGAATAGATTTCCAGAGTAAGCCTTACCAATCAGAGTTTCTGTTAAAAATACAATTTGAGGGTTGCAAGCCATGAGAAATGCCTTCAGGATACGGACTGTCGAGATGTTTCTCAATCCTCGACAGTTCCAGGAGAAGATCAGCATTTCCCTTGTGGCTGATTTTGGGCAGCCACCACACCCATTTGGATAATTGGGTTGTGTGTAATCTTCTTTGATGGGGCGTCAATTTCCATTGGACTTGCCGCCCTCTTCTTGCCACTTGAACAACCTTCGTTACTGTCATCCTCTTTCAGATTTCTTGTGATTCGTGCCGCTCTCTTCCACCCTGATTGCTTCTTTTTTATTCTGTTTCCTATCGTCGCCGTTGAAGAAGAAGAATTGTTGTCTTCTGAGATTTGTTGGTTACTGATAGTTCTAGGTTTTGATAGAATCTCATCTGGGTTTAGATTTTGTTTCTCTATTTGGGTGGGTGATACTAACGGTTCTTCTCTGAGATTTTCTATCCTGGATCCGAATGTTATACCCGTTTCACAATTAACTTTTATATGTTGCTTACCCACTTTCAGGGCGTGTGAACCATACCCTCCTCCTGTCCTAGCTGGCATGTGACTAGCTTTATTTCCTTTTCCAGGCGACAAAATCTGCTCCACCACCTGCGCCTCTGCCAAATTGTTGTCGTTAATACTAGATGGGTTTTTAGGATCTGCTATCGTCTTATTGTCTGTTACCCTTCCTGCACCTGACTCAACAACGTCTGCTTTGCCAGCGTCAGTTTTTGTTTTATTTCTTTCTGTTATCTTATCTTTTGACTGCGCCTCTCCATGTATGTACGGTATCATCCATATCTCCCTTGGCCTTGATAATGGTATCCCTTTATAAATCATACGGAAGCGTGATTAAATGCGAAAATTGTAATTAGTCAAATTTGGTCAAGCTGGCTAACTAGTGGGACCTCTCCCTTTATTCACGAGTCTATTGTATAAAATATCGATGAACCTCACCATCTGAGTTTGATGTTTAGAAGAAAACCGGAGACAAACAAAGAAAGATGACGAGAGGAAAGCAGAAGATCGAAGCTCAGAAAAAGAATGCAGAGAAGAATCAGAAAAATAAAGGATCCCAATTTGAAGCTAGGGCTGCTGCTCTAAAAGTCGTTTGCCCAATTTGCAAGGTATTTTAATTATCTTCCATCTCATACACCCCAAAACGCTAGAATTTTTTTTCTCAGAGTTTCAAATTCTATATAAATCTAATCTTGTTTCAGTTTACATATGAATAGATCGATGATCTCAGCATCAGATTATTTATGAGTATAGATATTTCAATTCTTTTATATCCTCCGTCTTTGGATTTTTGAATTTTGGGTGGGATGATATAGTTTTGTGCTGAATCAAGGAATATTGGAGATTGCTTATGCTTTGGATTGTAGTCTAGATATGTATTGCTTTAAGTGTGAAAACCTGAAATTAGGAGACACCCTTGGCGCAGTAGGATTTTAGTGGGTACAACTAAAATATGAGGGAGACATAGTAAATTCCCAAAAGATATTGTAAGGCTTAAATTAAGATCTAAAGGTAAATAGAGTAGTAGATTTTTGTGATCTTGTAGATGTTCGGTCTGTTTAATTTATACTGCGTCGAAAACTATAAATAATAGAAGGTTGGGGGTAGATGTGTTATGGTACTCAGGGTTCTTCTAGGACTATGAAACACATAGAAGGTTTTGAACGTTTAAGGTTTCAGAAGGTGAGCAAAGAGGGATAAGCATACGGCAGGTAGGAGTAGGACTATGGTAAAATGATGGTATTGACTAAGAAAACTAGTTAATGCAGCGTGCCCATCATGGGGATTCAAGAATTCGCTACATAGGAAACTAGATTTGAAGGACTTATCAAGGTAGTCAGAGATTAGATGTGAAGGTTGTTATACATTGTTTATTGAATAAAAATTCAGTTGAAGAATTTGTGGAGTGGCCATTTGTTCAGTGGGTGTGATCTACCGACCTTATTTTAGTCTTCATGGTGCAGGAGCAACTGATTCTCTTCTTTAGTTTCAAAAACGTTGTGGAATGATGGACTTAATATTCTACTGTCTCCTAGTTAGTATGGGAGGTTAGGTGGTGTTATGCTACTGAACTTGAAAGCTATAAGTACAAGTCCTAAGAAAAAACTTTTCGAGCAGAGTGTGAAAAATAACAGAGAAGATTTTCTCTTTAGCAAAGTTTAAAGAGTTGGAAACCAGTGAAACACCATCATCAAGGTCCACTTGAATTCTGATTTGGAGTGCGTATCTATGTTTCGCCGTTGTATCTTCCAAATCAGAATTCTACCAAACTTGATGATGATGTTTCTCTAGTTTCAAACTTTTAAAACTTTGTCGAAGAAAAATCAACATTCTATATTTGTTTCATACTTAACTTGATAAATTTACTTTACCCATACTAATTGCTTTCAAGTTCATTATGTAGTACAGCAACCATCTAATATCCCAACAAAGTAGGGGATAGTGGAATACTAAGTTAACAGTTCCACAGTGTTCTGTTACCAAAAAAGGCAATCAGTCGAAGATCAAGATTAGGATAGGTTGATGACACCCACTCTACAAAATGGACTTGGGTCAACTAGACCCATTCCACAAAATCATCAAGTGGATTTATTTTTAGTTGACCTGGACCCTGGGTAGGTTAACTTAGATGAGTTTCGTATAGACCTCAAGTTTTATAACTAAAATCAGAATAAAGGGGTGGTCCGGGTGGATATGTGTTTCAGAGATGATCATTTCAGTCCTCTGCCTGAACCATTTTGGGATGGTGAATTCTTTTTCTCTTGTTTCATACGTTCAACATTCGCTTCTATCTAGAGCAGTTATGACACCAAAAACAACAATTTATGATTCATAGAAAGGATGAAGATTTCACAATTCACTGTTTCTTCTTTCAATCTAGTTTCTGACAGTGGAGGCAACAATAGACATTAGTAATTTGCACCTTTTAACCAAGCCCTTGTTGTGAGTCCTATAGGGTGGGAAGTACAAACACATTCCTGGAGCTTTATATCGAGTTAGTATCCTTGCTCAATGTGATTCTTGAGCCAAAGTATTCTCCATTGATGTGTGGAATGCTTATTATCGTAAAGGAAGCATTAGGAAATAAAGAAACATGAAAATCTAGTTGTTCCTATATAATATACACCAGGGCTGCTGCATCACATTTGGTGCTTATTAACTAAAGAAGCATTTAGACATGTGCATTATTCTTTGTATTTCGCCCTTTGTGAAGGCAGTAATGTGCATCTATGTTGTTGAGTTTCTGTTTAACTATCTGTCATATTTTGTTTTTCAGGTGCAACTAGCTAATGCAAATCAACTTGGCGATCACTACTCGTCCAAACATCCAAAGGAAAAACCTCCAAGTGACTCTACTTGAGTGATTACGCCTTAGCGACAAAGAGAGAACTACAAATTAATATGTCATCTGTACTCATTTAAAATCTGGAATATATAATTTTAAGCTATCAAACATCTGAATGTGTAATCCATGTCTGTACTTGTGGAGATAAATAACAAACCTATATATTTCAAAGATGCGAGAGTTTGATACTTGCCTGTTATTGTTATGCATAAAATTGTCTGCATTTGCAACTGCAGATGTCCCCGCGGTAGCTTTTCCCATTTTGCACATGAGGATATTCATGCTAAGTTGCTAAGGGTTCGGATAAGGAAGAAATGCTATAAAAACCATATGAATAATTTGCTGCAAAAATATTTGCAACCCACTTTAGTACATGATCTTTTTTCTTGTTTTCGTTAATTTATTTACATCATTGATACATAATTTTGCTATATGATCAAAAACTAGTTGTTTTTATTTTAGTTTATTATATGAAGCTGTGTTGTGATAGGAAGGGCTATGAAGCCGTAAAAATCATTGGGCTGATTCCGTTTCCTATATCAAATTACTTTTAGTTAGCATTCACATTTCTCTTTCACATCCATGATTGAAATTTAAGCTCAAACAAAACAGGGGACAAAAAAAACTAATGTAAAGAAATTAGAAACTTGAACATTTCATGGATACAATGGGTGCATTCTCTTTGTTTAATCTTGATCATGGATGAGTTTATTTAAAAGAGTAGTTAACAGAGCATCTCCTTTTTTAGCTTTCCTTTCCTCTCCAACCCTTCTCTGTTCTTCTCCTTCTCTCCGAGCTTGTTCAGCTATTAATCCCTCTCTCTCTCTCTCTCTGATTTCTCCAATGATGTTCTCCATTCTTGTTCAAACATTCTTCTCTCCCTCATTTCTCTACATTGCATTTCCGTCCTTTGTTGTTGTTGTAAAAATTCATGAAGCATTTCTTGAGCTCCAATAGCTCCACTATTATTCATATTTATCGTACTAGTACTCCTTGGATTCCTACCTTTTAATGTTTTTCTTTTCTTTTACTACTGCCTTTGTTTGTAATGTTCGAGTAGTAATCTAGTTGGAACAATTGCCGATTTCAAACCCGCAAAACAAAGGTTAATCACAAATCACTTTCTTTAAAACGTTTCGTGTCTCTGCCTTGAGTATTGTGCGAGCAGTTCTTTCTTCGTCACAACGCCCCCAGGATAAAACAGCGGAGAAAAATTCTCTTCAATCTCTCACGCACACAATGAGAAATCGATCACTTTCACTCTTTCTAATCTTGCTCAAAAACAGGTCTCTTGATTCTCAGAAAAACAATGGTGTAAAACTTGTTTTTACTCTGTTCTCAAAAACCGATTTTTATGGCCATATAATTAAAGTGCGAATTAAAGAGAGAATATTTTGGCTTTAATTGTTACCATAAAAAATATTTTAACAGTCAGAAAACGTTACCATAATTAAGTTCGAAATTCAGGAGACCTCCCAAGACCACCAAAGCCCCATCCCGGACCAATGTTATATATAAATATCTATAATACAAAACAAAGCTTGGCTAAGTTAGGCTAGATAAAGAGCGACCGAGATTTGTCGAGGAGGGATAAATGCGTGGGGGGAAATTATTTCTAGCCCAAATAAAAAAAATTGTATATCACAACCCCATCATTAAGATTCTATATATGAAGAATCCATAATTAGTTATAAAAATATATGATTCCTAAAATATCCTTTTCCGTTGAAAAGGAAATTAAATAAATTGAGAATTTTTTTGGTGAGAAAACGTGATCGAATTTCAAACAAAATTATCCCTAAAACTACTCCCCAAAAAATCTCCCCTAAAATGACAAATCCTATAAAAATTCAAAGATTAATTCCTGAAATTACTCCAAAAATAACTCTTCCCTAATAATTATCATTTAATAATTCCCGTGAAATACTACTTTAACTAATTCCAAAGAAAATTCGTATTTTCATTGACTTGTGAAAATTTCAGTTTTCTTATTTTCATTGACTTGTGAAAATTTTAGTTTTCAATTGAAATAAATTGTGAAAATTTTAGTTTTCACAAAGTTAATAAGCATATGAAAGCTCCGGTTTTCACAAGTATACATTAGTGATAATCGCAATTTATTAACTTTTACTTATTGGAACTTGTGAAATTCACTATTATCACCGGTTGGGATAATTGTGATTACCATCAGCACTACACTGGCGTTTTCCATTAAACACACAAAAAAAATATTTGTGTTAATCAGGTTAGAAACTGTCGTTAGTATTTTCTAGTAAGGTGTTTAAATGTTTGAGTGAAGATGATTGGAAGTATTATCAGGTAGCTTTGGTGAGGATAACGAGAGGACTTACAAACGATATGTTCATCATCTTTGGTCGAGGAGAAATGTTTGCACTGCTCATGTGTACAGAACTAATGAATGACGCAAGCATGTTCAGGAAGAGGGTTTAGTTTAATGATTATTCTTCAGTGCCTATTGTCATTCTTGATTATACTACTCTTACTTGCACATCTGCCTTGGTTGTGTGAATTAGATACTAAAAGTGACACAAAACTTAAACATTTCTCACGGGGACTAAGAAGTCGTTCTAGAGATGGTGCCGTTACAATCGGGAAGAGATGAAAAATAAAAAGATAACCTTAACCGACCTAAAATAAAGGATACAAATCAATTCACCAAGAGAATCGGTAATTTTCTTTAATAAATCCTAATTTGTGAAGGTTAATTTAGTCTCATACAAACATGGGAAACCTAAATTCTATCTAAAACTAATAATCTTAACCGTACATCTTTTGTTTTGGGCTACAGATATATACTATCTCAATGATGGGTTTCTAAAAGAGAGAGAAACCAAACATGGGTTCCTCAGAAATTTCCACGTTTTTTTAACTTACCATTATAAATACTTTATTAATTAGTGTCCTATGCTCTTGATGAATGATTAATTAATTTTTCATGATAAATATTCATTTAATAAATCTAATAAATACATATATATTTTTATTAACAAATAAGTTTATTAAAAACTATATATATATATATACTGATCGGTAAATAATTTGGTGTTGGCGAGTTTCGAACTCAGGTAACTGGTATCATCACCCAATGACTTTACCACTGTACTACAGTGACCCCGGTTAAAAATTATATTAATAATTGTTAATGGTGAAAGAAGCAGTGGGTGGTGGAAACAGTGGCGGGTATTTGTGAGTGGTGGAGGTGGTAACATTAAATGTTCATTTAATGAATCTAATAAATACATATTTTTATTAATAAATATAAGTTTATTAAAAACTATATATATATATATATTAATCGGTAAAGAATTTGGTGCTGGCGAGTTTCGAACTCAGGTAACTGGTATCATCACCCAATGCCTTTACCAATGTACTACAGTGACCCCAGTTAAAAATTATATTAATAATCTTTAATGGTGGTAGTGAAAGAAGCAGTGGGCGGTGGAAACAATGGTGGGTATTTGTGAGTGGTGGAGGTAGTAACATTACTGGTGGTGGAAAAAATAGCGGGTGTGGCTGGTTTTTACGTATGGTGGTGGATGTTAGTGAATAGTAGTGGACAATAATAGTTTTGTGTCTTTACAAAATGGGCAACATTTTATTGTGATAGATGTAGTTGGATGTTTTTAGCACAACTGGTAAGGACAAAACACAAATATTTTGAGGAGGATACTAAATCATATAAGACAATATAATCATGACCGCTGGATCACCCAAATGGGATCCCAACTATTTATAGTACCCGATCGAATAAAACACGGTTTTTAGTATTAAAATAAAATTGATTACATTTCCAGAATACGAAACAAAGTTTGGACAAGTTAGGCTAGATAAAGAACGATCAATTTATATTTGCAGAACATAAATATACCGTTATAAATGATTTTAATTAAAATTTAATAATAAATGTTCAGTTGATATTTCATAATTAATGTTTCTTTAATTAATCAAATGAATATATTTTTGTTGATACATAATAAATTTATTTGATATTAACCATATCAGTAAGCATTAATGGTGGTTGTGATGGTGGGCAGTGGTGGGGATAATGGTGGTGGGTATTGGTGAGACTGGTGGAGTGGTGACGATAATGTGGTGGTGGAAGAAGTAGTGGTAGTAGGGTGAGAAAAGAGGTCCTAAGATAGGTAAATTAAGCACTAATGGTGGTTTTGATGGTGGGTGGTGTGGTGGATCGGCGCTGGGGATAATGGTGGTGGGTATTGGTGAGACTGGTGGAGTGGTGACGATAATGTGGTGGTGGAAGAAGTAGTAGTAGGGTGAGAAAAGGTGTCCTAAGATAGGTAAATTATTTAGTCACCCTTGGTTAATTTTTCTTTGTTTTGTTTTAATTTGATTTTAGTTTTCAAATTATTTTTTTTATTATTTTTTTAAATTAAATTTTTTTTTAAAGGCCAGATTTTTCCGAAAAAGAGGATGTTGTGATTTTAAGATTTGCCGAGTAGGGAGCAGGAAGAAAAATGAAACCTATAAAAAAATTGACCAAACACAAGGCTACATGCGAATTAATTGTAATCGGTTCAGTTTCTCACATCTCTCTTTATTCCCCCTTTTTGTCATGGCTTCTGTTTCTGTCATTATTTCTCCCCTACTTCATGGGATTATGCAAGGCTACGCGTGAATTAATTGTAATTGATTCAGTTTCTCACATCTCTCTATATTCCCCTATTTTTTGTCATGAATTCTGTTTTTGTCATTTCTCCCCAACTTCGTGTAATTATGCATGCTTGAGAAATAGTTCATGATATCAGCTAAAGAGACAAGAAAAGAAATGGATCAAGAATTAAATATTATTATAACTTTTAGGAAAATGAATAAACTCAAATCTATATAAATTGGGAACCAACAATTTATATCAAAGAGAAAAATTAAATTCTAATTCTAGCAGATTTTGCAAGATTAATCTAATTGATTTTAAATTAATTTTAGGTGTGTTTAGTTTTGTTACAAGTTTGGTGAATGACCTTTGATGATATTTTTTGAATTAGTGAACGAAGTAATGTTCTACTACCCATAGGATTTGCTCTAACGATTAACTATGTTTGTCCCAAAGGGTTGTATGCCTTACATACACAACATTAAAAGATTCGAGGATAAGGACATGTTTATTAACCAACTCCTCAAAACATTTAGACCTGGATCGATCGGTTCGATTCTTCTCAAAGAATTACGACATGTATAAATTGATGAATACATTTGAAACACATATTTTTGCCTGTGCCGTTACGGCACGGGTTGAGACCTAGTCAAGAATACAAAGCAAAGTTTGCCTAAGTTTGCCTATGTAAGTGGTGGTCTAGATTTGTCTAGAGAGAAGATAAATCTACAGCCATGGTTTGTTCAACTTAAATATAAATATAAGTGTTTTATTAATTGGTGTCTCATTAAATGCTCATAATGAATAATTCATTAATTTTTTATTTACCTTAATTAATTTAATAAATACATAATTCCATTAATAAATAAATTTAGTAAAAATTACATATCTTCACAATATACTGTAGGGTATCTTCTTGATTTGCATATGATCATGGTGATCATGGTGTCAACATTAGAATTAAAGAATATCTTCCATGTGACCTGGAAGAACTTCACGTGTATATGTACATTATGTATAATTAAGAATTGTAGATGGTGGATTTTCGACAAGGGCTAAAATCGTAAACCCATAATTGTATATGCTCCTGATCCAGCAATCAGACGAGTATTGAGGCTCATGTCTCTTATCGAAAGCATGAAAGCTCATTCCACAAGAATCTCTGACTGAGAATACTTTCTCTCAGAGTGTATGTAGATGTGTAGTCTCTCAGCTGAGGCAATGGCATATCTCACGAATACTGAGCAATTTCAGTAATTACTTCTGTATAGAATCGAAAGATTGGACGGCTCCTAGACAACTTGCTTGCTAGTATAGAGCAATAACGTCTTCAGGATGTAACAATGTTTTCCCTAACTATATAAAAGAAATATGACGCTTCAACTAGCTCATATTACTCAATTCCTGAATAATTAATGCTCCTTGACGATCGTACTAGTATAGAGCCATCAATTAATTATTCCTAAATCATCAGCTTCATCAGCTGAATCCTTGGAAAATATTCCATGTTTTCCATAATATTTCATTACTTCAATTCATGGTTCTTCCCAGCAGAATTCCATGGGTTAGTAATAAATATTCAACACTCGGGCATCTGAGAAACTATCGAGTAAGCCCCGACTAAAATGGTGCAAGTGTACTCAGCAATAATGCACTAACGAGCACCTGAATGCACGAACGAGCATTCCAAAATACGAAGGAACGATGAACCTATGCAAAATAGGAACAAAATAATAAATAATAAAATATTAATCAAGGCGCTGGGGGACTGGGCCCACCGGCCGTCCGT
The DNA here is from genome assembly GCA_023531295.1 of Papaver armeniacum. NCBI lineage: Eukaryota > Viridiplantae > Streptophyta > Magnoliopsida > Ranunculales > Papaveraceae > Papaver > Papaver armeniacum. Next base: position 631,263 of record JAJJWW010015466.1, on the reverse strand, counting down.
TCGTGCCATGGCCAGTCCCACGCCCAGTTCTATATTTTATCATATTTTCATTATTTTCCTTGATCTCATGAAAATCCTTTCATTTGAACAAATATCCTTCGTTTTAAGGAAACTCCTCAGTTTCATGGTGTTTCCTTCGCATCAAGGAAATAATATAAAATTGGAAAAGGTATCGTGGGACCGTGTCTACTAGCCATCCGGCTATTCCCTAGTCGTGGCCGGTCCCACACCTCATGATCCCTCATTATTTTATTATTATATCCCTCATCTCATAAAAACTCCTTAATTTCATGATATTTCCTTCAAGTCATGAAAAACTCGTGGGACCGGGCCCTAGCCGGCCGGTCAGGCCCTAACCGGTCCCACACGCCTCTTATTTTATTATCATTATTTTTTATGTTTCCTTCATTCCATGAAATTCCTTGATTTCATGATATTTCCTTCAAATTATGAAAATTCTTTCAAATCATGAAATAATACATAAAATTAGGGAAAGCTCACGGGACCGGGCCCTAGCCGGCCGACCATGCCCAAGACGGTCCCACACGCCCTTATTTTATTATTATTAATATTATTTGTTTCCTTCATCTCATGGAAACTCCTTCACTTCAAGGAAAAATTTCTTTATTTCAACAAACTCCTTGATTTCATGGTATTTCCCTAAAATCATGAAAAATATAATAAAATTAGGAAAAATGCTATGGGACCGTGCTCATTGGCCAGCCGGCCATGCCTTAGTCATAGCCGGTCCCATACTTCATGATTCCTTCATTTTATAATTATTTTCCTTCATCTCATGAAGTTTCCTCAGTTTCAGCAAAATTCCTAATTTCTTCATATTTTCTCAAATGGTTGCTCAAACACACATCATAAAATATCAAAATTCTCAGGACTGAGACGCGAACACTTTGGTGACACGAGCATATTACCTTGACCGACCAGGGTTGGCTCTTTGGCTTGCAAGAGGCCGGTCCCTCATTTTTTCATCATTTGACCTAATTTGTTCACATTAGGTTCAAACTCTTCTAAACAACTTGGAATTCCATATGATCCCATGACCACCCAGGGCCGGTTTCATGACCCCTTGGTTGGTCCCTCATCTCTTCATAATTAATTAGGTTTTATTACCTAAGGCTCAGACGAGCATTATTTTAAATGATTAAACCAGCATTTAATCATCCTCTCATCAACAAATCAACAAGTTTTCAAAGGACCTTGGTATTTGCTCACTTATCTGGGCGCTACATGGTCGACCCATGATCCCATGTAGTCGGTCCCTCCTTCCGTGGTTAATTTTCAATAAACCATCAATTGATCGAATTAGGGTTTTGAGTCCACGGTTCATAATTCCAGATTCAAACACTAATAATTTTACAATGATTTCTTGGTCAACATTTTATTAATTGCACTTGGTTCAGTTGTCGGTATTTAAATTAATATTTTATTTGGTCATGCTATCAATAATTCATCAGACGAGCAACATTTGCTCAGATGAGAAATATTAGTTCAGACTAAGGAATATTGGTTCAATTATCAATATTCAACAACCCATCGAATGAGCAATATTTGCTCACCTTAACTATCAACATTTACGTGAGAATCATACCTCTGTCTCAACAGACACGTTCAATTCATGAGTCTCAGAACATTTGCAAATCACGTTCGACTCAACAATACAAGGACTCATCGTCCCATGAAGTCATGAAGTCAGCAACTGACTAACTAAATCACGAGACATCAATCGTGTCACATGTAGGATATTAACTAGGGTTTTGGTCTGGCGGTCTACGGCCCGTGTGTTCATACACACGATGAGAATATGAGCAAGTCGTGCAATCAGTTGAAGGAGTTAACAAAGTAGTGGATGGAAAATCGACCAAGTCTCCGCACGTTGAGCAACTGGTTTTAACACGATTTCCACTTCTCCACTCTTTGATTCCATCAACTGTCACACTTCATGGGATCATGGTGTTTACAATTCTAGCAATATAAATAAGTTCCTGAATCATGATTGAAGGACAAGACAATCTTACGTCAAACAGACAACAAGAGATTAACAACTCAACGTCTGAGCAATTACTCTCAACAGAGCAAATTCAATCATTCAGAACTTATCTTATTTCAGAACACACAACACACCTACAATCTTCGATCACCATTGATCTCACACATTTCTCAGCTTCTCTCCTATAGATCGACCCATCCTCTCTTGTGACCGAATTGACTCTGGAACGACCATTGTATTGGTTTAGGCCGGAGTCCTACATATTGATCTCTCGAATTCAAAGCACTCCCTTTTTGCATTGCATCTGTGTGAGGTTTGACAGTTCGCTCGGTTTAAGGAGTTTCCTCCGCACGGTCGTCTCCTCAATTCCTTAAAAACCAGCAACTCGTTTTTCCCCATCTACAGATTGGCGACCACAGTGGGAGATCATTCTCTCGGTTGCAATCTCAATTCTCACAAAGATGGTCGGTCTTAGGTTTGGTTCAGTTACCAATCCGGGTTCAACACCCGGCCCTAATATCGCAAGCTCTAGTAGTACCGCCCACACCACTCCTCCGGCGCAACCTGCCACTACTACTCCTCCAAGCAATGATTCCCCAGTGAACACCCCTGCAAGTGACGACACTGGTGCCATAAACAATCCAGTCTTCGGCTGGTCTCTTGAAGAAATCAGGGAAAATACGCCTACCATAGGCGATCTCATGAAGGTGCAAGAAACTCTTGCCAAAAATCAAACTGACATGGCTGCTACTCAGAAGGAACTATTCAACTATCTCAAGACTCTTACAGACAAGGTGTCAGAGAAAACTCAGGAGAAAGGAAAAGCTAAAGAAACGTCTTCAGATGCTGATCCCGAAGTCACTCTGATCCATGTAGTAGACGATGAGGAAGTTCCTAAGGCTGCAGATAATCCACCAGCGAAAGAGCCATCCAGTTTCATCACTCGTGAAGACCTGGAACGTCTTTTGGAGGATCGTGGAAAATACAAAAAACCTTCTCCCCATCCATCGTCACCAACCTCCATAACCTGCTGCTACGCAAAGGATTCCTCTCCCAAAAGGTTACACCTCTCCAACCTTCACCCTTTATGATGGAACAGGCAATGCTCGAGAACATGTTTCTCGATTTCTGGAAGCACTTGGTGAACATGAACACAACCATACTGTCCGTCTGAAGGAATTTTCAAAGTCTCTGAAAGGCAGGGCATACACCTGGTACAACAACATTGCACCAGGAAGTATCAAAAGTTTGGGAGAAATGGTTAATGCTTTCTACAGAAAGTATTTCTTCGTTTCAGAGCAAATCACCCTCTCTGATCTCGGAAGGATGTTTCAAAGGAGCAATGAACATCCTAATAATTATGTGAAAAGGTTCAGAGTCCAAGCTTTGGATTTCCATGATCCAAATGTCACAGAGCAACAACTCGTGGACTTGTGCATCAATGGAATGATTCCGGTCTACATAGATTTATTAGAAAATCTCAGGTTCCAGACTTTCTCAGAACTTCATGAAGCGGCCAAGAGATCAACAACTACTGCACCTGCTTTATTGGAGACAGCTAAGACTACAAAAGCTGAAGAACCACGAGAGACTCGAGGTAGCAGACGTTTAATCAACAAACAGTACAACCTCCAACCTTCCACAAATGTTGTTGCAGAAGGGAGCAAACGAAAGGCCGAGCCGCAGCGCAAACATACTTCCTCAACTCCTTTAAAGGCGCAAAAGAAGGATAATGCGCAAGTTCCCCGCCAACACACGTAGTTGATCCGAGGCACCCGATTTCCCTGCTCCATTGAAGAAGTTATTGAACTTCTAGATGCCTGGGTTCAAGACGGCGCAATCAAACTGCCGTATGTCAAGAAAGAACCAACTGAAGAGGCCATGGAAAATCCTCGTTACTGTCACTTTCATAGGTTCGTCAACCATCCCACAAGTGATTGCAGAACTTTGAAGCGCATATTTAAATAAAAGATCGAATCAGGAGAAATCAACTTGGGGACTGAAGGAGTACACAGAGCTCCTCTTCCAGTTAGAACCTTCACTTTTTCGGAACCACCTATCAAGGAAGCAGTTCAATCCTTAATCGAGCATGTCTGCGAATTGATGTACTTATCAAAGGCTCAAAGGGGAGACATGTTTGCTGCATTTAATCACATCGTGTCTGGAAAGCGTTTGTTGATTCAAGAGACATTTCTACAGCCGCCTTTAATAACAGACGAAGAAATGTACGACTGGGGACTTCTCACCACAGACATTTCTACAGCCGCCATATCATCAGTTTTCAAATATGCTTATTTGGTCTGAGGGCTTCACTCCACCAACAACTTAGCTATTGCAAAATGCTATGAGTGGATAATCTCACCTCAGCAATATTTCACCAAGTGGATGGACGCAGAACCTCTCCAAATCGAACACCTCACTAATACAATCATTGCTGAAATAATGGTTGAGTTCGACAAATAGTATCCCAAACGTTCTCCTTTGCACGAATGTCCACATGTGCCGCAAGGATGGAAGACTTCAACAACATGGAATTCCACTGCACGAAGAATTCCATATCAGCAGAAAATATTCAGGGCACGGATAATCAAGTCTAACAAATTACAGGAAGGAGATTTAGTTCTCAAAGCAACTAAGCGTAACTTTCATTCTGCAAAGAACTCCAACTGGGAAGGACCTTTTATGATCTCTAAGTTTGTTGCTGGTGGATACTACAAGTTGATCAACATGGACAACAAGGAGACTGTAGCCGTGATACATGAGAATTGGATCAAGGCGTTTGACGTTTAAGGTTTTGTATATTCGAGGCACCGGATGCTCAAGGCACGAACACCTCAAACATTTGGTGTTTAAAATTTTCTTTCATTGTATTTCAATTCCTCCAAAATGTTTGCAATACTTGCATTCAGCAATTTATCAAAATTCAGTTTACTTAAAATCTTTATCAAACCTAAAGAAAATGCTCAATCATCTACTTATCCAAAACCAATCAAAACCAGAAATAAAAACCTCACATCTCTCAGAAGTTCAGAAGTTCAAGAGATTATGAAAAGAAATCAAAGAAAATCAGCAAAGAAAGACTTTTGCTCCTCTGCATCTTTCAAGACTTGTAAGGCCGCCTTCTCCGTGTTCAACTCTTCAGTCAGCCTAGCAATCTTGTCTTCCTTCTCCATCACAGCATCATTTGGAAAGGGTATGTTCTTCTCACATGAGTCTTTAATAGCATTTATGTTCTTACGAAGCCACTTCACGTTGAAGCCAAGTCTCTCAGAATTCTCCAAGTTGAACTCCCAATCAAAGAGTACATCTGGAGTCACAGTATTCCAGGGCCTAGCACATATATCACTTACAACACGCAAGATAACACCTACTTTCATTGTTAAGGAATAAGAACGCTTTGGGTCTCTAGTAACAATGATGTGACCGAATTTCTTCCATATTTTCTCGTACAAGTCGGCATATCCAATGGGAACGTTGAATCCACCAAATAATTCGTGATATAGGAGTGATGCATCAAATGGAGGATCAAAAACAATCCCTGCACTTGGGTATTCATGCACTACTATACGATTCTCAATCACTGGAGACACTTTTACAGTCATAGCAACAGTTTCTTCAGTTTCTTCAAGGCGTGGTTCAGTTTCTTCCGCCACTGAAACAACAACAATTGAAGTCTTGGTCTCTTCAACAAAACCAACAACAACTCCCTTATGACTTTGAAGTTCAGAGATGGTTGTTTCTTCATCAATAACCTCAGTGTTACTCAAGCCATCATTATTAGCTCCTTCATTCTCAACTCCCGTATTAGACACCTAATACGAAGATTACATGAGATTAGAGTCATTCAAATATGAAACCAAAGGAAATCATAAAATCCAGCATACAAGTGGTCTAACATCACCGAGTTTCATCATTTCACATGCTAGACATCAACAAATAACGTGGAAATCATAAAAAACACGTTTTACGATGAGCTCGTCTGAGAAGATTTTACACTGCCCTGCACAAAACGGCGAACTGGGAGCAATTGGTAAAGAATCTAAGGATGAGTTATATACCATTCTATTCGTGTATATTTTATCTACAACATATCAAAATTTTATAGCAATCGGATGAACGAGCGAAAAGATGTGGTCGAAAGATTGGACTACGTGACAGTTGAAAATTTCCTGAAAGTCTCCTGGATGTTTACTGTTTCGTCTATTTCGACCCCTAAACATGCTCAAAACTTAAAAATCTTCTTGGTTAAAGCTTGGAAATTTCCTGGGCTTAAGGATATATATGTGGATCACGAAAATCTGACATCATATGAAGATTCTACAGCGTTTTTTCTAAAGGGCTGAATTCTGAAATTTCTGGTGATGTATTTCGACAAAACTTTTCGTATATTCACATGAATTCTCATTCATTCATTCATAAACCAAGAAATTTATGCTTATTTGTATAAAATGCAAGAGAAGTACTTACTTGGGTGGTCTCCGAAGTGTTCAAGGACCCTGGATTGCCCGTATCAACATCAAGAGCACCATTGCTTTCATTCGGTTTTGAACCCTGGGAATTTTCTTTATCGCCATTTTCAGAGGATGAGCGAACATCACCAGTACCCTCCACCTCCATGGTGACATCCTCCTGGATATATTCTTAACAATTAACCGTTTCATCTATAAAGCATCACGGTTGGTTACGCAAAGAAATACTTACAGGCTCTTCTTCGTCACTCAAGTCAGAAACTGTTTGCCCAACAATGGAGAACTGAAGACCGTCAATACTTGATGGAGTAAAATTCTACAACAGAATAAAAAATATTGGTTTTTTAATTCCGATAATGCAGATGAGAAGGAGTCATAGCAAAAGAAGTACCGACAACTCACCAAAGAAACAACTGGGGACTTTATGGTATTAGGTAACAACTTATAATTTTTGCTTCTGCCTTCTCCGCCATGGATAATCGCTTCAATCTCTGAGAAATCTACATGGGTTCGGGATATCACATTACGATCGTCCTGTAGAATTTAATGCAACGATTAGAATACAATTATCATAATTTTATGAAGATTATACGAAAGTACATACCTGAGAACATCCCGGAGATGATTTTAGCTTATCACCACCAGAGAGATGCTTCAGTCTTGGTCGAGTAGAAATCATCTCAGCAGAAGGAGGGTCTTTCACCAGAGGCTGACCAATCATCACGAGGTCATGTAACCGCTCAAGTTGCTGATCCCAAAATCTACATAACCTGGAGTTACGTATGCAATTCTCTCGGATCAAGGGAACCAGTATTCACTTCCTTCCACATGCGTACGGTCTAAATGGGTCCTAAGTTGTTCGACCGATGGTTTACTCCTTCGAAAAGTTGGAACACACTGATCCATACCCATTTGTCGAGCCTCCCTGTCAATGTTATATTCCTCCACTAAAAGTTCTCCATATATCACTGATAACAAGTGACCAGGGGTGCAATGGTAGGTGGTTATATGTGATTTTTCCTACGACTATGTCTAAACCGCAAGTGCACGGCGTCTATCGGAGACGCGGCAAGTACGGGTCGATCCACAGAGAACTGAGTGTGCTTAAGATGATCTAAAGGTTCTTCTTAACTGATTTTCTACACAAGTGGCAAGGTTGTAACACAAAGGAGATCTGTTTGGTGTCGAAACGACAAGTTTGAGTAGCTGTGATTGTTGTGACACTAAGCTAAGGTATTAATAATCAAAGAAGTTGTAACTGTGAATTGAGAGTACTAGGGTGACTGAATTCACCCCTAATCCTATACTACGGTAACACACATCAAATTCTAATCATATGACTCCCCTTGGAAGTTTCAGGTGGAAAATTAAGCCAATTGAATTCACAAATCATCCCCTAGTATTGGTTGTCTTCTTACAGTACAACCAATCACAGGAGATTTGCTCAACAATTGGTTAATAAACCTTATGCAATTCAAACAATTTAGACTAAAACATGGATGTGAATTAACTTCATATATTCAATAGGGGTTTCATCAACACCCTAGTTAAGTTGTTTATAACATCATGCTGAGCAAAATAAACTTCAAACTAAATTCAAAACTAAACCCTAACTAAGACTGACTGCCCTTTTCTCTTTCATCACAAACAACAATTTATACTCCAAAAAATATCAACTAACCACTATACTGATGACCCAAACCTGCTCTGATGCGCCATGACTTTCCTCTGACCTCTGAATCGACATGCAATGGGGGTTTGGTGAAAAACCCTAACCCTAATTATCTCTAACCTAGCTCCTAGGTTGATAAGAAGCTACGAACGAGATAATTGAGAGAGAGGGTGATGGAGTAGGATCTGGTGGTGATTGCGACATAAGGAGATGGAGGTGATGATGGAGGTGGCTCTGACAAGAGACATGGAAGAAGGAGGTGGAAGTATGGGTTTTCTCTGAGAACTCGTGGGAGAAGAAAGAGAAAGGTGAGGGAGAAATGAGGGTTAGCTCGAGTGGGTATAGGGTTAGGTGACTTTGCTGTGAGGCAGGTACATCGAATGATGATGAGACGAGCCGACCGAGCGTTGGATCTTGGAGGACATATCTGAACGGCTGAGGAAGTGTTGGGATATTTTGGTGTTGAGCGGAGACATCAAGGGTCGATGCGTATGATGCAAATGAGCGTAGGATGCGGATGAGTGAGATCTCAACGGCTTGGAGTGGACGGGTTCGGATTCGGGTCATGGATAGCTCTAGCCCATGTCTTCTTTGTTGGGTTGCAACTGATTCGCATGCGGGCTTTGGTTCTCTCGCTCCATAGATGGTTGACTCCAATTCTTCGCTCTTTTGGCTCCTCAATTTCTCCGGACTTTATTCGCACCTAAAAACACAAAATTAATTAGTACAAATATTTATTCTTGAAAACAAAGAAAATACAGAATGCTGGGATAATATCTGATTCTTGAGCACAAAAGATGAGTAAAATGCCAATAAAAAGGTGTATAAATATGCAATATTTGGCACTCATCAAATACCCCCAAACCTGAATTTTACTTGTCCTCAAGTGAAACAAAATAAAGAAATCCTAACTATACCCCATCGCAGTCTCTCGAATGCATTTAGCGTATGCACTAAGCCTTTAAACCCCTAGGTGTCCCTAGTGGACGAGTTTTAGTCTCGTGAGGGTTTACCAGAGGTGTACCCACAAAACCTTCTCCAACTTCAGAGTGTAAAAGAGTCTCAAGCATCCAAGGAGCTATGAGGACATAGAGTCTCTGCATGCTAGTAACAGGAAGTTAGAACTACTAAAGAATGCATTCTCATCCTTAAGTGTTGAGCGAGAAGTAACCATACCATATGAAAGAATTCGGATTCGATTGTGATCATAAGCCTCGACTTCTGCCTCACCATTAGGGTTTTATGATAATTGCACTCAAAAAGACCGCTTTTTTAGTCTCTCATGTGTGCAGGCAGGAATAAAGAGAGAATTCCTGCACACGTTGTAGGTAAGAAGGATAACCTTCCGAAATAATTTCTGGAGACTCCACAAAGGTGTGGACAAAAAGAATCTTTTTCTGATGATCTCTAAGAAAGGAAATCAACCATTAGCAAGGATGGGAGTACTCACTCACTTCTCACCCGATCGGCAATTAATATCACTCTCTCATAAGAACCATAGAAACGTCTTCAATCTTCGGTCTTCGGTCTTCAATTGTTGATGACGAACTTCTAAACTTCACAAAAACTTGACAATTTTTAACTTTTCTACTCAATTTCCTTGTTACTTGGAATTTTCTTCTTGAACTCTTCTTTACCATGGTGGTATCAAAACTAAGAAAATAAACTACAATATTTTTTTTTTTTTTGATTTTTTTTTTTTTTTTTTTTTTTTTTTTGATGTGTACATTAATTGAAAATAATCAACAAAAATAATGAAACTACTAACTCCATGGATGAAGGACTATATCACACAATTTCCATAACTTGTATTGTCTTGATTTTAAAAATTTCATTAATTCTCATCTTCTTTTTCTTTTCTTTGTTGTACGTAACCTTGGACTATATCAACTTTTCTTCATATATTCTGATGTTGCTCCGCTTTGCGACGATGATGTGTTTCTATGGGTCTCATGATTGAGAGAGAGAGTGATGCTAACTACAAATCGATATTTAGAAGGAGTTTTCATCTTTAGACGTCACCCTCATGATTGACGGAATTAGCACTCAAGAGATCAAAAATAGTCTTTGAAAGTGGTGCGAAGTTGGGTAGCTCACCATTCCTACCCGGAATTGACGTACGGTGACACACACTCTAAAAGCTTTTCTAGAAAGTCACAAAGAGTGAAGGTCGGTACCTCGCTTGATGTAAAATGGGTAGTCTCCACTATGGTTGATCACAATTCTACTACCGAATATCTAAACAAAGACACCTAATTCGCCCTCCCCGTATGGTTAAATCCAACTTTAACGCTCTAATCAACTAAGGAACCCGATTGCGTTCTCCAGTACTTCCAAGTTCTGTTATTTCGGTCAGACTCTCTATGTAAACATAGCTAGAAGCATGCTAGTGACTCTAAAATCTCTAAAAGTTGGAGGTTTTTATGCAATTTTTTTTTTTTTTTTTTTTTTTTTTTTTTTTAAAAGAAAGACTAAAAACTCTATATGCAAATGTATGTACCCCCAAACCTAAATTAAACATTGTCCTCAATGTGTCAACAGATAATAAGAATTCAAAAAGTCACATACCAAGAGAACTATGTTAAATAAAGAAAAGGGAAGAGATTACCGGATGTACAAGGATGTTGCTAAACCAAAGGAGGGTGAATGCTTGAAAGCAAACACCCAAGGGAAAGACAAAAAAGAAATGGTTAGCACACATCAAATTATGCAAAAGGAAAAAGAAAAGGGAAAGATGATGGATTTTTAGTCCATAAGTATGTACACAAGTGAACTAGATCACCCACATAGATGGGGTCTTCCAAGTCAACGGTCTCAACTTCTGGTGGAAGATGCTCCAGACATGGTTTCAGTCTTTGACCATTGACTTTGAAGGAGTTCTTGTTTGCTGGGTTTTCAACTTCTACCGCTCCATGGGGGAAAACGGTACGTACCACGAATGGTCCATACCATCGGGAACGTAGCTTTCCTGGAAACAAATGCAACCTAGTGTTGTACAATAAAACTTTTTGACCTGGGGTGAAAGACTTGCGCATAATGCGCTTATCGTGAAACACCTTCATTCTATGTTTGTACGTTTTGGCACTATCATATGCATCGTTTCTCAATTCTTCTAACTCATTGAGTTGAAGTTTCCTACGGGTACCAAACCTTATCAAGATCAAAATTTAATTTCTTCACAGCCCAATATGCACGGTGTTCTAACTCAACAGGTAGATGACATGCTTTTCCATACACAAGTCTGTAAGGCGACATCCCAATGGGAGTCTTGTAGGCAGTCCTATAGGCCCATAAAGCATCATTTAAGCGCAAAGACCAATCTTTCCTAGAAGGATTGACGGTCTTCTCAAGAATATGCTTAATTTCCCTATTAGAAACTTCTACTTGGCCACTTTGGTTTGAGGATGGTAAGGTGTTGCGACCTTGTGAGTGATTCCATACTTGCGCACTAGTGATTCAAAGGGTCTATTGCAGAAATGACTACCTCCATCACCGATTATCGCTCTCGGGGTTCCAAAACGGAGAAAATGTTCTCCTTAAGAAAAGAAAGAACAACTTTATGGTCGTTGGTTTTGGATGCAATGGCCTCTACCCACTTAGAGACATAATCGATCGCTACAAGGATGTACAACTTACCTTCGAGAATTCGGAAATGGACCCATGAAATCAATGCCCCAAACATCAAACAGTTCAACAATCAATATGGGTTGTAAGGGCATCATGTTTCTCCTAGATATACTTCCTAGTTTCGGCATCGGTCACAAGCAACACGAATGCATGGCAATCCTTAAACAGAGTTGGCCAATAGAAACCGCTTTGCAAGATCTTTGCAGCAGCGAGCTTTCTTGGCACTAAAGTGGCCTCCACATGCATGGTCATGACAAAAGAGATGACGTCCCTTTGTTCGAATTGGGGACACATCTCCTAATGATTTGGTCTTGGCAAGACTTAAAACAAATATGGGTCATCCCAAAGGAAATGTTTAACTTCATCCAAGAACTTGAACGGTCTTGTTTAGACCAATGCAAGGGCATTCTACCTGTAGCAAGGTAGTTCACAATATCAGCAAACCAAGGCATCTCAGACACGAGCATCAATTGCTCATCAGGGAATGATTCCCTAATTATCACAGACTCATCACCAGATTCAACATTCAACCTAGACAAGTGATCGGCAACAACATTCTCTGACCCTTTCTTGTCTCGAATTTCGAGATTAAACTCTTGTAGCAAGAGTATCCATCGAATTAGACGAGCCTTAGCATCTTTCTTAGAAAGAAGATATCTCAATGCAAAGATGATCGAGAATAAATGATGACCTTAGACCCTATCAAATAAGATCTAAACTTGTCTAATGCAAACACAACACTAGTAACTCCTTCTCGGTAGTGGAGTAATTCAATTGAGCATCATTAAGTGTTTTACTAGCATAGTAGATCACATAAGGGAGTTTGTCTACTCGTTGGCCCAAAACATCCCTACAAAGATAGTCGGACGTATCACACATAATCTCAAATGGTAATGACCAATCGGGGGTCCGACTATAGGGGAAGATGTAAGGAGAGCCTTCGGCTTGCTCCCATGCTTCCTTACAAGCATCATCAAAGACAAATGCAACATCTTTTGCAAGGAGATTGCACAAAGGTCGTGAAATTTTACTAAAGTCTTTGATGAATCGGCGGTAAAAACCCGCATGGCCTAGAAATGATCTAATGTCCCTCACAGAACGAGGTTGAGGCAACTGTTGAATGAGATCTACCTTGGCTTTGTCGACTTCTATGCCTTTTTCCGAGATGATATGCCCTAGAACAATGCCTGAATTAACCATAAAATGGCATTTTTCCCAATTCAAGACCAAACTCTTCTCCTTACACCTAACTAGCACACATGTGAGGTGATGCAAACACTCATCAAATGAAGATCCAAACACAGAAAAATCATCCATAAAAATCTCAAGGAACTTATCTACCATGTCGGAAAAATGCTCATCATGCAACGTTGAAAAGTAGCGGGTGCATTGCACAAACCCAAAAGGCATACGACGATAAGCAAATGTTCCATAAGGACATGTAAATGTGGTCTTTTGTTGGTCTTCGGGTGCTATGTGAATTTGGTTGTAGCTGAATAGCCATCTAAGAAGCAGTAGTACTTATGTTTGGCTAACCTTTCCAAAGATTTGGTCAATGAAGGGAAGGGGAAAATGGTCTTTCTTGGTTACCGTGTTCGCTTTTCTATAATCAATACATACTCGCCATCCAGTGGTCACACGGGTGGGAAGGAGCTCATTCATCTCGGTTTGAACAACAGTAATGCCAGACTTCTTGGGTACTACCTGAATAGGACTGACCCACTGGCTATCAGGGACGGGGTAAATGATACCCGCGTCAAGCGGCTTGAATCTCACCCTTGACAACATCTCTCATGTTGGGGTTAAGTCTCCTTTGCATTTCCCTAGATGGTTTAGTGTTCTCCTCAAGGTTTATGTGATGCATGCAAATTGTGGGACTTATACCCTTAAGATCGGAGATGGTCCAACCTAAAGCTCCTTTATGTTCTTTGAGTACTTCTAAGAGTCGACTTTCCCCGTTCTGTGTCTAAACATGATGCAATAATCACGGGTAAAGTGTCGAAAGGACCTAAGAAGGCATACTTCAAAGTATCAGGTAATGGTTTCAAATCAAGCTTAGGTGGTGTATCAAGAGGTGGGGCAGATTTGGTATCAGAGAGTGGAAGTGGTTCAACTGCATTCTTCCATTTAGCAATATCCATGGGTGGGACCGATTCAAGCAAAGATTTAATTTCACCAATGTACTTAGACTCAAAGAGATCTAAGTCAAAGTTATCTAAACAGGCTTGCAAAGGGTCCATTGACAAAATGTCGGGCAAAGAGTCTTGGATCAGACTCTCGATCATGTTAATCTCATGCAAATCAGTATCATCACAATCAATGGGTTGTTGACTAGTGTTAAAAACATTCAGCTCTACGGTCATGTTACCAAAAGACAATTTCAACACTCCATTACGACAGTTGATGATAGCATTGGACGTCGCCAGGAAAGGACGTCCTAAAATCACAGGGATGTGATTACTTGGGTTTTGCACGGGTTGAGTGTCTAAGACGATGAAGTCTACAGGAAAGAAAAATTTATCAACCTTGATTAACACATCTTCAACAATACCACGGGGGATTCTCACGGATCTGTCCGCTAACTGTAGCGTAACAGGTGTGGGCTTCAGCTCCCCAAGGCCCAATTGCACATACACAGAGTATGGCAATAGATTCACACTGGCTCCTAAGTCTAGTAACGCCTTTTCGACCACATGGTCACCTATGGTGCATGTAATTGTTGGACTACCCATGGTCTCTAAACTTAGTTGGAATCTTGTTTTGGATTATGGAGCTCACTTGCTCGGTGAGAAAGGCACGCTTATGCACATGAAGCTTTCGCTTTTGTGTGCATAAGTCCTTCGAAAAACTTAGCATAGGTGGGTATTTGTCTAATTGCTTCGAGAAATGGAATGTTTATGTTAACTCTCTTGAACATTTCCAAAATCTCATTGTATTGGTTACCCCCTTCGTTGTCACCAACCGTTGTGGGAATGGAGCAACAGGAACATGACTTGGCAAAGGAACATCTACATCGGTAGGACTCTTGGTTTTATCAACAAGCTCGATTCTTTCTCTCTCATTGTAGATGTTTTCTGCGGTGTTGTGTGTACTTGGTGAGTCTGATGTAGACTCGCTTGACGGTGGTACACCTACATGGTTCTCAATAGTTCTACCACTACGGAGAATGGTGATAGCATTTGCCTGGCTATGTGAAGGTTCATTGCAGGTAGAGGAGCCTGCTTGAAACACATTCTTTGGATTTTGTAGGGGTTGACTAGGGAACTTGCCTTTTTCTCTCTCATTCAATGCATCACAAATTTGACCAATCTTAAGATCTAGGTTGGTGAGACGTTGGTCGGTGGTTTTGCGAAGTTCAGCAAGATGTTGGTCGGTAGTTTTCTCAAGTTTTGAAAGACCTTGGGTTAACAGAACGACACGCCTTCCAAGCTAGTCTTTTTCTCCACAGTGGTACCGAGGGGGTGGTTGTTCTTGGGGGTTTCTAGGATATGAGTATCCTTGGTTGTTATGTGTTGGTCCCCTTGTACAGTCCCTTGGACCATGAGAAGTTAGGGTGATTCCTCCACCCCGGGTTGTAGGTTTGAGAATAAGGGTTGTTCTCTTGCCTATGGTATAATGCATTGGCTTGCTCGGTTTGGGACTCTTGAAATGCAAATGCATGTAGATCTGGGCAGCTTAGATCCACTAAGTGGTCGTCGGACTCGAACTATGGCATGCGGCACAAGTGGCCATAGCAATTTGGTCACTCTTAAACTTTCTCTCTCTAATGGAGAGTAGGGGCATTAGATTTTAATTTCTTTTCCAACTCAAGCTCTTCTATCTTCCGGCCATAGCAGCCATTTTTGCCCTTCCCTCAAAGTCGACTCGATTCTATGAACATTGTTTGTAGGGGTAGTCCGTTTTGGTTCTCGGATGGACTCCCACTTCTTTTGTTGAGTCTTTTCAACCATTCCCGATCAAGACTCATCAATGTGATGATCAAAAGATTATAATCTCGATCAAGAAAGACCAACCGTCATCGGCACTTTTCTCAATAAATGCACCATTGCACATTGACTCGATTCTTTTCATTTTCAAGTAAGAGCCCATTGACCCTGTCTTATCATTTTTGTGTGGTCTTAGTTAGACCTCCCTAATTAGAGGTCTTCCCCGCACCTTTTATTGCGACAAAATCATAGGACGTCTTTACACTTGCATGTAAAGACCCATTGATCTTGCCTTATCATTTTCCAAGTATTTTTGCATGTTTTAGTTGCGACAATATGACAGGCCTATATATCCTTGCGAACACATAGCCCCATGACATTGCCGTCGTGCGTGCGACGAAATCGCAGGACGTCCGTACACTTTCATGTAAAGACCCATTGATCTCGCCTTACCCTCGCGTTAGTATTATTGCCTCTGCAGGATCATTGCACAAATATGACGAGCCTAAATTCTCTTGCGAAAACATAGCCTCATGACATTTGCGTCTGTTTTGATACCCCCCCTAATGGAGAGCATCGCCCTTATCATCTCCCCCGGTTGCCCCCGAGGAGCGGGCGAAACATCGGCCATACAAGACTAGCTCCTCCCATCCTGGGTCTTAACAACAACCGATTGTTTTCACCTCTTATCCCTTATACCTATAGGGTTTATGGTTACAAGGCTGCACCCTAAGTGGAGTTTTCTTCGGGCGAGTGCAACATATGCCAAGACTTGCCAAGAATGGCCGGGGGTAGGTTCATCCATCCCGGGCACTTCGCTCAACCGTACCCCGCGCCTTGAGCATACACCGGCTCCTAAGAAGAGACCCTCGGTCGCAACCGGGGTATAACCTACATATATAGTTGGGAATCCAAGGTACCTCCTCCCGGATAGGCTTTCATGGGCCCCAAATTTCCATGACTCGGGCTTCGGGAGCGGTGTAACCTTCCCCGAGCCATGTCGAGATACCCCCTTATATGACGCACTTTAGGTCTTACATTTGCCTCTTACGAAATGTTATTCGCGAACTAGGGTGTACGCCATAAAGGTTCGTCCCATTCATTTACTCATTCATCTTTGTTAAATCATTCAATCATTCAATCATTCATGTTTCATTATTTGTTAATATTTGTTTGCGAAGCGCTACTTTTCCTCCCCGTTGACTATTCACTTCTTATGCCTTTTGTTCCTCATATCCTTCGCTCCTTTATTATCATAACATGCGTCGCGCGGTACTTCGATCAAGAAAGACCAACCGTCATCGGCACTTTTCTCAATAAATGCACCATTGCACATTGACTCGATCTCCTATTTTGCAACCTCATATTTTCCATCCTCAATTCATGATTCGTCTTGTCAAGTTTGCTCGTTCCTTCGCCTCTAGTCGTCTCTCTTCGTGTATTGTTTGTCTCAATCTTTCTAATCTTTGTTTCTTCGTTTTCGTGATTCGGGTTCTAACATCTAGACCCTCATACAAGATTTGCACGAGTCTCCATTTTTCAAAACCATGGTGGGGACATTGGAGTAGTAATTCATTGAATCTCTCCAAGTACCTTGCTAGAGTTTCGTTGAATCTCTTCTAATTGCATAAAACCATTTAGACTTTGGCGAATTGCCGCAGTCTTATGGTTTGGGAAAAACTTTTGAAAAACTCCTTTGTGAGGTCATCCCAGGTTCTAATGGACTGTGGTTGTAGAGCATGTAGCCAAGACTTGGCTTTGTCTTTCGTGAGAAAAAGGAAATAGTCTCAATTTGAGGGACTCCTCTGGCATTTGGTTAAAACGCAGAGTCCCACAAATATCCTCAAAGTCTCTCACGTGATGGTAGGGGTTCTCATCATTGACCCCTCTAAACACGGGTAGCATATGAATGGTGCTTGCTTTCAGTTCAAACTGCCCAGCATCGGCTGGCAGAATGATGCAAGAGGGCTGGGTTGCCCTAGTTGGGTACATGTAGTCCTTGAGACTACGGGGTTGGTTAAGTTCCTCACCCATGGTTTCTGATTCGGATGGGCTCTCTGATGGAATTGGGCTTTCTGTTGAAGAACTAGGTATGCTAACGATTTCGTCCGGGCGGATTCTAACTAATCGATTTGTTTGGTCTCTAAAAGACACAATCATAGCCTAGTACGCGCCTCTAGCATGTTAACAAACACTCAATCTCAACACAGGAAAGCAAAGACTCAAAATGACCCACCAAAACAAGATTCAAGCCCACATGATAGCTTTCTGAAGTTGTGAAGCCCAACTGAATAGGTTAATCTCAGCCCAAAAGGTGTAGGTTTGATTGTTGCACGGCCCAGGTTGGGTTGAGAAATATATAGCCCAGTTGTTGTGGTGTTGGGCTCGGTTTTGTGCAAGCCCAGAAGTGGGTTGATATGGCACATCCCAGAAGTGAGATGAGCCCAGTAGTTGGGTTTTTGATTTTGGCAGGGTTACAGCCCAGATTTGTGGGGTGAGAATTTTAGTGGAATGTCAAGCCCAGAAGTGGGTTTAGCTTAAACAGCTCAGTTGATGTCTCAACAGCCCAGAAGTTTGCCAGAAGGTTGGCAGATTGCCAGGCCAGTGGTGGTGGACTCAGACTGAGTGACACTGGTTCTAGCTCAATTGATTTGGCACAGGGTCTGTTGGTGCTAGGTTGGCAACTCAGCCACTGGCTGTGTGCAAAGCCTGGTTAGGTGGTCACAGCTCAGACAAGGAACAACACAGCTTGAGCACAGCTTGGGCAATCAACAGAGAGTAACAGCACAACACAGGCAAAGAAGAAAAAAAAAATTGTGAATGGTGCACAGGGTAGAGGTTGTGCTCACTCAATGGTGCAGCATTGTGAAGGGTTGTGTTGTTTGAAAAACAAGATGTAACTCATCACAAATCTTGATTCTTAACAGATCATTCACACACCACATGTCACACAAATTCAGGGCATGCATAAAAATCAGCAGCAAATGAATATAGTTAGCTACTCATAACATGCTCAACTCAGGCAGCAAGTCTCAGAGACCATACACAAACATACAAATATTGCCCAAGGTTGACAGATTTTACCAGGTCTGAGTTGATGTCAAACTCAGAGCTCAGGGTTGGTTGTAGAACACACAAGGCAAGGTAATACACAGCTACTGGGTCAGCAATACAGGCTTACAAGGAATGGTTATTCAAGTCAGCTCAGGGTTGATCACACCCTTGGCAGATGAGACTAACAATCTTAGCAAGGTATTACAGCTCAACAGCACAGCTCTTGAGCTTTCAGCCAACTAGGCTATCCAGGTGGTGGCTTACAGCTTGCAGCTTCAGGGGCTTGCAAGGTTGCAGAGGGCTCACAGGGGTCAAGTCACTGCAGCTACAGGGGCTTGCAGCCAATGCACAGATGCACAGAATTATACACAGGTGCAAAAGAACATGCTCAGGGAATACAAGGTTTATTCATTCATTCAAGGATTGAGATACATTACCACCAGTATAACACTGGGTTTAGGCAATTCCACCTCAATTCTGCTCCTTTGATTTCCTTGAGTTTGCTCAAATTATACCACAAGTACCGCTACTCAACATCTCATTCTCGATTCTCAATGTTGCACAGTTAAAGCAAGGAAGTACTAAAGTTATAGTGAGAAAGTTCAGAGTTTTTGAAAGAAAGTTTTAATGTAACTGAGGAAGTCAGTTGCAGTTTCTCAAACTCAGCCACAGCATGTGCAGATCAATGACTAAGAGAAGAACTAGATACAAACAAGAGATAATGAGCTGCAATAAGCACAAAAGGAAACTAGCACTGACAGATGGTTATATATATACAGGACAGTGATGCTACTAGACTATAGATGGACTAACTAAAGTATAATAGCTAATTGGCAAGTGCAAGTGAACTGAATAATGAGACTAAACGATGATGCAGTTATGTATACAGAGTTGAGCTAAGTTACAGTTACAAGAGAACACAGATGCAGGGATTAACACATATGTACAAAACTAGAATGAGAATCAGTAAAGTAAAGTAATAAAAAATCAAACAGCACACTACCAGTTCCCCGGCAGCGGCGCCAAAAACTTGGTAGGTGGTTATATGTGATTTTTCCTACGACTATGTCTAAACCGCAAGTGCACGGCGTCTATCGGAGACGCGGCAAGTCGGGTCGATCCACAGAGAACTGAGTGTGCTTAAGATGATCTAAAGGTTCTTCTTAACTGATTTTCTACACAAGTGGCAAGGTTGTAACACAAAGGAGATCTGTTTGGTGTCGAAACGACAAGTTTGAGTAGCTGTGATTGTTGTGACACTAAGCTAAGGTATTAATAATCAAAGAAGTTGTAACTGTGAATTGAGAGTACTAGGGTGACTGAATTCACCCCTAATCCTATACTACGGTAACACACATCAAATTCTAATCATATGACTCCCCTTGGAAGTTTCGAGTGGAAAATTAAGCCAATTGAATTCACAAATCATCCCCCTAGTATTGGTTGTCTTCTTCAAAGACAACCAATCAACCAATCAGGAGATTTGCTCAACAATTGGTTAATGAACCTTATGCAATTCAAACAATTTAGACTAAAACATGGATGTGAATTAACTTCATATATTCAATAGGGGTTTCATCAACACCCTAGTTAAGTTGTTTATAACATCATGCTGAGCAAAATAAACTTCAAACTAAATTCAAAACTAAACCCTAACTAAGACTGACTGCCCTTTTCTCTTTCATCACAAACAACAATTTATACTCCAAAAAATATCAACTAACCACTATACTGATGACCCAAACCTGCTCGATGCGCCATGACTTTCCTCTGACCTCTGAATCGACATGCAATGGGGTTTGGTGAAAAACCCTAACCCTAATTATCTCTAACCTAGCTCCTAGGTTGATAAGAAGCTACGAACGAGATAATTGAGAGAGAGGGTGATGGAGTAGGATCTGGTGGTGATTGCGACATAAGGAGATGGAGGTGATGATGGAGGTGGCTCTGACAAGAGACATGGAAGAAGGAGGTGGAAGTATGGGTTTTCTCTGAGAACTCGTGGGAGAAGAAAGAGAAAGGTGAGGGAGAAATGAGGGTTAGCTCGAGTGGGTATAGGGTTAGGTGACTTTGCTGTGAGGCAGGTACATCGAATGATGATGAGACGAGCCGACCGAGCGTTGGATCTTGGAGGACAGATCTGAACGGCTGAGGAAGTGTTGGGATGTTTTGGTGTTGAGCGGAGACATCAAGGGTCGATGCGTATGATGCAGCGAGCATAGGATGCGGATGAGTGAGATCTCAACGGCTTGGAGTGGACGGGTTCGGATTCGGCTCATGGATAGCTCTAGCCCATGTCTTCTTTGTTGGGTTGCAACTGATTCGCATGCGGGCTTTGGTTCTCTGCTCCATAGATGCTTGACTCCAATTCTTCGCTCTTTTGGCTCCTCAATTTCTCCGGACTTTATTCAGTACCTAAAAACACAAAATTAATTAGTACAAATATTTATTCTTGAAAACAAAGAAAATACAGAATCTGGGATAATATCTGATTCTTGAGCACAAAAGATGAGTAAAATGCCAATAAAAAGGTGTATAAATATGCAATATTTGGCACTCATCATGCAACTCAACATAAAAGATCTCCCGCCATCACTCAGACCTGAAAGTTGCTAAAGCCATACTCTTTCCAGTATTGAAAGTTGTCAGCTGAGAAATATAAGGAGGAGTTGACACCCATGGGCGAAAGTCGAACTCAGATTCATCATCTAACACATCAATGAGACGTGCCTTAATCCGGGGTTGCTTTGTAGACCAGCGCATGATTCTGGCATTATTCTTCGCAGAGAAAATATGTCGGGCATCGGCATTCAGTCCTTGCAAGACAGTACGTGGAATAGGTGCATAATTCTTGAAATGCTCCCACATCAAGGCTTGAAGAAACATCGTGTTGGCGTAGCATTCAATCTTCATAAATCCATTCGATACACTGGAGTCTATAATCAAGGAATCTAAGTTAGAGTACAAAGAACCCAAGAATAGGCTACCTATTGGAAGTTGCTCACCTTGAGCCATTGTGATAGCAAAGGGGATCACGAAAGGCTTCAACAAATTTCTACTATCTTCAAAAACGTATCTGGACAACCATAAACATAAGAAAGCAGCAATGGGTAACATACCGTCGATGGGACTACCAGAAACCTCATCTTTTGGCCACCAGCGTGTTAACCAGTGAGCATAACAACCTTTGCTGCCAGATGCCTTATTAATTTCCTCCATTACAGCTGTCAAGATGTTGGAAATTGCAGTCTCCTCAGCTGAAAGACTCTCAGGGAGATTGCCCGTGACTGGGAAATGCAACAAGGCAACCACATCCTCTAAGGTGATGGTAAATTCCCCCCATCTACATATGAAGGTATGGGTCGGAATGCACCAACGGGCAAGTAGAGCCACAATACCTCGCACATCATGAAAAATGAACAAGTTTCCAGATGATTGAATAGCCCTTGTTACTTGTGCTTGATCGAGCATAGCCCTGACGTGAGGGGAACCCAGCATATGTCTTGCCCATCCAGAGAATTTTTCTAAAGGTCGACGAGAAATCTTAAACTCTATGATTGATGCAAGTAAAAGTCCTCGTTCAAGAAAAAATCGAATCGCTGCCTTAGGAGTTTCCAATTTCTTCTGAGAAACACTTCTGGGATTTATCAGAAGACGATATGCTGGGGATCTGAGACGTTTTTCAGTTTCCTGAACCTCAAAAAATGCATCATCTATATTCGGGATATTCTTGATTCCAGGTGTTTCATCTTCCTCCTCGCCAACAGAAGTCTCATCCATGCATGTATCATCCCTGGAGGCATCATTATCTACACATGTATCATCTCTGGAGGCATCATTAGCTTGGGAATCAGACATCCTTGCGAAGTAGCTGTAAAATTCACATAAAATTCTACTTCAGTACATCATCCAGATACAAACTTCGACAAGATGATGGAATCATGCAAATAGCAAAACGCTCAACTAGCATCTACCAAAATGGTAACTCTTAACTCTTACCTTTTATGATTTCACTAACAGTAGTGACTATAATACGAGAGTTAACACTTCAAAACTTGCTTGTTTCTTCGAATTTACAAAAGACGAGCAAAATTCAGATTTTCATAAAGTCATGAACATTCTACTGTGAACATTCACCATGGGATTATGAAAACTAAAACATTATTTCATCATAAATGATTGTTTACTTCTAATGACTACACAAAACTCTAGTTTTGATTTTTTAAGAAAATAATATATATATTCATATTCATATATATAAATGAAACATGATTTACTCAGTAAATAAAAAAAAAGATATTTTTTGACGTGAGCAAGGCTCACGTAAATAAAATTTGTGGATATTCCACGATTTCATAAAAAAAAATCCATGAACAGGCCATGGTTTCATAAAAAAAAAAAAAACTTTTTCCTTCGAACTATCGTCTTTCTTTAAAACGAGGGTTTATTTCGGTTTTGTGAAAAGTTCACATCTTTTAAGGTAAAGTTTTGGTTTTCATGAAAGCTCATAAACAAAATTTTATCACTAGACACAGGTCTATATACAAAAAAAAATCTCTCCTAAGCCAGGGATTATTACTAGTTTCTTAAACTAATGATCGAACGAACATACGTTTTCTAAAAACAAGGGTTTTTTAACAAAACTCACACTCATATATGCATATGTATATAACTTCATCATGAACGAAACATGAACAACTTATGAAAACAGCAAACAAAAAAAAAAAACATTTCGTCGCGTACCTGGTCGGCATCGGCCGGAAGTTGGCCGGACGGTGGTTGCTCCGGTCGGACGGCGGTGAAGCTTTAACGAAAAATTTTCTTCTCGTGCTGTTAACATGAAGAACATGAAGGGATGAAGGGGTGGTCGGTCGGAGGCGAAGTAAAAAAAAAAGAGGAATTACTCCTTTTATATCAAATTTTATTTCTGAAACCTAACCTTACACGGATTTTCTTATTGGGCCCGGCCCGTGAATCCTAAAACGACCAAGGTCCCGTCATCAAAATCAGCGGTTCAACACCAATTCATGCTCATTAGGCTATGCTTTATCATGCCACTGGAATCTTCGTTGAAGTCATGGTTTGCTCGTACTATCGAAAATATACGGTAACATCTTATCTTACGACTAAGTTCAATTACTTATTTCGTTCATAACTGGAAAATCACCATTCAGTGCTGACTGAGGAACATGACTACCCCTCACCTAGCAGGGGACTTAATGTAGATGGTGGATTTTTGACAAGAGCTAAAATCGTAAACCCATAATTGTATATGCTCATGTTCCAGCAATCAGACGAGTATTGAGGCTCATGTCTCTTATCGAAAGCATGAAAGCTCATGCCACAAGAATCTCTGACTGAGAATACTTTCTCTCAGAGTGTATGTAGATGTGTAGTCTCTCAGCTGAGGCAACGACATATCTCACGAATACTGAGCAATTTCAGCAATTACTTATGTATAGAATCGAAAGATTGGACGGCTCCTAAACAACTTGCTTGCTAGTATATAACAATAACGTCTTCATGATGTAACAATGTTTTCCCTGACTATATAAAAGAAATATGATGCTTCAACTAGCTCATATTACTCAATTCCTGAATAATTAATGCTCCTAGACGATCGTACTAGTATAGAGCCATCAATTAATTATTCCTAAATCATCAGATTCATCAGCTGAATCCTTGGAAAATATTCCATGTTTTCCATAATATTTCATTACTTCAATTCATGGTTCTTCCCAAAGAGAATTCCATGGGTTAGTAATAAATATTCAACACACGGCATCCGAGCAACTATCGAGTAAGCCCCGACTAAAATGGTGCAGGTGTACTCAAAGAATAATGCACTAACGAGCACCTGAATGCACGAACGAGCATTCCAAAATACGAAGGAACGATGAACCTATGCAAAATAGGAACAAAATAATAAATAATAAAATATTAATCAAGGCGCTGGGGATACTTGTGCCAAATGGCCGACTGGTCGTGTCATGGCCAGTCCCACGTCCAATTTTATATTTTATCATATTTTCATTATTTTCCTTGATCTCATGAAAATCCTTTCATTTGAACAAATATCCTTCGTTTTAAGGAAACTCCTCAGTTTCATGGTGTTTCCTTCGCATATAGGAAATAATATAAAATTGGGAAAGGTGTCGTGGGACCGTGTCTACTAGCCGACCGGCTATGCCCTAGTCGTGGCCGGTCCCACACCTCATGATCCCTCATTATTTTATTATTATATCCCTCATCTCATGAAAACTCCTTAATTTCAAGATATTTCCTTCAAGTCATGAAAAACTCGTGGGACCGGGCCCTAGCCGGCCGGTCCCACACGCCCCTTATTTTATTATCATTATTTTTTATGTTTCCTTCATTTCATGAAAACTCCTTAATTTCATGATATTTCCTTCAAGTCATGAAAAACTCATGGGACCGGGCCCTAACCGGCCGGTCATGCCCTAGCCGGTCCCACACGCCCCTTATTTTATTATCATTATTTTTTATTTTCCTTCATTCCATGAAATTCCTTGATTTCATGATATTTTCTTCAAATTATGAAATAATACATAAAATTAGGGAAAGCTCACGGGACCGGGCCCTAGCCGGCCTACCATGCCCAAGTCGGTCCCACACGCCCTTATTTTATTATTATTAATATTATTCGTTTCCTTCATCTCATGGAAACTCCTTCACTTCAAGGAAAAAATTCCTTTATTTCAACAAACTCCTTGATTTCATGGTATTTCCCTAAAATGATGGAAAATATAATAAAATTAGGAAAAGTGCTATGGGACCGGGATCATTGGCCCACCGGCCATTCCTTAGTCATAGCCGGTCCCACACTTCATGATTCCTTCATTTTATAATTATTTTCCTTCATCTCATGAAGTTTCCTCAGTTTCAGCAAAATCTCTGATTTCTTCATATTTTCTCAAATGGTTGCTCAAACGCACATCAGAAAATATCAAAATTCTCAGAACTGAGACGCGAACACTTTGGTGACACGAGCATATTACCTTGATCGACCAAGGTTGGCTCTTTGTCTTGCAAGAGGCCGGTCCCTCATTTTTTCATCATTTGACCTAATTTGTTCACATTAGGTTCAAACTCTTCCAAACAACTTGGAATTCCATATGATCCCATGACCACCCAGGGCCGGTTTCATGAC
Source organism: Papaver armeniacum (assembly GCA_023531295.1). Classification (NCBI taxonomy): domain Eukaryota; kingdom Viridiplantae; phylum Streptophyta; class Magnoliopsida; order Ranunculales; family Papaveraceae; genus Papaver; species Papaver armeniacum. Next base: position 605,339 of record JAJJWW010015466.1, on the reverse strand, counting down.
CCCTTGGTCGGTCCCTCATCTCTTCATAATTAATTAGGTTTTATTACCTAAGGCTCAAACGAGCATTATTTTAAATGATTAAACCAGCATTTAATCATCCTCTCATCAACAAATCAACAAGTCTTCAAAAGACCTTGGTATTTGCTCACTTATTTGGGCGCTACATGGTCGACCCATGATCCCATGTAGCCGGTCCCTCCTTCCGTGGTTAATTTTCAATAAACCATTAATTGATCATCAATTGATAGAATTAGGGTTTTGAGTCCAAGGTTCATAATTCCAGATTCAAACACTAATAATTTTACGATGATCTCATGGTCAACATTTATTAATTACACTTGGTTCAGTTGCCGGCATTTAAATTAATATTTTATTTGGTCATGCTATCAATTCATCAGACGAGCAACATTTGCTCAGATCAGCAATATTAGTTCAGACTAAGGAGTATTGGTTCAATTGTCAATATTCAACAACCCATCGAATGAGCAATATTTGCTCACCTTAACTATCAACATTTACATGAGAATCATACCTCTGTCTCAACAGACACGTTCAATTCATGAGTCTCAGAACATTTGAAAATCAGGTTCGACTCAACAATACAAGGACTCATCGTCCCATGAAGTCATGAAGTCAGCAACTTACTAACTAAATCACGAGATATAAATCGTGTCACATGGGGGATATTAACCAGGGTTTTGGTCTGGCGGTCTACGGCACGTGTGTTCATACACACGATGAGAATGTGAGCAAGTCGTGCAATCAGTTGAAGGAGTTAACAAAGTAGTGGATGGAAAATCGACCAAGTCTCCGCACGTTGAGCAAAACGTTTTAACACGATTTCCACTTCTCCACTCTTTGATTCCATCAACTGTCATACTTCATGGGATCATGGTGTTTACAATTCTAGCAATATAAATAAGTTCCTGAATCATGATTGAAGGACAAGACAATCTTACGTCAAACAGACAACAAGAGATTAACAAATCAACGTCTGAGCAATTACTCTCAACAGAGCAAATTCAATCATTCAGAACTTATCTTATTTCGGAATACACAACACACCTATAATCTTCGATCACGATTGATCTCACACATTTCTCAGCTTCCCTCCTACGGATCGACCCATCCTCTCTTGTGACCGAATTGACTCTGGAACGGCCATTGTCTTGGTTTAGGCCGGAGTCCTACAGATTGATCTCTCGAATTCAAAGCACTCCCTTTTTGCAGTACATCTGTGTTAGGTTTGACAGTTCGCTCGGTTCAAGGAGTTTCCTCCGCACGGTCGTCTCCTCAATTCCTTAAAAACCAGCAACTCGTTTTGCCCCATCTACAAGAATACAAAGCACAGTTTGGCTAAGTTTGCCTATGTAAGTGGTGGTCCAGATTTGTCTAGAGAGAAGATAAATCTACGGCCATGGTTTGTTCAACTTAAATATTAGTATAAATGTTTTATTAATTGGTGTCTCATTAATTGCTCATAATAAATAATTCATTAATTTTTCATTTACCTTAATTAATCTAATAAATACATAATTCCATTAATAAGTAAATTTAGTAAAAATTACATCAATAGACATTATTAGTGGTAGTGGAATAAGCAGGGGTGGGAGAAGCGGTGACGGATGTTAGGGAGTGATTGAGAAGGTAACATTAGTGCTGGTGGAAGAAATAGTGTCGATGGGTGATATTTATGGTGGTGGTTGTCGGTGAGTATTAGTGAACAATATTAGTTCAGTGTTTTTACAACACGAGTAATATTGTATTGTGAAAATGTAATTAGTTGTTTTTAACCCGAATAACAAAGGCAGGTACCAAATATTTCAAGGATCGTAACATATCATATTAGAAAAAATAATCATGACCGTTGGATCACCCAAATGGTACCCCTGTTATCTTTAGTACTCGATCGTATAAATCGTGGTTTTACTGTTAGGAATAAAATTGATTGCAATATAAAAGAGGACGTAACAAGAAAGAAAAAAAAAAGATAAAGTAATTAACGACTTAAGTTTGTTCATCCTAAATTTTATACATGATGTTTGTGGTTAAAATCAAAAGTAGGCCCAATGACCTACGGGATGTGGGCGGCGCTGGTGGTGAAAAAATGAGTGGTAGCAAGTGGTTTTGTAGTGGTGGCGGGTGATGAGTAGTATTAGACTATGTTAATTCCGTTTTGCCACAAAATGTATAACATTATAAAATTATGAAGATGTGGTTGATCGTCCTAATAATAAAATAATCTCGGTTAAAATACATGAAAATTAAAAAAAAAAATACTGGAATGTCACGCGATATGATAGCTATAAATGAACAACATGATTCAAAATCAGTACAGAAAAAATTGTTTATTATAGTGTCGTGTCGTTACGGCACAGGTTATACCCTAGCTAGGTATTCGTTTCTCCCTATTTCTTTATTACAAAAAGAAGCTTGACTAAGTTAGGTAAGATAAAAAGCGGTCTTGATTTGTCCTCCCAATTGATAAATCCACAGTTATAGTCAATCCCATGAATACACACTTTAATTGAGAAAGAATGCATTACATATTATTTTCTTCCATCTCAAAAGTCAAAATCAAAACGAGAAAATTTGCTCGACTGAAAACAACAAACCTACCTTCCCATAAATTTAACATCCGGTAGGAGAAGTGAATTTAAGAACTCTAATTCTCAATTTTTGAGCAAACGAAATCAGAAAGAAAATTGGGAAGGAAAGATATATTGTAGATATTCTATCATAAAAAAGTCATAAAAGCAACTATTTTTAGAAGGACAAATTCTTTTTGCTACTGAAACAGGTTCTATGCTCAAGCACCAAGAAACCCTAGAAACAAAAACCAAAAAGTGTATCAATATTCTCCATCTTTTCTTCATTTGAATCATAATCATTCGTATTGGATTCCATGAAGCATTGAAAAATCTCTGCAATTATTCATGAGGTTCAACAACATAAATAAACTATTAAACAAGGTTTATTCCTGTTCTTTAGGTGTTAGATGATTTAATTAGGAAGTGAGTTTTGTTTTTATTATGGGTTTGTTTATGATTATGAATATGATTTAAATTTCGATTTGGTGTTTTGATTCACAGGATTCCCACATTGGATGGTTTCGTGATGAATCTGATCCTGGGTTTAGAGATGTGCACACCACTGAAAGAACTGCGTTATCACAAGGATTCTTAAGTGTAGATTATTCGGGTTTCTTTTGTGACTTCAGTTTTTGAGAAATTAAGTAGTTGTCTTAAACATCTCGAAACTATATTTCGCTCATGAAGGATTCAAATAGACATCCTTACATCCTGAATCTATGTTTCCTTTTTTAGATTGTTGCTCAATTTGCCATAATGGATGGTCATTCTATCTTTTTAATCTTAGATTATAAAATTTAATCACCCATGAGCAGGCATGAATTAAAACTTTTATTAGGAATCTGAAAATAGATACAACACGACATAAGGAACAATTTGATCAACTTTGGTGGATCTTTAAAACCTCTTTTGCTTCTATTTAAATTTAAATCTTATCAACTTTAGTCTTTATCTTTCATAGTTTGTTCAAGGAATTTTATTGATGTCCCAAAATTCACTGGATGCATTCATGAAAGCTAAGCAGGCTTGAATCTCCAAATTTGTTTTGTTTTGTTGGCTTTCTGGTTTGGGCTTTGTTTTTTTGATGTCATTATAAACTTTAGGGTTTCATTGTATAAACTAAAGCCAACTTGGTTGTCTTCAGCTGCTGATTTACCATCAGTATGATTTTTTAGAGATACAAAGAACTATCTGGGGTTTAATATTCAGTTTATGATTTTAGGATCGAAGCAGTAGTAATTAGGTTTTTTATAGCTAGAATTCAATCATGCATGTCTTTTAATATCAACCTTGCCGGGATTCCCACTTTATTGGTTAAATATAATACATTCCCGTGTCGTTACGGCACGGGTTAATCCCTAGTATTATATACACAATCAGCTAGGGGGAGGGATTCGATCCTGAGACCTCACCCTTAAGGTCCAAAATGCTTAACCATGGGCCAAGCTCGCATTGTTAATAGATTGTATGTACAAGACATACAAGTACAACATGCCGTCATTAAACATTGATTGCCACATTTCCTATAAGCAAACTTTCATGGTGGCATGGGGATTTACGGATTGGGAGAATGATGTGAGTTTTATTTGGATGTTAGAGACCTTGAAGGAGATATACCGTGGTTATCAAACTCCGATGATCGTAGTAACGGATAATACACCATTTGGGATGAATCACTTAAGGATCGAAGAATTGTTTTATTTAACCATAACAACATACATTATATCAGTATTAGGCTATGTGAAGATTGTCCATTACCACCGGTGTGTAAGTTTCATGAGGACTCAGAGCTCACCAAGGAATGGATGAAAAAATACGTGCCCAACATGAAGCCCTGTGAAGAATTGGTCGGGAAGGATCAAATCAAGGGTCTCCAAGTGTTGGAATAGATATTTGCTTTATGTTAGGAACATGAACTATCAGATGCTTATATTTTGTCGCTTTCGTATATTGTATGTTGCAAATTGAACCAAGCTTAATGAATGAAAGTGATTTATCCTTTTTGGTTAGTTTAAATATATGAAATTTCTACGATAATCGATTTACTTATATGTTATTAAAGTCCGATTTTGAAGCTAGTATGCATCTTTTTCAGAATCGATTTGTATAGCATGAACTATAAACCGATTTTGGATTCAAAGTGGAATTGGCTTACACTGATGTCCCTATAAACTGATTCTGAAAAAATCCTGCCTGAGAATTTATTCAGAATATGTCTACGTAGTTGAAAATGTAATCTGATTTTAGATGAAACAAGTTACAGGAAAATAAACAACTTTTAATTCTACAATCGGACAACATCTAATGTAACATGCCCCGATTGTGGTCCATTTCCACTTTGCATAAGCTCTTAAAATTCAAACTTAGTACATTGCGACGATAAACTAGCATGGTACTAAACTACCACATTGATCTTGTAACTGCACAAAATAAAATTTCTCTATTTCTTAGTGCGAGATTCAACTATCAATGAGGCTTCGAAATGATAAAATGACTCTCCTCTCCATTTGGTATAAGCATCATGTGCCGCAAACTTGTCGCCTCTATGCGTAGCGAGAAACTCGTTGTACTTATAGCATAGTTTCTTAACGTGAATCGTCCTTGAACAAATGTGGTTTGGCTCATAATGATGGCGTGGTTTCTTGTAGCTACCGTCCATTTTTGGAACAAAATGACCAGTTGCAACTTGGAACCAAAATATACTCTCATGTCGATGTTCTTCGGGAAGATCCTTCACAATTTAATAAT